>CM035164.1:32983294-33583294 GCA_020205615.1 Panax quinquefolius
CTAATGACATACAACCTCGTGTTATCATAAGACATGGTTGTGCACATCCACTTCTTTGAGTATATCTCTGAGCACTACCTATATGATCTTGGAATATATTTGAAATATAATTTTCACTTGGAGACAACAGAGATAATTATATGTCAAGAGAAGACTCACCATTGGAAAGAAGATGATAGTAATCTTCTTGTTTTTCTTTGGGGACTTTTGGGTCAACCAAGGATAATTATGGACATATGATATCTGTCATAACCTGGACGCATGGCCTCTTATGTACGAAGGTTTTCTTGAGCACTTCCCAAAGATTTTAGTTTCTAAAACAGTTTTTGACTGTACTTTTATGTAAAGGACCATTGTAAGGTTGTGGTCGAGGTACCATGAGAGTTACATACATTTGTATTAAAACTCATAGTTAACTATGGTCGATTCTATTCTATCTGAATGACTCAATGATTTGTATAAATGAAGTTGTATTTGAATTTTGTACCATGTATCCGATTTGATTTCGAGAATGGGTGATGTATACCTAATTTTGGGAGTCACATTTGGTATCGAGCTTAGGGATATGGTGTTGGCGGAGATAAGAGTCTAGAACTAGGAGGGAGAGCGAGTTATATACTTCGCTAGCGTGTGACTTACCTAAAAGTGAAATTGTTTACTTGATAAGTTGACAAATTATGATATGTCAATTAACCTTTGTTTTTTGAGCTATATTCTAGAATGATATCGAAATACGGGAGATGAGAAATGGGAAAATCGTGATAGCGAGGAAATTACCGGAAGGAACAATCTGAAAAGAAAGAAAGGAAGGTATTCTCATCTCTTGAATATCAGTACGTCACGTAAATTTCGAGGGTGAAATTTCATAAGGAGGGTGATTGTGAGACCGAATTTTATGAAATAAAAGTATTCAATTTTTCTATTTTGGTAAATAGTTAAATTGATAAAAGTTTAAAGTTAAGGGTAATATGTGATTTTTTTTTTGCAAGGTAAGCAAGTTGATATAAAATATTCGATTTGTGTCGGAGAATATTCGATTAGTGGGGAATATTCTTTTTGTTTGGGAATATCAAATGCGACGGTACAATCATTTGTGGACCCCTGGCGGAATTATTATCGGATTGAAAGCGACAAAAATATTTTTATGAAAATAATGGCGGAAGTTTTACCGTTAAAAGCTGTTGAACTACTTTCGGTAGTAAAAGTATGCGATGTCTGGCGTGGTTGCATAGTAGCATACGGTATTGATTATTGATGTTTACGTGATAAGTCACTCTCATTTTATTTTATTAGTATTATTAATGTAATAAAAGCGGAAAACCTTTTTATATAAAAGCAGAATACTTTTTAAAGTTATTCTATAAATAGAATATATTATATTCTATTATGCATAGTATTTTGCATAGTAATTTTTTTATATAAAAGCAGAATACTTTTATAAAGTTATTCTATAAATAGAATATATTATATTTTATTATGCATAGTGTTGCATAGTGCCTCGTGATAGTGTTTTATATAGTAAAATCTTTTTATATAAAAGCAGAATACTTTTATAAAGTTATTCATTTTATTAGATTATAAATAGAATATATTATATTTTATTTAAAAGATTTTACTTTAAATATGGACCGTCTGATTAAAAGTAAATCAAACTGGACCGATTTCAGAATTAGTTACTATGCGATCCATTCTTCTATAAATAGAAGCTCATTCCTTTATTATTTCTTACGAATTCACTAAAACTCTAAGAGAGAAACTATAGAGAGAGTTCTTCTTCTATAATCTTGAGCGTATTTCTTTAGAGTTTAAGAAAGCTTTAAGCGTAGTGCAAGTTTTCTTGAGTATATCCTCATACTACCCGAATGAATACTTTTCTTTTACGGTAAGGGATATTATTTGTTGTACTAAGTAATGGGTATTCTTTCTTTCTTATTCGTGAAGAGAGAACTTACATTATTCCATTTTTTATTATTACATTGGAATAACTTTTGATACATGGATACCCTATACTTGGTGAAATTCTTACATTATTCCATTCTTTATTATTACATTGGAACATCACATGCGTGCGTTTTACGTATGATTTGGTTCCATTATTTATTAATACATTGGAATATCACATGCGTAAAATCACGTCGTATGACTTGGTTCCATTATTTATTATTCGTTGGAATATATCACATGCATGCGTTTACGCGTGACTGGTTCTTTTATTTATTATTACATTGGAATAACTTTGTCTCTGATATCTATCGCATGCCTGGTGATTTCTTTTGTTATTCCATTATTTATTATACTCAGTTAGTTAAAGTTTTGACTTCTATGCTCCAGGAAATTAGTGGAATATCCTTGATATTTGTGCTTCATCTAGTATCTTTTTATGAAAATATTCTTCTGAGCATTCTTGAATTTTACTCCACAAAGTAGTATCATGTTGACAAATTGGACATTATTGAGTTCAGGATAAAGTAACTTATAAATCTTTAAAACTTATTCTTGAATGTGTTTTATTGAATTATTATGTCATTGTCATGATGAGTTATGTTGGTTATTATGTGAAAACATGAAAGTTTCTTAGAAATCACAAATGGCTGAAAATCAGATTTTGGTAAAAATGGAGTATGAAATTAAATTGACCATATCTCCTATTATATTTCGAATTTTTGAGTGTGTTCAAGTTCTAGAGTTAGATCTATGAGTTTTCTAACTTATCCAAGTGGAAGCACTAGAAAAGGTGTTGTATATTTTCGTGTGGACTGATTTTAGTAAAGGAGTCAAAATCTGCAAATTGCCAAAAAACTACTGCCCAGAAGTTTAAAAGGGCATTTTCGGCCACTTAGCTTGTGAAATAAATTTCGGCCTTTCGAGACATGAAAATATATGGTATAAAGTACCTCCTGTCCAAAAATGAGCTCATTCCGACTTAAAATGAGCAAGTTATAACTATTTCCATATTTAGGTTTTTTCGACAAAAAACGCTATAACCGGAGTTCTATAACTCCGATGACCATGAAATTTAAACTGGAAGCTCACGATAACATGTGTAAGATCCTGCCAAGATTTGGAAATTTTTGGAGTTAACCTTGAGGTAGCTAATTTCTTAAGGAATTAATTATAAATTGATTTTTGAAAAATAGTAAATGAATTTTAAAAATTCTGAGAAAAATATATGTTCAATATGAGACTATATTCTGCTTAATCCCAGAAAAAAATAATTTTTGGGACTGATTTGGTATTTTTCATGAAAATAATTTAGTTACGAACATATGAATTAAATATATTATGTGAAGTTGAAAAATTGGTAAATAGGATTTTATGGCTTGAAAATCCTATATAAGGTATATGCAGATTTTTGATGAGTAATTTGATTATTGGTGATGAAATCTTATGATTATGACATTTTGAATGATTAAATGCATTATTTGGAAAAGTGTAAACAATTAAATTAAATTGTTTATAAGTTTAAGGAGTGATTAAAATATTGTTATAATATTAACAATATTAGATTATGATTTTATTAAGTGATTGATAATGTTTGGATAAATTTAAAGCCTTTAATATTTATCCTTGATTTAGTTTGACTAATGCTTATAATATTGTCATCATCCTCATGCTTATATTATGTTGAAAGTCATCTGTGGCCTGTAGTGCATAGATGGACTTGGTATGATTATAACCAGGGATTATTCGGTATAATCATAACCGTAATGTTATAAATGATGTGGAAAAAGTCCTCATTGTCCCGTAGTGCATTGATGGACAGTTTTTGGTATGATTATGGCTATGGATTCTCTTTGGCCGTAGTGCAAAGATGAATTGTTTTATGGCATGATCAAGACCGTTGATGAAAACACGATTATCTTTGGCCCGTAGTGCATGGATAATTAGTGGTCGTGAAACTAAAGAATATCCTTGGCCTGTAGTGCATGGATGATTCGGTGATGTGGATTAATTATTGAGCTGAGTCTCAGTAATGAAATATTAATTCATGGATGTGATAATAATGAATATCTTTGGTAGTAGTGCAAAAGATGATTTAATGATTACTGACGAGAAATTGTGATTTGGTATAACCATGATTTTTGATGTTTGGTGATGAAAATTATCTTAAATCCCAGGTGCGAAGAGGAATTTAGAATCAAAATTGTGATTATGAGTTATTCACATGATCGTGGATTTGGAATTGTTGATTGATGTTCTGAGGATAAAACATTATTGGTGGACTTTTAACATAAAGAAGATAATAGACCTTATGGTCTATTTGACTCTTCTAATGGATTGCTCGTTCGGCTTGCAACTATGGTTGAAAAGTTTTATTATCATCATATGTTCTAAATCTCGATTTATTATTGATGAAAGCTATTGATAATTTAATTATCTTTAGTCATGATATTCCTTCTTTGGGCTAGTTGTGCTCACCCTTACGCTTCACAATTCCTTTCGGTGTAATAAGAGTGTATTTGGGTCGGTGGGGATATTAGGAGGATTAGAAGCGGTGGTCTCTATTTGTGGAGGTTCTCCTAAACAATATAGAAAAAGTGTGTTGTATTCTATACATCATTTAGTAGTTATATTTGGTGAATCATATAGGGTGAGGCGAACCCAACGTTGGAAGGGTGTTTTTGCTACTATCATACAAGATGTCTAATGACATACAACCTCATGTTATCATAAGACATGGTTGTGCACATCCACTTGCTGAGTATATCTACGAGCACTACCTATATGATCTTGGAATATATTTGAAATATAATTTTTACTTGGAGACAACGGAGATAATTATATGTCAAGAGAAGACTCACCATAGGAAAGAAGATGATAGTAATCTTCATGTTTTTCTTTGGGGACCTTTGGGTCAACCAAGGATAATTCTGTGGACATATGATATCTATCATAACATGGACGCATGGCCTCCCATGTACGAAGGTTTTCTTGAGCACTTCCCAAAGATTTTAGTTTCTAAAAGCAGGTTTTTAGTATACTTTTTTATGTAAAGTACCATTGTAAGGTTGTGGTCGAGGTACCATGAGAGTTACATACATTTGTATTAAAACTCATAGTTAGCGTGGTCGTATTCTATCTGACATACTCAATGATTAATATAAATGAAGTTGTATTTGAATTTTGTACCATGTATCTGACGACTCAGAATGGGTGATGTATGCCTAATTTCGGGGGCGTCACAAAAATCATATATATCAAAATATACAAGTTATACGAATAATACCTGGAGTTGTATTCTCAGCTGCCACCGTATATTGGACCGTCATATTGAAGACTCTTGCGGTTGATTCTGTTGGTTTGTTAGTTAAAGTTGGTTCCGTTGTCATCGATGTCCCGCTGCTTTTCCCCGTAGTCATACTCCCTGCATCCATTCTCTTTTTCAGACAGTCCTTCACCTTATGTTTTATTGATCCACATATGAAACACCCTCTATTCATCCTTGGATTGGGGCAGTTTGGAGAGATATGTCCCTCCTGCCCACACTTGTAACACACAGACCTACCCTTAAGACACTCTCCTGAGTGATTCTTTCCATAATTCCCACACTGCGCAACCTAATTCTTTCCACCTCCTGGCCTATTTATGGTATTCCTGAAATTTTCTCCTTTCCTTTTTCCAGTCCAACCCCCACTATTTCCTTCTCCGACTCTAACTTAATTTTCTTCCCACCAAAAATTCGCCTCCCCTTTTATCGTATAGGTGAAAAAAGCTATCTTTTGCCCTTCCGTTACTCTAGCTGTCACAAACACCTCTGCAGGGTCAGTTGATCCTCTAAATCCTGGCGGTTCGATTGCCTTGAAGTCTTTGAAGTTTTTCGATCGATTATCTGGCTGATTTCCCACGGATGGTAATCCATTCTGCAAAGCTTGAGTGTCCATATTTGCCAAATTTTGTGTCGGGTCTAGTTATCCTCCAGTTTTGTTGACATGTTCTTCTACTTTTTGGTTTCGTTTATGTTTTGGCGGCATTATCTGATTAAATAAAATCATGTTCATCTAACTAATTTCATAATACTTTACACCGTATATCATAACACATACTGCTTTAAACATCTGATATCCCCTTTGTGACATAAAAGTCGGGAATCGCTGCCACAACTTATACAAAAGTTGAGAATATTTCTTTACACCCACATACTTATCGTATACGCATCATACATATTCAAGTAACACTAATACTACTTATTTCATACATCTTCACTAAGGATCAATTGCTTAGCATTCTATATATTCCTATTATCCTCAATAATTCTTTCACACATAACTATACCAAGTTCGTTAAACCTTCCACACATTATGAGTTTAAGAACTCACCACAAACATATGAGTTCAAGAACTCGAGCTTGACCTTATATTCTTTAACTATACTCTACCTATCAGTTACACTATCATTTCTGGGTCCGGTACTACGCTTTTCCAGTATAATCACCTCATTAGGGGTGCTTTCAAAGTGAGCCTCTAATTCAGTTATTTACTTTGGTATTGGCTCAGTTATGGAGGTTGACTCCTTCTTTATGATCTGAGGGTATCCTAATCCTTTCCCACCTGACATCTACACCAAAACTATCTTGATCAACACATAGTATATACACATAACAATTAATAATTTTATACAAGTTATCTTTTATTTTGTTTAACGATGAATTTATTCAATTCATCTCTTTTTAAACTCTAAATGAGTTTTTTATATTTTCAACGTTCCCTACGTCCTAAAGGTTATAGCCTAAGGTACATCCCACCTAAGGTTTCTAACCCTAAAGCTTTGATACCATGTTATAACGCCCCCAAATTCAGGTACTTGAAATCCGAACTTGGTGCTTCACGATACTATTTCTATGAGCGGAATAATACTAATAATAATAACAATAATATAAATATCAAACTTAATTTACATATATCAAAGTCTAATCCCAGGTACGCGACCTTTAAACATTCATTACATGATAATTAATAGATATCATTGTCTTAATAAAGTCAATCTATTACATAAGATAACATAAGATTATTCTGTTTGCTTTCCTTTTCCCTTGTTCTGGCCTGGACATTCCTGTTGATCATGCTTAGCTGAAAACATTTAAATTTAAAGCAAGAAAGAGCATTTGATTGCCCAGCAAGTAATAACAACAATAAATATAAGCCGAAAGAATTAAATGTTTTCTTTGAATAACACTTCTACAATGAATCAACAGTTGTGAAGTAAGCTGAACCAATAATAACAACATAACAATTATATATCAAATTTTTGAAACTACGTTCTGACTATAATTGGAGATTAGTCGACAAACTATGAACATTGTTTTTAATTTTCGCTAAGGTTTAGCAGAACTTCATCTGCAAACCATCATAACTTACGGGCACGAGGGTGATCATCCCAATGCGCTCTGTATTGATTAATACTATATGCAAGAACGATATTATCGTTCACTCTATCTACCTTAGGTGCACAAAAGTTTTCCCATGTTCGAGATGTTCATACTTAGTCGGGAATCCGAACCAAAACAATCTGGTTGGATACAATAAAGTTCTATCATGATCAACAATATTTCTAAATCGTATTCATTTGGATCAAGTAGTTTAGGCGACTTTTTAATTAATGTATACATACCGGAAATCAATAGGTATGTATTAACATGTGATTAAATACAATTATTATCCAAGTGGAGACATTTGTATAACCATATTTAGAAACTAACGAACATAATAAATATCTGAATTATACAATAATACAATGATCGGATAATGTAAGAACTTGTATGAATACAAAGATTGGATACATAATCAATAACAACAGAGTTAATAATATGGCACAATAATATGATTCTGAAACTTTCTCACTCATGTCCATTGCATAAAGGAAATGCAAAGTTAGGATACTTGCACAATATAAAGAATAGTTCAGATACTTGCCTGAGTTACTGCTTAGAATAACGCAACTTAGTTTTATCTTTTCTACCGAAACCTATCATTAATAAGATCATTCGTTCGATTAGAAATACATATTATAACACATAGTACTGCTATTTCCAGTCAACACATAACCTAATCACATTATCACATATGTTTAACAGTCATTGCATCACAAACCAATATGTATCTAATCAAATTATCTAAGTCCAAATCAAATTCTGAAATATTTTAGTGTACCGACGGCTTTATCGGATAATTATCGAGTCTAAGACTCTATCATGTAGTTCAATATTCATTTAGATATTTTAAATATCAATCATATTTTTTTTTCATAGCCTTATAATAATTTTTAAATAATTATTATAATTTATCACGAATTTTCAAACAATGAAATCATTATTAAATGATTTAAATATTAACTAATTCTATTATCATTAATATTTAATTAATATTAAACTATTAATGAAACTATTGCCAAAATATTAAAGTTATTTATAATAACTCAAAAAATTATTAAAGTATTAATATTACCCTTAAATGCTTTTTAAGGCGTTTAAAATCATTTTAAATAATTACCATTAATATTAGAATATTAATTTCTTATTTAAAAGTCATTTATTATAACTTAAAATATTTTTAATTCATTTATTTCCTTTTTAAATGATTTTAATTCAATAAAACCATTTTAAACTATTTATCTAATATAATTATTAAATAAACTTAATATCATTAATATTAAATTATTAATGAAATTTACTTTTAAATATCAAAAGTTATATTTTATAACTTAAAATATTTTAAACTATTTATTTTTATTTAAAATGATTTTTATAATATTAAAATCATTTTTAATTTATTTATTTAATACAATTACTAAATAAATCTAATATCATTAGTATTTAATAATTAATGAAACTTATCTTAAAATATTAAAAGTTATGTTTTATAATTTAAAATATTATTAAATATCTTATTATTATTTAAAATGATTTTTAATACAATAAAATCATTTTAATTAATTTATTTAATGTATTTATTAGATAAATTAAATATCAATAATATCCAAATAAATATTAATATTTATGAAAAATATGTCAAATTATTAAAAGTTAATTTTTATAAGTTAAAATAATTTTTAAAACTATTTTTGTAATTTTCAGAATTTATTTACTAATTTTAAATGATTTTTAGAAAATTAATTAATTAATTTTACTAAGTCTGTTGCTAAAGCCCTTTGGCGACAATGAGCGTCGCCTTAGGTGTTCATGAGAAATCCAGAACCTTCATGTAGGCGGTTTAGTAGGTAGGTTTGACCGTGATAAATCGATGTCATGCGATGTGTTGTTAAAGGCTAGCTAAAGATTTAATCTTGTAGAACTAGTGTAACACTACATGTAACAACCAATAACCAGGCCATACATCATCACAATCAAAAGTTATTAAGCTTTGAACTAACTGTCAGAACGTGTTCATCATATTCGGGTTTTGCGAATTTTCGGGATCATGGTTGGTCAACGCCTTTTTGTGGCCTCATTACGGTCAATCGGTTCATGTTATAGTTGTGTTGGGCGCCGGACCTTTTAGACTAACTAACAAAGTACATGATTGACAAAGTATCCAAGTCTAGACATCATAAGTCAGAAAGATCTAAGCTATTGAAAAAGTTGTCAGAACTGTTCTTCATTTTTCGGGTTACCCAGAAATGAAGAACAATTCGTGCACGCATATTTGGGCTTCCACAACTTTCAATCCATGTGATTATTTTGTGATATATCGATTCCAGGTTGTAGACAACATATAAGACTACCGATCCATTACATAAAACCAATAAAACAACAACACCACAAAAAGATCTAGTCCGGTTAAAGTCTGTCAAAGACAACGTTCATCTGTTTTCTGGGTTACCCAGAAACAGAAAACGTGATCGTTTTACCTACTTTGACCAGACACCATACTCACCCAGTTTGATGATTAAGAGATTTTAAGGCATAATAGTGTAGTCCATATAACATACAACAATCTTATTACCATAACAGAATCAAAACAACTAACATGAGAAGGATCTGTAGACATGAACTTCTTGTCAGAACGTTCTGGGTAGCATCTGGGTTACCCAGATTAGCTTGGTCATGGTCGGTCAACCGACTTTGACCATCAATAATTTTCACTCTACAACAGATCTGACTCTGAATCAAGTTCCGATTCAAGATCTCATAGCATACTGACAACTGAACTTTCAAAACACAAAAATCATTTATGATCCACGAGATCCGAGGTCGACATTCATTGTCGGACAACAAAAATAAAATTTTCCAGATTTTTTAAAACTTCAAATTCGAGCCTCTAGATGTTATGGATCTAACATCTAGCAACCCAGATCATCAATATATACTACATACAACATGTTTTGACATAAAAATCTAACATCTAACATGACCTTCAAGATCAGATTTTTAAATTAGGGTTTTGTACCTCTCTTTAAAAAATCTTGATTCTTAGCTTCTGATCTGTTATTCAAAGTCATGGGGCTTGATTTGGGGACTGAAATGCCTTATATTTTTGGAGGTTTGGTAGAGAGAAAAGTTGCTTGAGAGTTAGATGGCCAAATGAGCAATTTTGGTAGCTTTCTCTCTCTTAAATCTATATGAACAACATGTATGCAATGTATTGGATGATTACATGGCTGAGATTAGGAGTGCTATAACTCATAGCTAGGTTAGGGTGGCTTGTCAAGATTTGATAAGATTTCCTAGCAATAATTCACCAAATGGGACAAAAAGGGTATAATGATAATTTGGTTATCAATTTAATGGCATTCTTGTAAACTTGGCAAACCCTTAGGGTTTTCCAAAATTGGATTTCTTAGATTTCATTTAGGGTTTGAAATAAAATAAAATATTAGTTCCCTAAAAATGTAATTTAGAATTTACTAATTAGTTTTGTAATTACATTACTTTAACAATTAGGGTTTAAGATCCCACAATTAGCATTAAGGCTTACAATTAATAATTAGGGTTTCATTCTAGCAAATTAGGTTTACTAATTTAGAAATTAGGGTTTTTTAACAATTAGGATTTTCAAATATTAATTAGGTTTTCTCTCATTAACATTAAATCTAATACTACACAACATAAATCCTATAACACCAATACTACTACGCTTTTGAACTCATAATTGAGTTTCAAAATCGGTTTTAACAAATTGATATAAGGTTTGACATTAAACACCATAATTGACCAACACATATAGTATATATTTATAACACAAAAAAATAATATTATATTTAATATAATATTATTATTCTCATTCATAGCTCAAAATCCAAATTTTGGATTTCATATCTAATTTATCTTTCATAAATAGCATTATTAATTAAGTTAAAATAATTAACTTAATAATCTAAACTAAAATTCATATAATAAAATAGTAATTATAATAATTCCAATAATCATCTCATATATTATTTAAATAATATAAAATCATATTTTTATAGAAAATAATTAATAAAGACATTTCTACTATAAAATTAATTATTATAAGAAATACTTTATAATGATCAATAATTCTAAAATAAAATTATTTGAAATTATTCAAGTAATAAATAAATTTTATTTATCACATATATACATACACATTACTTGGCACATATTCCCATCTTTAAAATAAAAGAAAAATTAATATGCAAAATTTCTTATTTATTTATATAGAAAAAATCAGGTTATTACAGAGGCAATAAGTCAGGCCAACCTTTGTGATTGGCGGATATTTTTTGCATGATCTTCTTGATATTTTTGTTAGCCACTTCAACAGCACCATTCATCTTTGAATGTAGATGACAGAGTTGAGATGTTTGATGTGGAATTTACTGCATAACTTTTCCATCATTTTGTTGGCGAGGTTCTTACCATTGTCTGATACAATCACCTCTGGTTGTCCATATCGGCAAATGACATTATTTCTGATGAAAGAAATGATAACTTCTTTTGTAACCCTAGGGAAGGAGGCTGATTCTACCCATTTGGTGAAGTAGTCAATCATGGTGAAGATAAACCGATGCCCATTACTGGCTTTGGGCTCGATGGGCCCGATCACGTCCATTTCCCACATCGGGAAGGGCCAGGGTGGACTCATATTGTGGAGCTCCCTTGGAGGGGCGTGGATAACATTCCCATGAATTTGGCATTGGTAACATCTCTTGACGTGATCATCACAGCCAACCTTGAGAGAGAGCCAGTAATGCCTTTTTCTTAAGATCTTCTTTACAAGTAGGGGGCTGCTCATGTGTGGGCCACATACTCCACCATGGATTTCATCCATGAGCCTCTAAGCTTGGTCCTTGTCAAGACATCTGAGGATACCTAGTCCTGCATCTTTTTGATAGAGTACGTCTCCGCTCAAGTAGAATTTCATAGCCAGTCGATGGATCCGCCTTCTTTCAGTCGGGCTCGCCTCAGCGGGTGTAGATCCATCTTGTAAGTACTCCTTGATATGCTGATACCAAGGATGATATGTGACGCCCCCAAAACAGGTATACATCACCCATCTTGGGTCGCCAGATACAAGGTACTGAATACAAATACAACTTAATTATACAACAGTCGTGTGAAATATGACAAAACATAGGCTGTGAGTTTTAATACAAATATTATCATCTAGACAATATCCACACTCAATGGAGTTCTCATTACATTTATTATCACACTATTTCACAGAATAGTGAGGATTACTAATGCACCATCTAGGACCATCATTTTGTTCCCCGACTAGTCCCAGCTACGTTCTCATTTCCTGAAGAGAACAGTGAAAGAAAGGGTGAGCTCAACTAGCCCAGTAAGAAATATTATGACTAAGATAATGCAGAATAAATTATCATTAGCCTTCAATAATGTTAAACTGATAGAAGAATATAACAGGCAACAAGTTTAACTGTAGTGGATCAAGCAATCCATTAGAAGAGTCAAGTAAAGTATAAAATCTACTGTCTTCTATGATTTAAAAAGTTTTTCATCAACTTTATCATTTGAGACTCGACTTAATAAATAAAATTGAATCATCCTCGCTCCACGGCCAAGGATATTCATATAATCATCAATGGTCATGACTATACCGAATAATCCACGGTCATAATCATACCAACATTTGTCCATGATGAACTACAGGCCAATGAGGACTTTTACCACATCATTCGTCACATTACGGTCATGATTATACCAAATAATCCTTGGTCATAATCATACCAAGTTCATCTATGCACGTAAGCCAAAGATGACTTTCAACATAATATAAGCATGAGAATGATGATAATTCAATAAAACAGGTTCGAGAATAAATTTTAAAGATTTATAAGTTAATTTATCCTGAACTCAATAACGTCCAAATTGTCAACTTGAAACTGCTTTGTGAAGTAAAATTCAAGAATGCTCAGAAGAATATTTCCATGAAAAGATACTGGATGAAGCGCAAATATCAAGGATATTCCACTAATTTCATGGAGTATAGAAGCCAAAGCTTTAACCAACTGAGTATAATATAATATATGAAACTGCAAATGGATTTTCACCCAGCATGCCGTAATCCACGTATATAGATCATTTCCACAATTTAATAAGGAATGAATACACAGGATCATTCACCATGCATGTGGTAATCTACATGATAAAGTTATTCCAACGAATAATAAAGAATGGAATAATGAAGGATTCACCATGCATGCGATAGATCTGCATCAAATGAGTTATTCCCAATGAATAATAAATAATGGAACCAGTCCGGCATAAGCTTACGCACGAGGATATTCCAATGAGAATAATAAATAATGGAACCAGTCCAGAACGCATACGAGACATGATATTCGACGTGAATAATAAATAATGGAACCGAGTCCCGGCGTAAATGCACGCAGATTGAATATTAAAGCCAGAATAATAAAGAACGGAATATTAGAAGAATTTCACCATGTATGCGGTACTTCGCATAAACAGGTTATTCCAACAGAATAATAAGAATGGAATAACTGAAGAATTTCACCAAGTATAGGGTATCCCGCGTATACAGGTTATTCCAATGAATAATAAAGAATGGAATAATGAATTTCTCTTCATGAATAAGAAAGAAAGAATACCCTTATGAGTACAACAAATAATATTCCCTACCTTAGAAAAAGCGAATCTTTGAAGTAGTGAAGTAGCGAGAATACTTTTCTTCTTTCTCTATATAGTTTTCTCTCTAGAGTTTCAATTGAATTCGTAAGAAATAATGAAAGAATGAGCTTTATTTATAGGAGAATGGGTGAATAGTAACTAATTCATGAGCGGTCCAGATTGATTTACTTTTAAACGAACAGTCCATATTGATTTACTATTAAAACTTAAAGCAACGGTCTATAATGATTTACTATTAAAACTTTAAACCAACGATCCATATTGATTTACTATTATAACTTTCCACCAACGGTTCATATTGATTTACTATTATATCTTCAACCAATGGTCTGAAAAATTAGCACATCTCCTCATGGAATAATATTGTACCCAAAAATGATTTGGACAGAAAAGAAATATATCTTACGGGTGAATAGTACCCCGTGAACAGTAACTCGTGAATAGTAACTTGTGAATAGTAACTCATGAATAGTAACTCATGAATAGTAACCCGTGAATAGTAACCCGTGAATAGTAACTCGTGAATAGTAACTCGTAAATAGTAACTCATGAATAGTACTCCGACAAGAAAAGTGTCCCGAATACCCGATTGAACAATATAACCTCCAGACATCAATTATACTAACATAAATAAGTCCAACACAATGGAACTATAAAATTCATCTTTAATCAACACGAACTTATTCATAATTAATATTATAATTCACAATATTTAACAACCAAGTCGTTCCCGGAAAAGGGGCTTTCGATAAGGATTTCTCCTTATTGGGCGCCTTGATTAGGTGACCAAACCTCTCATCGATGTGAACTTCTAGACATTGTCAATATTGCAAATAATAATATGAATAACTTGCATAGTCTCAATTATTGATTTAATAATATAACATATATCTGAGATGATCATCGTAACAATAATTGAATCAATAATATGAGAGATATGATGCTACAATTAGTGTAGCAATAATTGAGTATAACCGAGTGACTTCTCACGTAAGCACCAATAATCAATACTGGAGTGTACTACTATGCAACCACGCCAGACATCGTACTTCTTTACTACCGGGTAGTTCAGCGGTTTTAACGGTAACACCTCGCCATTATTTTTATAGAAAGATAATTTTGTCGTTTTCTAACTACGACAATACTTACATTGTGGGGTCCACTAATGATTGTCTTAGTCATACGAATATTCCCTGTTAAAACGAATATTCTCAATCAATCGAATATTATATAACCACTTGCTTACTTTGCAAAATTTGTAAATATTACCCACAACTATAACATTATATCAAATCCACACCATACTATTCAAAAATATATTTCGAGAAAATTATTCTTTATTCATAAAAGTTGGGGTCTTACAACCTCCCCTTCTTATGAAATTTCGTCCTCGAAATTAGGGTACAAACCTGGTATGTCGAAGAGATGAGGGTACCTTGACTTCAACTCAGATTCTAACTCCCAAGTCATTTCCTCCACATCGTGGTTTCTCCACAAAACTTTGACTTGAGGTATAACCTTGGAGCATAGAACATGATCCTTCTTATCCAAGATTTTAACAGGTAACTCTTCATACGTTAAATCTTCCTCTATCTCGTTTGGTTCTAACTCAATAATTGGATTTGGGTCTTTCACATATTTACGTAACATAGATATGTGAAAAACTTTATGAACACGATACATACTTGGCGGTAAGGCGAGTCTATAAGCCACAGTTCCTACTCGCTCGAGAATTAAAAATGGGCCAATGAATCGAGGATTGAGCTTTCCTCTCTTTCCAAATCTCGTAACTTCTTTCCATGGAGCAACACGTAACAACACATGATCTTCAATATCGAATTCTACGTCCTTTCGATGAAGATCAGCATAACTCTTTTGTCGATCTTGTGAAGATTTTATACGTTGTCGGATCGTTTGAATCTTTTCTGTAGTCATACGTACCAACTCCGGTCCCAACAACGTTGCTTCACCCACCTCATCCCAGCATACTGGAGAACGACACATTCTTCCATACAACGCTTCGAATGGAGCCATGCCAATACTTGCTTGATAGCTATTATTGTAGGAAAACTACACCAATGGTAAGAACTTGTCCCAACTTCCCTTGAAGTCAAGGACACAGAGTCTTAATAAATCTTCAAGAGTTTGAATAGTCCTCTCCGACTGCCCGTCTGGCCCGAGGATGATATGCCGAGCTAAATCAGAACCAGTGCCCATAGCTTTCTACAAACTAACCCAAAATCATGAAGTGAATCTTGGGTCTCGATCAGAAACTATGGATACTGGCATACCATGCAGTCTTACAATCTCGTTTATGTACATATGAGCAAGACGTTCAAGTGTATAAGTTTCTCGTATAGGTAAGAAGTGAGCAGACTTGGTCAATCTATCAATAATGACCCAAATTGCATCTATGCCTTGAGAAACCTTAGGAAGACCGGTAACGAAATCCATGGTAATGTGCTCCCACTTCCATTCTAGAATTTCAAGTGGTTGCAATGGACCTTTTGGTACTTGATGCTCCGCCTTGACTCGTTGACAAGTTAAACACCTTGAGATAAACTCTGCTATCTCTCTCTTCATATTGCTCCACCAAAATGTATGTCGAAGATCATGATACATTTTGGTACTCCCGAGATGGATTGCAAGCGATTGTGTTGTGCGCCTCCATCATGATTTTATACTTTAAATCGTGGTCGTTAGGAACACAAAGTCCGGAGTTGACTCAAGTATTCCTTCTTCATCAATTCTTGCTTCCGGAATAGCACCTTCTTGCACTTTCTTCCTCATACGTATCAGCTCCAGGTCTGTAGCTTGAGCAGCTTTAACTTTATCGATTAAAATCGATTCTACTCGTATATTCGCCATCATCACATGGGTCCCTGGAGTTTTTAACTCTATTTCCATCCTTTGTAAGTCATACAAAATGGGCCTTTATGTTGACAATATTGCACTCGTACCCGCATATGATCTTCTACTCAATGCGTCAGCTACGTTTGCTTTACCAGGATGGTGTTGAATGGTATGATCATAATCTTTCAATAGTTCAAGCCAACGTCGTTGCCGCATGTTGAGTTCGTTTTAGGTAAAGAAATATTTGAGGCTTTTATGATCCGTATAGATCTCCACCTTCTCTCCATATAGGTAATGCCTCCAAATCTTGAGCGCGAAGACAACAGCTGCCAACTCTAGATCATGAGTAGGATAATTCCTCTCATATTCTTTGAGTTGCCGAGAGGCATATGCTATGACTTTCCCATGTTGCATGAGAACACATCCTAGCCCTTTGCCCGAAGCATCACTGTGAAAGAAGTATGCACACAAGCCAATCATGTTTGATGATAAAGCATATACTTTGTAACAATCTTATTCATTTATTAATAAAAAGTATTCATTTATTAAAGGCTTTTAATTATCTACATGATGCTGTTTTATAATATGTGATAAACCCATAGTTTTAAGCAATGCTTTTAGAATAATGATGATGATCATTCTAATGAGATCTAAATTCTTTGAAAGCTTAAAACTAAAATAGTTCCCAATCATTGGATTACTAAATTGGGGATTAGTAAATTCGGATAGATTGATACATACGTTGCTTGCTCATTAGATGAGGATGATTGATCTCATGATCATTTGTGTGGAGACACTAAAGCAAGTATGTAGGTGCTTTTTAGAGAATAAGTTCACTGAACGTGGCTAGCTAAGGAATACCTAATGGAGTTTTACTTGCCTGTCAATAGGAATTCCTGTAGTGATAGTAGTACAAGTGATCCTTGGACTTGAGATCATCATAGTATCTTGTTTATGATGAGTTATACTTTCACTTATTCCTTAAGACCCTTAGGGTATATCAAAGGGTATGCTTGGGTATAATAAGTTGTACATGGAGATAATGTATGATCAATAAAGAATCTACCACTTCTAGTAAAAGAAGAGAAATGTCCAATGTGATTCGATAAATGACAACCCAGTAGTCCTTGGCCAAGGCAGAATGAAATTAGAAAGGAGTTTCTAATATGTATTATTTGGGGTTGTGCATTTAAGAGTCAAAATACATATAATTAAATAAAATAAGACTTGACAGAAATTCCATGTCTTATATTTAATTGGGACATTATATGGTGGAAGGATTGAATTGTACGGTAACTATTTACTCAAAGGTTCTTTTATGATTAATGTTGAAATCTATATTATCTGGAAAGTCGTTGATCGCTAGGGAGGCTTATCCCTATTGTAGAATAAATATTATTTATTTAAATAAATTAATAATTTAATTTATTTATTTAAATAAGATTAGATTGTTCTAATTGATTTATTCACAATAGGTTTAATATGGAGAACCTAAAGGGTCACACCATAATAGGAAGAATAATTATTTAAGAAGTTAATGGCATAATCGTAATAATATGTTAAGTATATTTAATTTAATCTATGGTGATAGAATAAATTAAATAGCTTAATATTATTATTTAATAATTTAGAAATATTAAATATAAATTAATAAGAGGAGTCTTATAAATATTATTACAATTATTATTATTTTAATTTCTAAAAGAGTTTAGGAATTAATTTAATATAAGTACTCTCATTTATTCCTAATAGGATTAGGAGGGAAAATTAGTTAAAGGAGTTTAATTAATTATCCCTAATAAGATTAGGGAGCTTAATTAATTAAAAAAATTTAATTAATTAAAATAAAACACAATTTCTTAATTGTTAAGGAGGGTTGCCCACATCTATAAATAAGAGGAGTCTTATTATGGGTGAGGTGTGGTTGTTGACTTTTACAACATACGTGATTCCAATTGTTGGGAGAGTACGCTCTTTTTCTATGAGAGATAGAAAAACTAGGGTTTAGCCAACCACCCATCTTCTTTAATCTTTCTTCTTCCTTGGTGGATCACCTCTAGAGGCCAAACACTTGGGTGGCTAACGTTGATCAAAGGAAGGAACCAAACCCGGTGGATTCAAGTTGAACGCGAAAAGGATTGGAGGTGAACTTGTACCTGAGGAAGCTCGGATCTTCAAGGTATGATTCTTGTTCTTATCTTTTCGTTTAATTAATAATTATGCATAAAGGGTGATCCGGGTATATGGTTTGTAAAATTTTTAAAACTCTGTTTTTACACGTTTCCGCTTATTTATGCAATTTGATTGCGTTCATGAATATTACAAACCTAACACACTGTAGATGACAAATCCCTCTGAGCCAGATGGTATTGTCAAAATAGGTGCTGAAATGAGTCTTCCCTTGAGTTCTTGAAAACTCTTCTCACATTCCTCGCTCCAACCGAACTTTGTATCTTTTCGAGTCAGCTGAGTTAATGGAGTAGCGATTCGAGAAAATCCTTCCACGAATCTCAGATAATAACCCGGCTAAGCGAGAAAGCTACGACCGGTCATCGACTTTGGTTGCTCCCGACTTTGAATTGCTTCAATCTTATTTGGGTCAGCAGATATTCCATGATTTGATATCACATGCCCAAGGAATGCAACTTCCTCAAGCCAGAACTCATATTTCTTCAACTTGGCATAAATCTTGTTTTCACGAAGCTTTTGGAGTATCAGCCTCAAGTGTTGCTCATGATCTTCACGGCTTTTGGAATATATGAGAATGTCATCAATAAAGACAACCACAAAGTGATCCAAATATTCCTTGAATACTCAGTTCATCATATCCATGAAGGCAGCAGGAGCATTAGTCAATCCAAAAGACATGACCAAGAATTCATAATGCCCGTACCGAGTTCTGAAGGCAGTCTTTGGAATATCCTCAGTTTTAACCTTCAGCTGATGATATCCAGAACGAAGATCGATCTTTGAAAAGAATTGTGCTCCTTGCAACTGGTCAAACAGGTCATCAATGCGAGGTAACAGATATATATTCTTGATGGTGACATGGTTCAATTCTCGGCAGTCAATACAAAGTCGCATACTCTCGTCTATCTTCTTCACGAATAGAACAGGAGCACCCCAAGGAGACGTACTAGGATGAATGAAACCAATGTCTAACAATTTTTGCAATTGGGTCTTTAACTCCTGAAGTTCAATAGGAGCCATTCGATATGGGCTTTGGAAATGGGTTTTTGTACCGGAGTTCAAGGTCGATACAAAATTCAATTTCACGCCACGGGGTAGAGCGAAGTTCTTCGGGGAATACGTCAGAAATTTATTAACAATAGAAATATCATTCAAAACCGGCGTATTTTGTTTAAATCGTGACATGAGCTAAGAAAGCTTGACATCCGTTTTTCAATAAACGAATAGCTTTATGGCTTGAAATGACCGTGATTAATTTTAATGGTTTGGTTGCTTGAATTCGCATAATAGGTTGATTAGGAATATGAAAACTAACAACCTTATGAAAACAATCAATTTTTGCATGATGAGTAGTTAACCAATCAATCCCTAGAATTACGTCAAATACAAGTATTTTTAAAGAAATAAGATCGACAGGTAATGTGCGGTTACCGATTTGAATCAAACAAGACTTATAAACCGTGGATGTAATGAAGGTTTCTCCCAATGGAGTTTCAACCGATAAGTCAAAGTCCAATTTCTTCGGAGTCAAATTTAAATGTTGAGCGCAAGTAGGAGAAATAAAAGAATGGGTAGAGCCGGTATCAAATAAGGTATATACTTCACTAGAGTTTATGATAAGCTTACCCGTGATGACCTCGTTTGGGTTCCTTGCTTTCTGGGAGGTTACAACAAACGCTCTCCCTTGAACTACCGATTTTGTCTTGTCTGGGACAGACTTTGATGCCTCCATCCCAGCTGGACTTGACTTTGGTGCACGACAAAATCGGGCTAAGTGACCTGCTCTTCCACAATTGTAACATGCTTTGGACTGCTGCGTACAGTTTGGACTGATGTGTCCCTCCCCTCCGCATTTGTGACATACGACCGACGGTTGTTCTCCTTCCTTAACAACAGGTGCTGGTGCTGACGTCCTTCCATCATTACTAAATCTCCTTTTCTTGAAACTCCCACTTTTATTGTCTTGGCCATGATTACCACCGAAGTGGTTACCATTTCTGGCATGTTGATTCCCTCCACGTTTGTTGTCACCGTTTCGATGATTGTTACCACTGGTATTTTCATTCTGTCGGCTGCTTTCTCTTGGTTGTATTAACCCGTTATCGCGCTCCAATAATTGAGTCCTATTTATAACATCTGAATACAAACAAAATTTATGAGAAATAAGATACTGACGTATCTCCGATTTCAAACATCTTAAAAACATTCGCGTCATTCGCTCCTCATTATCAACCAAATGGGATGCAAACCGGGATAACTCCGCAAATTTAGCCTCATATTGCGACACGGTCATATTGTTTTGCTCCAACTTGATAAACTCCACCTCCTTCATGTGACGAATACTTTCGAGAAAGTATTTGTCGTTGAATAGCTCTTGGAACTTCTCCCAAGACATCTTGAGTGCATCAGGCTGGGTATGCTTTACAGATTCCCACCAGTAATCTGCCTCCCCTCGCAACATAAAGGTGGCAAAAGGAACCTTTTGCTCCTCGGAGCATCCCAAGACATCAAATATCTTGGTGATCTGCTTTATCCATGCATCCGTCTTATGTGGTGTTGGCTCTCCAATAAACTCCGGTGGTCCCAGCTCCTTGAACTATTTAGCGGTGATCGTCCGAGAGTTTCCAGTGTTTCCACCTATATTTTGGACATGAGTTTCTCTTGCCTGATGTTGTACGAATTGCAGAATGCTCCTAAACATTCCGTCGTTCGCCATTTGGTCGGTGTTTTTGTTCACCTGAGGATTATTGTCGTCCTGTTGCACATTATCCTGAGTATTAATCTGTGGTGACTTCACGATCTCATGTGCTTCATTGCTTATCTCAACATTTTCGGATGCCATTTTCCAAACTACCATAAAACAAGGGTTAATTAATATATCACATATTATCCCTATACTCTGACCGACCAGTTAAATACCAAATAAACTTAGGTAGGTCATACTAGTGAAGGAATTCCCCGTCTCTCCCCTCCTAGTTCTTGTATCACATCTCAGCCAGGGATCATATCCCTAAGCTTAGATACCAACTGTGACGCCCCCAAAACAGGTATACATCACCCATCTTGGGTCGCCAAATACAAGGTACTGAATACAAATGCAACTTAATTATACAAAAGTCGTGTGAAATACGACAAAACATAGGCTGTGAGTTTTAATACAAATATTGTCATCTATACAATATCCACACTCAATGGAGTCCTCATTACATTTATTATCACACTATTTCACAGAATAGTGAGGACTATTAATGCACCATCTAGGACCATCACTCTGTTCCCCGACTAGTCCCAACTACGTTCTCATTTCCTGAAGAGAACAGTGAAAGAAAGGGTGAGCTCAACTAGCCCAGTAAGAAATATTATGACTAAGATAATGTAGAATAAATTATCATTAGCCTTCAATAATGTTAAACTGATAGAGAAATATAACAGACAACAAGTTTAACTGCAGCGGATCAAGCAATCTATTAGAAGAGTCAAGTAAAGTATAAAATCTATTGTCTTCTATGATTTAAAAAGTTTTTCATCAACTTTATCGTTGAGACTCAGCTTAATAAATAAAATTGAATCATCCCTGCTCCACGACCAAGGATATTCATATAATCATCAATGGTCATGACTATACCGAATAATCCCTTGTCATAATCATACCAACAACTGTCCACCAATGAACTACAGGCCAATGAGGACTTTTACCACATCATTCATCACATTACGGTCATGATTATATCGAATAATCCCTGGTAATAATCATACCAAGTCCATCTATGCACGTAAGCCAAAGATGACTTTCAACATAATATAAGCAAGAGAATGATGACAATTCAATAAAACAGGTTCAAGAATAAATTTTAAAGATTTATAAGTTAATTTATCCTGAACTCAATAACGTCCAAATTGTCAACTTGATCGCTTTGTGAAGTAAAATTCAAGAATGCTCGGAAGAATATTTCCATGAAAAGATCTTTGGATGAAGCGCAAATATCAAGGATATTCCACTAATTTCATGGAGTATAGAAGCCAAAGCTTTTAACCGGTGAGTATAATATAATATATGAAAGCGCAAATGGATTTTCACCGGCGTGCAGTAATCCACGATCTGAGATCATTTCCACAATTTAATAAGGAATGAATACACATGATCATTCACCATGCATGTGGTAATCCCATAGACAAAAGTTATTCCAACGAATAATAAAGAATGGAATAATGTAAGGATTCACCATAAATGCGATGCGATCGCTGCGAAAAGTTATTCTCAATCGAATAATAAATAATGGAACCAGTCCCACAGTAAATAAACGCAGACATGGGATATTCGGCGAATAATAAATAATGGAACCAGGTCCGCGAACGCATAGACATGATATATTAAACAAAATAATAAAGAACGGAATATTAGAAGAATTTCACCATGTATACCAGATTGCAGATAAAGCAAAGTTATTCCAATGTAATAATAAGAATGGAATAATGTAAGAATTTCACCAAGTATAGGGTATCCCAGCGTATAAAAGTTATTCCAATGAATAATAAAGAATGGAATAATGTAATTTCTCTTCATGAATAAGAAAGAAAGAATACCCCTTATGAGTACAACAAATAATATTCCCTACCTTAGAAAAGCGAATCTTTGAAGTAGTGAAGTAGCAGAATACTTTTCTTCTTTCTCTCTATAGTTTCTCTCTCTAGAGTTTCAGTGAATTCGTAAGAAATAATGAAAGAATGAGCTTCTATTTATAGGAGAATGGACTGAATAGTAACTAATTCATGAACGGTCCAGATTGATTTACTTTTAAACAGACGGTCCATATTGATTTACTATTAAAACTTAAAGCAACGGTCCATCTTGATTTACTATTAAAACTTTAAACCAGCCGATCCATATTGATTTACTATTATAACTTTCCACCAAAGAATCCATATTGATTTACTATTATATCTTCAACCAACGGTCTGAAAAATTAGCACATCTCCTCATGGAATGATATTGTACCCAAAAATGATTTGGACCGAAAAGAAATATATCTTACGGGTGAATAGTATCCTGTGAATAGTAACTTGTGAATAGTAACTCATGAATAGTAATTCGTGAATAGTAACTCATGAACAGTAACTCATGAATAGTAACTCGTGAATAGTAACTTATGAATAGTAACTCGTGAATAGTAACTCATGAATAGTAACTTGTGAATAGTAACTCGTAAATAGTAACTCGTGAATAGTACTCCGACACGAAAAGTGCCCCAAATACCTGATTGAACAATATAACCTCCAGACATCAATTATACTAACACAAATAATGTGACGCCCCCAAAATAGGTCCATTCCATCCAACCCATTCTGAGTCGCCAAATACATGGTACAGAAATAACTACAACTTTATTAATACATCTGTCGTGCAAAATACGACAACATATATACTGTGAGTTTAAATACAATTATTGTCTTCTAGACAATATACATACCCAAATAAATCATCATCACAATTATTTATACATTATTTTACAAAAATTGTGAGGACTACTAAATAACTCTCTCTAGAACCTTCATTCCATACCCCGACTAGTACTCCCTACATTCTCGCCTCCCGAGAAGAAAAATGGAACAAAAGGAAAAGGGTGAGCTCAACTAGCCCGATAAAGAATATTATGACTAAGATAATATACAACAAATTATCGTTAGTCTTCAATAGGAAAAATCTAATAGAATACAATAGACAACCGGTTTTTAAATCAACAATTGCAATAATGAAACAACAATTCATTAGAAGAGTTAAGTAGAGAATGCAAACTCATTGTCTTCTATATATGAATTTAAAAGTTCATCGTCGATATTTTATCCCCTGTAACATCAATCAATATATATCTAGAATCAAATATTCATCTTTTTTTCACTGTGCAAAAGACATTAATCGATCGGTCATGTTCATCTCAACACTGTTCATCTTTGCACTACTGACCAAAGATATTCATCAAGAAATCATTCATCTTTGCACTACAGCCAAAGATATTGATAATATCATCATTTAGAACCGAGGATGATGAAAAATATTTTAAAGAAAACGAATCCAATGAAACAAAAGAACAAATATTAAGGATTCAGTATTTTAAACAATCCAAGTTCAAAAATACTTCATAAGTAATCAGTGGAGTAAAATTCAAGAATGATCAAAACATGGATACAATCAAAGCTAGTATCCGAATAGATATTTTGGACAAAAGAAGAAATTTCATTTTTAGGTGAATAGTGCCAGTATTCGTGAATAGTGCAGTATCGTGAATAGTCGTATCGTGAATAGTAACTCGACACCAAAAGATAGAAATTTCACAAAAAAAACATCTTCACGCTTCGTGAATAGTACTCGTGAATAGTAACTCGTGAATAGTAACTCATGAATAGTAAATCGTGAATAAGAACTCATGAATAGTAACCCCGATACATGAAAAAGTTCTAAATTTGATAAAAATTTCCAACCAATATTTTGGCATAATGAAATTGAAGAAATAATATCATTTTGAATAAAATAACATCCTTACCTCGAAAAGACAAGATTACTAGTTGAAACAGGATATAGGCTATGACTTGAACTTCATTCCGTATAGCAATACTCAAAGTATACTCAAAATACTCACAAGAATACGCTCGATAATATAGAGAGAGAAAACTTCAGTTTCTGGTGTGATTTTCAATTCTAACCTAAGCACTCTATTTATAGGAAAATGCTTAGAACACCAAAGTAGAAAATTTATTAAATATTATTATATTTTTTCCAAAACTTCATACGTATGCTTTTACCATCTGAACTCAGCCCCTATCACATGTTAAATGAGGGAAACAAAATGAAAAACACGTTTTTGTAAATAAAAATAATTAAAACTTTCAAAAATCAATTATTTCAAAACTTCGGAACTTCAATAATTCATAATAAATAGCCCTTTTATCAGAAAATTCGAATCTCATGAATTTTTATAGGAAATTCAATTCTCTACAACTTTACAGAAGAAAGTTTTTTCAAATTCCAAACAGAAATTGACCAAAATCCACAAACAAACGATTTTACAGGCTATAATCAAATTTCAGTCAAGAAATGGGGTCCACCGACACACAAAACATGTGTTAATCATTTAATGCCACAAAAATACTCTTCCTCCTCATATACCCACATATCGCACATTCATTATAAAAATATCACCGTTAATATATTATTAAAATAATATATTTAAATGAATTATTTTATCAAAAAAAGATAAAATATTAATTTTCAACAATTGTTACATTAAAAATTTTCTCCATCTATATCCACATAAAATCAATATTTTCCTCATCATATAAATCAATAATTAATTATTCACAAATAATATTACGAGAATCACGATCGCAACGGTAGTTCTTAGGAAATATGGGGCTTTCCAATAAGGATCTCTCCTTACTGGCGCGCAATTAGATGACCAAACCTCTCCTTAGACAGAATTGACATTGCCAATAATGTTATCCAATAATATTATTCAGATAATATGAATTATTGCTCCGATAATGGAAAATACTGTGTAATGACAATTTATTGAAACAACGATAATATAAAATATCAATGCAAAGCAATTATTGAATCAATAAAATAAAATCTTTGAATAGTAATTATTGTAACAATTATTGAGTAGTGCCTTCTTATGTAAGAATCAATAATTGGTGTAATACTGCGTGTCTTCTGCTCAACAACGCGTATTAGTGTGTTTTAACCACCGGGTATTCCAACGAAGATACTTGGTAATAACTACGCAGATTATTTATAAACAACTTATATTTGTCATTTTCTTCATCCAATCGCTTTAGTTATGGGGCCCATAAAAGATCGCTACCGTTGCATTACGAATATTCTCAAAAGCGATTTAATATTCCACAACCAAACGAATATTCTCCGACAATAATGAATATTTTATAACCACTTGCTTATTCAAAATATTTGCGTATTTTACCCATAACTATCCACATTAATCAAATCAACCTTTACTATTTCAAAATAATAAATAGAGGAAAATAAATTTCATTTATTAATAATTTGGGGTCTTACAAATAAGTCCAACACAATGGAACAATAAAATTTATCTTTAATCAACACGAACTTATTCATCATTAATATTATAATTCACAATATTTAATAACCAGGTCATTTTCAGAAAAGAGGGGGCTTTTCGATAAGGATTTCTCCTTATTGGCGTGCAATTAGGTTACCAAACCTCTCCTTGACAGAACTTTTAGACATTGTCAATATTGCAAATAATAATATGAATAACTTTGTCGTCTCAATTATTGATTTAATAATATAACATATGATGCAGATGATACTGTAACAATAATTGAATCAATAATATGAGAGATATGATGCAGCAATTAATTAGTGTAACAGTAATTGAGTATAACTGAGTGACTTCTCACGTAAGCATCAATAATCAATACCGTGTGCTACTATGCAACCACGCGTAGTACTGTACTTTTACTACCGGGTAGTTCAACAGTTTTAACGGTAACACCTCCGCCATTATTTTTATAGAAAGATAATTTTATCGTTTTCTAACTATGACAATACTTCAATTGTGGGGTCCACCAATGATTGTGCCGTCGTACGAATATTCTCTGTTAAAACGAATATTCCCCGACCAATCGAATATTATATAACCACTTGCTTACTTTGCAAAATTTGTAAATATTACCCACAACTATAACATTATATCAAATCCACACCATAATATTCAAAAATATATTTCGAGAAAATTATTCTTTATTCATAAAAGTTGGGGTCTTACATGTTGGATGTGAGGTAGCTCATCCGATACTTCTCCAATGTAGTTCCCATAGGCTGGTGCCTTTTGTTGGGCAAATGTGATGTTTGGCATGTTTTCCTTGTCAGGTATGTTGATCAAAGAGGCCAAGGTTGCTAATGCATCCGCAAAGTCTTTCCTATTCCGAGGAATGTGGAGGAAGAATATTTCTTCAAACTCGAGGGCCATCTCAGAGAACTCGGCGATGGTAAAGCTGACAAATGTAGCTCTTTGGTGTGATAGATTCATGTGGTTTGTCTGATTACCAATTCGAAATCCCCAAAGATAGTTAACCGTCGGATGCCCATTGATTGAGCAAGTTTTAGCCCCATGATACAACCTTCATACTCAGCTGTGTTATTGGTGTTGACAAACTGCAATTTGACGGCGACATGATACTGCTCCCCCGTAACGAATGTGCATCGTACTGATGGTGTTGCTGAATTGTCATTACCCCTTCATCGGGGAAGTATGTTTCTAAATGTTTGAAATCCTCTGAAGTTATGGCGGCCAGTTGATCCGCAATTCCATGACCTTTTGTAGACTTTTCTGTCACGTAGACGATGTCAAATTGTTGTAGGATCAACTTCCATCTGGACTGTCGACAATTCATCATGGGTTTACTGAACACATACTTGAGAGGATCCACGCGGGATATTAGATGGGCTGTGTGACCATGGAGGTAATGTTGTAACCTCATGGAAGCCCATGCTAAAGCACCACAAGTTTTCTCAATCAAAGTGTACTTGTGTTCACTGCTGTTGAATCTTTTTATGAGGTAGTAGATAGCTTGCTCTTGGCCTCTATCGTCTTTTTGTCCCAGCATGTAGCCCATGGCATTGTCATTGATTGATAGGTACATAAACAGGGGAACATCATCCCTGGGTGGTACTAGAACATGAGCTTTGACTAGCTGTTCTTTGATAGTAAGGAAGGCTTCTGACACTCATCATTCCATTTCATGGAGGAGTTCTTCCTTAAGAATTTGAAGATAGGCTCACAGGTTGATGTGAGTTGGGAGATAAATATGCTAATGAATTTGACTCTTCCCAAAAATCCCTGTATTTCCTTCTCTGTCTGAGGAATGTGCACTTTCGTAATGGCCTGGATTTTGGTGGGATCCAGCTCAATCCCCTTATGGTTAACTAGGAAACCTAGCAACTTGCCTGATTTGATGCCAAAGGCGCACTTAGCTGGATTCAACTTCAAGTTGTACTTACGCAACCTGTTGAAGAGATTTCTGAGATGGTCTAGGTGGTCTTCCTCCCTTCAGGACTTGACAATGATGTCATCCACATAGATCTCTATCTCTTTATGCATTAAATTATAGAAAAGAGCCATCATGGCTCGCTGGTATGTAACTTCGGCATTGATGAGGCCGAATGACAACTGTCTATAGAAAAAGGTTCCCCAAGGAGTGATGAATGCAGTTTTCTCACGATCCTCTTCAACAACCATGATTTGATGGTACCCCGCAAAGCAATCAGCAAAGGAATACATGTCATATTGTGTTGTATTATCAATGAGTATGTGGATGAATGGCACGGGAAAGCTATCTTTGAGGCAAGCTTTATTCGGATCCATGTAATCCATGCAAACTCGCACCTTCCCTCCCGGTTTGGGCACGGGGACGATATTGGATAGCCATTCAGGGTATGTTGACACCATGATGATGCCTGCTTGAAATTGTTTCACAATTTCTTCTTTAACTTTTAAACTCCACTCAGGTTTTAATCGTCTGAGCTTCTACCTGACTGGCTTGAATCCCTCTTTGATGGGGAGGTGATGAATAACAATGTCAGTAGACAAACTGACCATGTCTTCATGAGACCATAAAAAGACATCCTGGAATTGGGTCAATAGAGTAACCATGTCATTCCTTTGGTTTGGAGTGAGGTCCGTACCAATCTGGATTTTTTTGGGGTTTTCTAAGGTTCAGAGGTTAAAAAAAGGTGGTTTGATCAAGATTTGGCTTGGGTTTGTCTTCGACCCATTCTTTGATCTCCTGAGGTATCTCATAGTCCTCTTGTATTTCCATCAAGTCTGAGTCTAACTTTACATCAAAGTTACAGTCCTTGTGGAAAAAAGGCACCTCATCAACAAGTATAAGCACATCTAACTTTAGAGTCCTGAAACAAAATGCTTTCACTTAATATATGAAACTGTTCAATCATACAAAGTGTTAGCATGTAATGACAAAACAACTGCTAATACTGTACAGAAAAAGTAAGCAGTTATTATTATCTACAGGGCAGAGGGAGTTTCTGCCCTTTTTACCCTCGTCGGCAAATGCAAGGAGTGCTTCTCCAATTGGCAAGGGTGAAGTCCTGGTGGACGGCTGTGATGAAGGGGTTGTTATCGTCCTCCTTCTCTCGAATGATGACCATGATATCTAGATAATCATCGTCTGGGGTGACCCTATTTGTACTGTCCGTGTGGACTATGATGTGTATGTTTGATAAGCGCTTGACAATGTCCTACTTACGCCTCCGGTTCTTTTCCTCCGCCTCCGAATCTGGTATCAAGACTTATTTTTCCTTGACTGGTATCGGCTTAGGAAATAACATAGTCATCACATGTACAGGAATCTTTACTGAAGTCTGTATAGATTCAGCTCCTGTAGGTCATGGCAATCGCCGTATGGCTGAAGATGAAGGAACTTGTCTGTGTTTATGAGGATTCTTGTGACTGGAGGTAGCAGAATAGCCTAGTTCGACTGTCCCTGTTTGACTGGGAACTTGAATTGGGCACTTAATGCCCTGATGGTCTTTGTCCAACCCTTGTCCAAGTTGATAACCCAAAGATATCATTTCTTGACTTGCCGACATTATACCTCGGCAGAAATTTTGGGTATAAGAGGTGGCGCCCCAATAGGGTGGTAGTGAGTGTTGCTCACCTCTAGGGCATGGAAGTTGACATACGCAACTTCTGAATTGAAATTGATGAGTGAGATGTCACCTTGTTTAGGACATTCTGGCTCAGCATTAACAGTGACTAGGCTATTATTAATGATGTATTTAAGCTGCTGATGAAGGGTGGACGGGATGGCTCCAGCCATATGGATCAACAGTCTTCCCAAAAGCAGGTTGTATCTTGTAGCTATTTTGAGCACATGAAAGGATCCGCAGAATGTATGTGGACCAATCTCCACAGGTAGTTTAATCTCTCCGACAATATTTGGTCGGGATCCATCGAAAGCTTTGATAATTGTAAAACTGCTTTGGATTCTGTTGAGATTGATATTCATCTTCTCCAAGGTGGAATTAGGGCACATATTCAAGGAGGACCCTCCATCTATCAATACTCCTGCATCCACGTATCCGGAGGACATAACCGCTATGTGCAACGGCTTGCAATGACCAGTCCCTTTGGGAGGTATGTCATCATCAGTGAATGATATCACATTCCTGTTAAAAATGTGACCAACCAGGTGATGGAAGTTTTTGACATCCACTAATTTTGGCAAGTGAGCTTCTTCTAAAGCTCTTAGTAAGACCTTCCGATGATCCTCTGAGGAGAATACCAAGTCTAGTATAGAAACCTATTGTGGAGCTTCTTTCAAGCTTAAAACCACCTTGGCTTCATTATGCCCATAGTACGGAGGAATTTTTCAATCTTCTCCATGGGAACTTTCCCCTTTGATTTGATGGCGGGTTTCATCACCCGTTGGGGAAGATACAGTGGATTCTCTTTCGACACTGCAGCAGTTGTGTGGGATGTGGATCCTTCAACCTCTCCATAATTCCATGGAACTTTCTGTAGGCTGACAATTGGATATTTTGGTTTAAATGGTAAGATGATTGGCTCTGGCGCAGCCACTTTCAAAGGATTTTTAATACCCTTGAGCTGAACAAGTCGAATTGTATGTGAGGGGGTAGCTGAATCTATCTCAGAAGATATAACTGCTACGACTTCCTTCCACTTTGTAGGAAATGCATCCCCACTCTCCAGTAATATAACGTCATTATTTGTCATTTACAGGACACCATTGTCAATTAGATTCTGAATAAGGTAGCGGAGTGCCCAGCATTCTTTAGTGCTATGACCGCGAGAATGGGAGTGGTATTGACATACTCCATTGAAATCAAATCGTCTTGAACGCGGACTGATTGGAGGTAGCAGAGTTATGATTCTTCCTTCATTGATCAGCATCTGTAATATCTCTTCCATCGGTTGGCCTAAATAGTTAAACTCCTTTTTGTTGGCCAAGTCTCGACGGGCTTTGGCATATGCTCATTTTGCAATTTTATCCTCCAGTGTTTCATTTTCTGGAGTACGCGGTGGAGTGTTTCTAACAAGACGAATGAGGCTAGCATGCTCTTGGCTGAATAATTGACGTGTGACTTGGTGTTGATGGACCACCAGTTCTGCCATATGATTAACTTGTTCGCGCAAAGCCTTTATTTTCTGTTCCATCATAAACTAGAACTGTGCATAATCCCATTTGTCAACACTATCTTTGCTGGTTTGGGAAGATCCACCAATGGAGTGGGAAGTCTGTCCACTACTCTAATTAATCATGTTAACCTCTTCTTCTTTGTGTTGAGGAAGAGGGTTGTCTTGCACATGGGTTTGGTCGGGTTTAGTCACCACGATCTCACCATTGTCAATTAAATCCTGAATCTTGTGCTTCAAGCCCCAACAATCCTGAGTATCATGGCTGGGAGCTCCTGCATGATAAGCACATTTCTGGATAGCATTGAAACCCTTTCCACTAGGGTTGGCTGGTGGAAGCAGATGGGTAATTTTCTTCTGAGTAGTCAGAAGATTGAGAATGTTCTCGAGCGAGTCCTCTAATGGTGTGAACACTCGAGTACGTCTGACTTCTCCACCTTATGGAAATGGAGGGTGTCGACGCAGGGATTTATATTTGTCCCTTTTCTGTTCTTGTCATTTGGTGTTCTCATGTTAGGTGAGATTTGTTTGAAAAAACAAGTTGTGAAAAGGTCCGACATGTATATGTCGACGATTGGACTGTAAGAGTCGCCAATTGGTTTTTTTAAATGGTTGTACCAACACAACCGAGAAAATATTTGCACATTGACCCAGTGATGTGACACTGCTTAACGGGTCTATGAAACCGAGATTCGTTAGGGTCCGGGGACTTGATTATGCGAAGGGAAGGTGTTAGGCACCCCCCGACATCCGTGTTGCCACGATGACCGCCGCTTTTCAACTAAACTATTATATGAATGTGTGTGTGTGTGGGCCAATGTGCAATTATCTAGAAGTAGTGCTATGCCTCATTTGCACCTATATACAAAGGGTTTGAATTTTGTATAAAAGTTCAATTTTAACAAGATATAGCAATGACGTTTTATAAAAAGAGGTTTTTCAAACCCTTATGCTCAATAGTAATTGAGGCCTTTGATACTTCTATTTTATTATGGGTTCGGCTTGATTGCTTTTATTTTCGAGATGAGAAGCATCTTCGAGAAAATAATATACATAGCAATGCAGAATTCCTTATGGGCATGAGAACCATCCAAGGAAATTCGAACAACGCGAATAATTTACAATCCATGTACAACTGAAAATGTCCATCACGGGAACCGAATCTAGATTCAGTAGACTGAATCTGTGATCACATGATTCCTAGGCTCACATGATGTAGCAATTTGTATGAAAGCTATAAATAATTAAATATATATATATATATATATATAAGTTGTAAATATATATATACAGACTTGATCAACCACCACGAAGCACCTCCATGGGGGATTGAAAATGTAAATATATAAAAGCGGTAAATATATATATAGAGACATGATCAACCACCACGAAGCACCTCCATGGGAGATTGGAAATATAAAGAAAGTAGTAAAGACAATCAACCGCTTGAAGTAAACTCCAGGCAAGACGAAATGTAATAAAGCTATAAAAGCGATCAACCGCCACGAAGTAAACTCCAGGCGAGACGAAAATGTAAATAAAAATGTAAAAGGCAACGAAGTAAACTCCAAGCCAGACTGAAATGTAAATATATATATATATATATTTATATATATCATTAATTAGGTAATTTGAATATATATATATATATATATATATATATATATATATATATATATATATATATATATATATATATATATATATAAAAAAGATAGAACGCACTGGATGTGAAATTGGGCTCAATCAAACCGAAGTTTGATAGCAACAACATATATATAAGTATTTATATATATATATATATATATATATAAAAGCAGTAAATGCTCCAGATGTAAATCCAGGCTCATCGAACAAAGTTCGGCAACAGTTTATATATATAAAAGCAATAAACGCTCCGGATGTAAAATCCAGGCTCAATCGAGGCATAACTCGATAATGTTAGTATATATATATATATAATATATATAAATATATATATAAAAAAGAAATAAAAGCCATAGACCGAAGTTCGGGCATACACACACAACACGACTCTCAACGTGCAGAACTGTGTGCGCACAGTAGTGGAGAAAGGCTTTAGAAAGTGTAAGAAGGCTTACAGTGGACTGCCAAAGAAGACTTCAATGACTTTAAATGGATGAACATTCGGCTCCCGCCGGTAAAAATATAACAATATAGAAGCTCACAAGTGTTTAAAATGAGAAAGCACTCAGTTTATAGTCTGTACAAAGCAAATTGGATAGGACTTACTCTCCTTTTTCTCTTTAAAATGGCTGCCCCAAACCCTCTATTTATAGTGGGGGGAGTAGCAGGTGTACCTGTGGCAGCCACAGATGCACGTGCGGCTGCCCGGGGTGCCCCGGGTTGCTCGGGTCCTGCCGTCTCAAAGTACGTACGCGTATACAACGTGTTGTCCGCTCGAACTTTCAGAACTTCAATCCGGGCATCCGATTGAGGTGTATAAGACCTTTTACGACATGTTGTTGTCGAGAGCTACACAATGATATGGAATTAGAGGTTGTATGAAGTTAGGAAGATGGGACCATGCCCTTGGTCTTCAAGCTTCACATTCTATCCAGTGTGTTGTCTTGTGCAGTAGTCACTTGGGATTGGAGCTCTTTGGTTCTTGTAGGAAATTTTTGTGTAGAATGTATGTTGAGATGTTTGTTGAGACAGCGCAATGGGATTGGGATGGCAAAATGATGATTCTTCCCCTCACCGGGGTTATCTTCGATTTGAGCTATTTTTAGCGGTCGTTGCTCATGGTTATCTCTGAGATTGGACTGCTGTAGGTGTTGACCATCTTCAGGGTTGTCTCTGAGGTGTGCCTGACTTCCCAGGATTATCTTTGGGCTTGGGGACTGAGTGCCTCAGGGTTATTGCCGAGTGTTGAAGCTGATAGCGTAGGTTTGAAATAAGCATTTTTGGGGTTATCTCTAGAACTGCAACTGCATGCCTCGGGGTTGTCTCCGAGGTTAGATATTATCTTTCCCGGTGTTATTTCCGGGACTGAGACTGAGTGTCTCGAGGTTATCTCCGAGATGAAATGGTCTTCTCCGATGTGATTTCCGGTATTTAAACTGCATTCCTCGGGGTTATCTCCGAGGTTGAAACTGAAACTCCTGGTGTTATTTTTGGGACTGAGTTGGATGTTTCGGGGTTATCTCCGAGATAGTACTAACTGAATATCCCGTGGTTGTTTCTAGGATTGAACTAAGTTGTCTTCCAGGGTTATCTCTGAAAGACGATTATGCCACCCTGCAATGTTAGTAACTGAAAGTCCAATAATAATCTAGAAGGGGGGTTGAATAGATTATTACCAATTAAAAATTATCTTAGGCCTTTTTTTGAATTTTTGGATAATTAATTTGCAGTGTTAGAAAGTAATATGCAAGACAGTAAAAATTCAATCACACAATGCACAGAGATTTGTCTGGTTCACAACATACATCTCGGGTATGCTGCTACGTCCAGTCTCAAGCTCCTCTCCAGAACTTGAGATCCTATTACTATCAGTAATAAATACTCCTTCAACAGGCGGATAAGCCTTTACAAAGTTTTATAGTCAAACTTCCAACTTTTCCCAACTATTTGACAGCAAGCTCCCCGCTCCCTCCTCAAGCTTAGTTGTACTTCTTTTTAGTTCAGTTCTATTCTATGATCTGGTCTTGAAACAACAACCTCTTCCTCACCTCAGAAGTACACTAGAGACCCAACTTCCCGCTGACCTCTCTAAGACTCTGGTCTTGGTCGAAGAATTACTCGTCTTTCTCACAAGTACATAAAATAAACTAACTCTGACCTTTTCTCTTTTTACAAATGATTTTACAACAATTTGCTTCTTAAATAAGCAGATAAGAATTTAGTACAGATGGATGCTTCTTAAATAAGCAGATATTATTTAGTACAGATGGATGCTTCTTAAATAAGCAGATATAAATTGAAGAGCAAATATATTTATAAAAGTTCAAATACTTTTATACTTGAGAAATTATGCTTCTTTGTAAGCAGATAGTAATTTGTGTTTAGATCAAATAATGCTTCTGTGTAAGCAAATATGTAAATTATGCACTGTTATAAAAGTTTAAATAACTTTTATATTTTGTGTGAAAGTGCTTCTTGAATAAGAAAATATATCAATTTTAGCTTTTACTCAAAAGTGCTTCTGATTAAACAAATATATAATTTAATACAAATTTATAAAGAATTATTTATTCTTTATGGAGAAAAAAAATCACTTTAAGTTTAAATAACTTTTAGAGTGAAACTTGCTTACGAGTAAGCAAATAAGTTATTTTAAGCTTTGAATCAAATATGCTTCTATTTAAGAAGATATATTCACTTAAGTTTGTGAAATAAAAGTTTAAATAACTTTTATATTATGCAACAAGTATTTTATGAATAAATGAATTTATGATCAAATACTTTTGATGACAGATATCAAGTATAATAAATAAATAAGTTAAGCAATTCTTGATATAACAAATATTATTGTTTAACTCAAATAATATATAAAAATATTTTATCTATTATGTGAACATTTATAAATAATGTCACTTAGTAGTATAAGGAATCGTACGGCCGGATTCCTCTCCGTAGAGGTTTATCTCCGTAGCCTTGAGGCGTCTAAGTATGACAAAATTTATAATTTTCACAATTGATATTTATATAAATATTTTCAATATTTCACTACAATTCTCAAATCCAGTTCGGATGACTACTCTTTTTGGACCAGTATCTTAGTGTCGTTTTGAGCTATCAAGTGTCGTATCTATTTCACGATATTTATATAAATAATGTCAATAAAAGGTTACTGAAGACTATAAGGAATCGTACAGTCGGATTCCTCTCCGTAGAGGTTTATCTCCGTAGTCTTGCGGCGCCCAAGTATCCTTTTATTTGACAAATAGATGAAATATAGATATATAGAATTGTGTATAATAATTTATATTCGTATATCTATAAATATAAATAATCAAGAGATAATTCAAATAAAATAAATCAAACAACTTATCTCAATATGCTTAGACCAATTTCCTCTTCTCAAATAATCAGAACTTTTGTAAGAAGAGAGAGTTCATAACTCGTTTTCTTCGTTTTAAGTCGGATTTCAACGATTCTTGAGTCTACGACTCTTAAATATGTTGTTCTACGATATGCCATCGAAAACAAAGGTTTTCGAGTTAAACGGAAACTTTCGACTACAAATTCAAAAAAATCTACGATTTCAACGTTTAACGCCTAATCTCGTAAATTTCGCCATAACTTCGCTACTCGAGTTTTATACGCCAAATCAAATGGAACCAATCCATTGATTCTTTATCTACAACCTAACTAAGCAAGATGCACATAACTTATGATTGTTTTCAATTTGTCCATCAACAACCAAATAAACGCTTATCGGTTTTCTTCGCGTAAAATTACTTAAACGCTTATGATTTTTAATCATACATGACTTATAATGTTTTAATCCACTATTTGTGACACCCCCAAAATTAGGTATACAGCACCCATTTTGAGTCGCCAGACACATGGTACAAAGTTCAAATACAACTTCATTTTATATAATTGTTGAGTATGTCAGTATAGAATAATACGACCACGCTTAACTATGAGTTTTAATACAAATGTATGTAACTCTCATGGTACCTCGACCACAACCTTACAATGATACTTTACATAAAAGTATAGTTAAAACTATTTTAGAAATTAAAATCTTTGGGAAGTGCTCAAGAGAAACCTTCGTACATGGGAGGCCATGTCTACAGGTTATGATAGATATCATATGTCCACGTAATTATCCTTGGTTGACCCAAAAGTCCCCAAAGAAAAACAAGAAGATTACTATCATTTTCTTTCCAATGGTGAGTCTTCTCTTGACATATAAATATCTCCGTTGTCTCCAAGTGAAAATTATGTTTCAAATAAACTCCAAGATCATACAGGTAGTGCTCGTAGATATATTCAGCAAGTGGATGTGCACAACCATGTCTTATGAGAACACGAGGTTGTATGTCATTAGACTTCTTGTATGATAATGGCAAAACACCCTTCCAAAGTTGGGTTCACCTCACCCTATTTGATTCACCAAATATAACTACTAAATGATGTATAGAATACAACACACTTTTCTATACTGTTTAGGGAGAACCTCCACAGCTAGAGACCACCGTTCTATTCCCCTGTTATCCCCACTAGACTCGGAAACACTCTTACGGCAACACTCTTATTACCTGAAAGGAATTATGAAACAGAAAGGGTGAGCACAACTAGCCCAGTAAAGAATATCATGACTAAAGATAATTAAATTATCAATAGCTTTCATCAATAATAAATCAGAGATTTAGAACATATGGTAGATGATAAAACTTTTCAACCATAGTTGCGGTTGAACGAAGCAATCCATTAGAAGAGTCAAATAGACTATTCGATTACATTATCTTCTCCATGTTAAAAGTCCACCAATAATGTTTTGTCTCTGTAACATCAATCAACAATTCTTGTCCACAATCATATGAATAACTCATAATCATAATTGTGATTCTGAATTCCTTTTTGAACCTAGGACGAAGATAATTTTCATCACCTGTCTTCACCTGAAACATCAAAAATCATGTTTATACTAAATCACAATTCCTGCTCGTAATCATTAAATCATCTTTGCACTATGGCCAAAGATATTCATTATTATCACATCCATGAATTAATATTTCATTGCCGAGACTCAGCTCAATAATTAATCCACATCATCGAATCATCCATGCACTACAGGCCAAGGATATTCTTTAGTATCACGACCACGAATTATCCATGCACTACGGCCAAAGATAATCGTGTTTTCATCACGGTCCTGATCATGCCATAAAACAATTCATCTTTGCACTACGGCCAAAGAGAATCCATAGCCATAATCATACCAAAAACTGTCCATCAATGCACTACGAGCCAATGGGGACTTTTTCCACATCATTTGTAACATTACGGTTATGATTATACCGAATAATCTTTGATCATATTCATACCAAGTCCATTTATGCACTACATACTACAGATGACTTTCAACATAATATAAGCATGAGGATGATGACAATATTATAAGCATTAGTCAAACTAAATCAAGGATAAATATTAAAGACTTTAAATTTATCCAAACATTATCAATCACTTAAAAAAAATCATAATCTAATATTGTTAATATTATAACAATATTTTAATCACTTCTTAAACTTATAAACAATTTAATTTAATTGTTTACATTATTCCAAATAATGCATTTAATCATTCTAAATGCCATACTCATAAGATTTCATCACCAATAATCAAATTACTTATCAAAAATCTGCATATACCTTATATAGGATTTTCAAGCCATAAAATCCTATTTACCAATTTTTCAACTTCACATAACATATTTAATTCATATGTTCGTAACTAAATCATTTTCATGAAAAATACCAAATCAGTCCCAAAAATTATTCTTTTTTGGGATTTAGCATAATATAGTCCCATATTGAACATATATTTTTCTTGACATTTTTAAAATTCATTTACTATTTTTCAAAAATCAATTTCTAATTAATTCCTTAAGAAATTAGCTACCTCACGGTTAACTCCAGAAATTCCCAAATCTTGGCAGGATCTTACACATATTAACGTGAGCTTCCAGTTTAAATTTTATGGTCATCGGAGTTATAGAACTCTGGTTATAGCATTTTTTGTCGGAAAAATTTAAATATTGAAATGGTCATAACTTGCTCATTTTAAGTCGGAATGAGCTCATTTTTGGACAGGAGGTACTTTATACCATATACTTTCATGTTCCAAAAAGGCCATAATTTTTCTCACAAATTAAGTGGCCGAAACAGCCCTTTTAAAATCGTGGCAGCAGCCTTTTTCATATTTTGCAGTTTTTTGTACTTTGCTAAAATCAGTCCACACAAAAATCTACAACACCTTTTCTAGTGATTCTACTTGGATAAGTTACAAAACTCATAGACCTAACTCTAGAACTTGACCACACTCAAAAATTCGAAATATAATAGGAGATATGGTCAATTGAATTTCATGTTCCATTTTCACCAAAATTTGATTTTTCAACCCTTTGTGATTTCTAAGAAACTTTCATGTTTTCACATAATAACCAACATAACTCATCATTACACTTACTAATACCACATATACCCATGATTTTCATTAGTCCAATGCTTTTATTATGACTTTCATCATAATCCACGTAAACAGATCATTTCCACAATTTAACAAGGAATGAAACACAACAGATCGTTCACCATGCATGTGGTAATCCACATAGACAGGTTATTCCAACAGAATAATAAAGAATGGAATAATAGAAGGATTCACCATGCATGCGATAGAGACCGCACATACTGAGTTATTCCCAATGAGAATAATAAATATGAAACAGTGTCCACAGAAAACGCATGCGCGAGACATGATATTCAGCCAGAATAGTAAAGAGCGAAACTGTGTCCCACAGTAAAACGCATGCATGTGGATATTCAATGAGAATAGTAAGGCGGAACCGAAGTAGGTGTAAAACGCATTGACGAGGATGTTCCAACAGAGTAATAAAAATGGAATAATGAAGAATTTCACCAAGTATAGGTTAGCTTGGCAGATCTGAGTTATTCCAATGAATAATAAAGAATGGAATAACAGAATTTCTCTTCATGAACACAAAAGAAATAATACCCCTTACGAGTGTAACAAATAATATCTCCTACCTTAGAAAGAAGAGTACTGAATATAGAAGTAGTGAAGTAGCAGAACACTTTTCTTCTTTCTCTTTATAGTTTCTCTCTCTATAGTTTCAGTGAATTCGTAAGAAATAATGAAGGAATGAGCTTCTATTTATAGAAAAATGGACTGCATAGTAACTAACTCATGAACGGTCCAGATTGATTTACATTAATCTGACGGTCCATATTTAAAGCAAAATCTTTTAAATAAAATATAATATATTCTATTTATAATCTAATAAAACAAATAACTTTATAAAAGATTTTACTATGCAAACACTTATGCAGCACTATACAAACACTATGTGAGCACTATGCAAACACTATGCATAATAAAATATAATATATTCTAATTATTATCTAATAAAATAGATAACTTTATAAAAGTATTACATTTTTTATATAAAAGATTTTACTATTAGCCTAATAAAACGAATAACTTTATAAAAGTATTCTGTTTTATATAAAAAGCTTTTCTGTTTTATACATTAATAATACTAATAAAAAAACTAAGTGACTTATTACGTAAGCATTAATAATCAATACTGTGTGCTACTATACAACCACGCGTATTACTGTACTTTTAACACCGGGTGTTTCAACAGTTAACGGTAAAACTTCCGCCATTATTTTCATAAAAATATTTTTGTCATTTTCTCAATCCGACAATAATTTCGTTGTGGGGTCCACCAATAATTGTACCGTTGTACGGATATTCCCCGACAAAAAGAATATTCCTCGACTAATTGAATATTCCCCGACACAACGAATATTTTATATCAACTTGCTTACTTTGCAAAAAAAAAAAATCACATATTACCCTTAACTTTAAACTTTTATCAATTTAACTATTTACCAAAATAGAAAAATTGAATACTTTTATTTCATAAAATTCGGGGTCTCACACTATTAGCCATCCTTATTACTTTGGAAGAGACATGTTCCACCAATTCATACTTCTCTAAAAAAAGAAATAGAAAAGTATCAAAGACTTAGGTTTACGTATATTACCTTAACGTTCTTCGCGTTCTTGATTAAAGCTTGTATACTTTGCTCTTGATTCTTCTTGATTACTTGTTAGTGATCTTTTCTCTCTCTCAATATATTATCTAGAGTTGGTGAAAACAATTAATGACCAACCCTAGCTTCTCTTATATCGACAATCCAATGGAGGGAAAAATAGTCATTAAGTCCACCTCCTTACTATTCATTTACTTAGCCACCAAGTAAATTCACTTTACTTGGCCTCCAAATGACCGGCCCACCTAGTCCTTTGGGTCCCCCATGGGTTTTAACCATCCGGGGACCCATCAGTTCGATCCGCGATTTAGTTTTTTAATTTGGGCCTTAGCATAAATTATATTGAGCCTATCTTGGGTTTGTCATAACATAACTTTGGTCTTGACATAATATCTTATTGGGCTTGACATAATCCAAGTCCAATTGGAAATGACAAAGTCCACTTACTAAAGTCCATTAAGAACTAATCGTATTTTACTCGTACAATTCTCATATACTATTCCTACAATATTCGTATTATACGTCGTAATAATCTTCGTACTATTCTCGTATAATAACTAGTATCATATTCGTATTCCTTACGTATAATAACCCTAATCATTATACGTAGCCATTAAATTCTCGAAACTCACTTTTTCCAACCCTTAGGTTTTAAGTCCGCAGGCAAAAACTTCGTTTGCCATAACTGAAATATTATTGGATATTCCATTACTTCTTAGTATTCTATCATTATGCGTTTCTTAGAAATTCAAACTTAATCTCTGAGCAGAAACGGATGAATAGTGTTTTTACGGAAACTTCTGTTTTTGTCTTGGAAATTTATAATAATTAATCCTAGCAGATAGCCAGAACCCTTACCACATCCGCATATTCTAGGTCATAGAATGACCTTCAATTCGCTTACTCACATAAATAAATAATTAAATTCATTCAATTCAAATGATCAAATAAAAATTTAATTCACATAAATCCAATTTTTCTCAGGCGTTACAAGATGAATATGACCATCTGGTGATACAAATGAATATCTTTGGCCCGAAGTGCAAAGATGAATATTTAGTTCAAGATGTATATTGATTGATGTTACAGGGATAAAATATTGATGATGGACTTTTAAATCATAGAAGATAGTAGATTTCATTCTCTACTTAACTCTTCTAATGAATTATTATTTTCTCTGCGAATATTGATCTAAAACTTGTTGTCCATTATATTTTATCTGATTTATTGAAGGCTAACTGTAAGACCCCAAATTATTAATAAATGAAATTTATTTTCCTCTATTTATTATTTTGAAATAGTAAGGGTTGATTTGATTAATGTGGATAGTTATGGGTAAAATACGCAAATATTTTGAATAAGCAAGTGGTTATAAAATATTCATTATTGTAGGGAATATTCGTTTGGTCGTGGAATATTAAATCTTTGTCAGGGAATATTAAATGCAATGACGGTAGAGTCTTTATGGGCCTCATAACGGAAAGCGATTGGATGAAGAAAGCGACAAATATAAGTTGTTTATAAATACTTGGCGTAGTTATTCTTCAAGTTATCTTGTTGGAATACCCGGTGGTTAAAACACACTAATCTGGCGTTGTTGAGCAAGTAGATTATGCAGTATTGCACCAATTATTGATTCTTACGTAAGAAAGCACTACTCGATAATTGTTACGGTAATTACTATTTAGTATTTTATTTTATTGATTCAATAATTCTTTGCATTGATATTTTATATTCTTGTTGTTTTGATAAATTGTCATTACACGGTATTTTCCATTATCAGAGCAATAATTCATATTATCTGAATAATATTATTAGATAACATTATTGGCAATGTCTAGAAAGTTACATCTAAGGAGAGGTTTGGTCACCTAATTGCTTGGCGCCAGATAAGGAGAGATCCTTATTGGAAAGCCCCTCTTTTTCACAAGAGCGGCACTGGTTGCCAGATCTTGATGATTGTAATATTATTTGTGAATAATTAATTATTGATTTATATGATGAGGAAAATATTAATTTTATGTGGATATAGATGGAGAAAATTTTAATGTGACAATTGTTGAAAATTAATATTTTATCTTTTTACGATAAAATAATTCATTTAAATATATTATTATATTTTAATAATATATTAATGGTGATATTTTATAATGAATGTGGGATATATGAGTATATGAGGAGGAAGAGTATTTTGTGGCATTAAATGTTTAACACATATTTTGTGTGTTGGTGGACACAATTATTAATAGAAATTTGATTATAGCTTTGTAAAATCGCTTCGTTTGTGGATTTCGGTTAATTTTACATTTGGAATTTGGAAAAACTTTCTTCTCCAAAGTTGTAGATAATTGAATTTCCTATGGAAATTAGCGAGATTCAATTTTTTGATAAAAGGGCTATTTATTATGAATTATTGAAGTTAGAAGCTCAAAAATAATTGATTTTGGAAGTTTAAAATATTTAAAATTAGAAAAACGTTTTTTTTTTGTTGTTAGTCTTGTGTAACATGTGGTTGGTGGCTGATGTTGGGAAAATTAAGTGTGCGTTGGAAAAATATATATATATATATTAATTTTTAAATTTTTACTTTGATGTTCTAAGCAATTTCTATAAATAGGGTGCTTAGGTTAGAATTGAAAATCACACCAAAAGCTGAAGTTTTCTCTCTCTATATTATCGGCGTATTCTTGTGAGTATTTTGAGTATACTTTGAGTATTGCTATCTGAGTGCAAGTTCAAGTCATAGCCTTTATATCAGGTGTTTCAACTAGAAATCTTGTCTTTCGAGGTAAGGGATGTTATTTTATTCGAAAATGATATTATTTCTTCAATATCATTATCTTGAAATATTGGTTGGAAATTTTTATCAAATTTGGAACTTTTTCATGTTGGGGTTACTATTCATGAGTTACTTATTCATGAGTTACTATTCACGAGTTCTATTCATGAGTTCTATTCACGAGTTACTATTCATGAGTACTATTCAGGAAGCGTGATGATGTTTTTTATGAAATTTCTATCTTTTGGTGTGGGGTTACTATTCACGATATCACGGCCTTATTCACGTATACAACACTATTCACGAATCGACCTTTATTCTTGAAAAATGAAAATTTTCCTTTTCGTCCAAAATATCTATTATGGATACTAGCTTTGATTGTATCCATGTTTTGATCATTCTTGAATTTTATTCCACTCTGATTACTTAAGAAGTATTTTTGAATTTGGATTGTTTAAAATACGAATCCTTAATATTTGTTCTTTTGTTTCACTGGATTCGTTTCCTTTAAAATATTTTTCATCATCCTCAGTCTTAAATGATGATATTATTGAATATCTTTGGCATGTAGTGCAAAGATGAATGATTTCTTGATGAATATCTTTGGCCCGTAGTGCAAAAATGAATAGGTGTTGAGATGAATATGACCGGTGATTAATATCTTTGGCCGTAGTGCAAAGATGAGCAGTGTTTAGATGAACATGATCGGTCGATGAATATCTTTGGCTGTGTAGTGCAAAGATGAATATTTGATTCGAGATATATATTGATTGATGTTCTGAGGATAAAATATCGACGATGAACTTTTAAATTCATATATAGAAGATAGTAGTTTGCATTCTCTACTTAACTCTTCTAATGAATTGTTGTTTCTACTGCAGTTGTTGATTTAAAAGCTGGTTGTCTATTGTATTCTATTAGATTTTTCCTGTTGAAGACTAACGATAATTTGTTGTATATTATCTTAGTCGTAATATTCTTCTTGGGCTAGTTGAGCTCACCCTTTTCCTTTTGTTCCATTTTTTTCTTCTCGGGAGGCGAGAATGTAGCGAGTACTAGTGAGGTATGGAATGAAGGTTCTAAAGAGAGTTATTTAGTAGTCCTCACCATTTTTGTAAAATAATATATAAATAATTGTGATGAAGATTTATTTGGGTATGTATATTATATATAAGATAATAATTGTATTTAAACTCACGGTATATATGTTGTGTATTTTGCCGACAAATGTATTAATAAAGTTGTAGTTATTTACGTACCATGTATTTGGCGACTCGAGAATGGGTTGGATAGAATGGACCTAATTTGGGGCGTCGCGGTTGGTATCGAGCTTAGGGATATGATCTCTGGCGGAGATCGGGGAATAGAACTAGGAGGGAGGCGAGTAAATTCTTCGCTAGTGTGTCCTACCTAAGCTTATTTGTTAGTTGGTTAGTATATAGGGATATTATGTGATATATTGATTTCCTTAATTAACCCTTGTTTTATGGCGAGTATTTGAGAATGTCAATGAGAATATTAATGATGGAGTAAATGAGACCGTGGAGATGCTGTACTTTACCAGCGAGGAGAGCGTGCAACAGGTGGCAATGTACCTCTGTGAACAACACCTTTGAAGCGAGATGATGAGCGAGGGGATGTTTAGAAGCTTTTTGCGAGTTCATGCAAAATCGAGACGAGGAGACTTCGTGTTCAAAATATAGGAGGAAATGATAGCAATTCACGGGTGGTCAAAGCCAAGCGATTCAAAGAGTTGGGACCACGAGTGCGGGAAAGCGGATCCGATTAAAGGCGGAGACGTGGGTCAAACAAATTACCAAGATATTCGATGTCTTGGGGATGCGGAGAACGAAAGTTCCATTCGCTACTTTTATGTTCCATAATGAGGCGGATTCTTGGTGGGAATCATGAAGCGTACCCATCCAATTGCACTTTTCGGCATGTCGTGGGAGATGTTTGAAGCAGTTCAATGACAAGTACTTCCACGAAAGTATTTGTCATATGAAGGAAGTGGAGTTTATTAGGCTGGAGCGAGAATAACATGGCGGTGTCCCGATGACGAGGCGAAGTTCATGGAGTTATCGAGTTTGCACCTCATTTGGTGGAGAATGAGGAGCGTATACGCGGATGTTTACGAGAGGTTTGAAACCCGGCATACGTCGATATCTCATTTCTCATAAATTTTCTCTCTATTTAGATGTTGTCAGCGGGGCTCGGTTGTTAGAAGCGAGATAACGAGTACGTTCAACCGAGGGACCATAACGAGGATCATCTACAGGGGATAGCAGATTAACAAAACAACGATAACCGGCGGAGAAAGAAAAAGATCGGACAAAATGGTAACCACTCTGGTGGTAATCATAGCCATGAAAATAGAAGAAGCGAGTCGGGAGGAGATTTTAAAAGAGGAGATTTAACAACGACCATGTGAAGGCGTCAGCGCCGGCGGCAAGAATGGTTTCGAGGAGGAGAAAGACCATCGGTCGTATATTGTTACAAATCTGCGAAAAGAGGGACATATCATCAAAGCGCCCGCCTAGCAGTTTAAGGTATGCTATAATTGTGGAAAAGAAGGACATATCGCTCGAGATTATGCGATATTGAAACCCGATCCAGCGGGAATGGTGACTCAAAAAGGATGTCCCGAGAAAAGTCAAAGTCAGCGGTTCTGGAAGAAGCGTTTGTCGTGGCCGGTCAAAATCGAGAACCCGAACGAAGTTAGTATGGGTTAGTTAATTATAAATTCTTGCGAAGTTTATACCTTACTGAATCTGGGTTCTACCCATTCTTTTATCTCTCTTGCTTGCGCTCAACGTTTGAACTTGACTACGGAGAAATTAGACTTTGACCTATTTATGGAGACTCAGTGAGGAGAAACTTTCATTACATCCGTTGTTTAGAAATCTTGCTTGATTTAGGTTGGCACTATCACATTACCTGTTAACCTTATTTCTATAGAGATATTTGCTTTTGATGTGATTTTAAGGTTAACTACTCATCATGCCGAAATTGATTACTTTCGTAAGGTTGTTAGTTTTCATATTCCTAAGCAACCTATTATTGAATTCAAACAATCAAACCATTGTAGTCAAACATTTTCATATCAAGCCATGAAGTCATTCGTTTATTACGGATGTCAAGTTTTCTTAGTCCATGTTATGGATTTGAATAAAGACACGTCAGATTTGAATAATATTCCTGTTGTTATTGATTTTTTCTGACGTATTTCCTGAAGAATTTCTTGGTTTACTCCCAAAGACTGATATTAAATTTTGTATCGACTTTGAACCCGGTACAAAACTCATTTCTAAAATCTCATATCGAATGGCTCCTATTGAACTTGAGGAGTTAAAATTCAACTATAGAATTTGGTACTGAGCCTTTATCTCGGTAACTTACTTTGTGGAAATGCAAAGCCGGATTCTCCGTAGGGGACACCATATTCATGCGATAGTAAACCGATAGGTGTCATTGTAACGTCTTATCAAGGTTGGGATATGAGTCACGATTGAGAACAACCTAAGTCGGTAATCAAAATCGTAACTTTCAGGCTTAGTTGGTTATTATCGGAGATTCGTTGAAGGATATTCTCGAATCGCTATTCCATTAACGGTGACTCGTAGAGATACAAAATTCGAATGGAGCAAGGAATGTGGGAAGAGCTTGAAGAACTCGAGAGGAGACTCATTTCAAAGACATGTTACGACCATGCCATCACGGAAAAGCGAGCGTGGTAGGCGGCGTGTTGAGTAGAAGATCGTATACAAGTCACTGAGTACGATATTGTCAAAGACTCATTTCGTATAATTTACAAATAATAGAGATGGAGATGAAAACTCTAGGTACCCGCGTGATGATATAAGAGTATAATCGACTTTAATCGATAAATTTAAAGCTTATCAAGTTCTGAGACACAGGTTGATGAATATGAAGAAGAAGATGCAAGAAGTCGTTATTTCAAAAGCGAGAATCGGTGAGGTGAAAGCTCGAACCTTCGATTTATTAATCCATTTGAAATTCTCGATCGAATAGGGCTGTGGCCTATAGACTCATTTTACCGCCAAGTATGACGCGTGTTCATAGCGTTTTCACGTATCGATGTTACGTAAATATGTGGACGACCGAACCACGTCATTGAGTTAGAAGCCGGACGAGATAGTAGAAGACTTACTTAACGTCGAAGAGGTACTTGTCAAGATCTTGGATAGGAAAGAACATGTCCTATGTCTGAGGTTATACCACAAGTTAAAGTTTTGTGGAGAAACCATGCTATTGAGGAAATGACACGGGAGTTGGAAAGCGGAAATGAAAGCGAGGTATTCTCATCTTTTGAAAACACGGTCGTCACGTCGATTTCGAGGACGAAATTTCATAAGGAGGGAGGTTGTAAGACCCCAAATTATTAATAAATGAAATTTATTTTCCTCTATTTATTATTTTGAAATAGTAAGGGTTGATTTGATTAATGTGGATAGTTATGGGTAAAAATCATAAATATTTGAATAAGCAAGTGGTTATAAAATATTCATTATTGTCGGGGAATATTCGTTTGGTCGTGGAATATTAAATCTTGTCGGGGAATATTAAATGCTGACGGCCTTGATCTTTTTATGGGCCCATAACGGAAAGCGATTGGATGAAGAAAAGCGACAAATATAAGTTGTTTATAAATAATGGCGTAGTTATTTACAGATTATCTTGTTGGAATACCGGTGGTTAAAAACACACTGTCTGGCGTTGTTGAGCAAGTAGATTTTGCAGTATTGCACCAATTATTGATTCTTACGTGAAGGCACTACTCGATAATTATTACGGTAATTCTATTTAGTATTTTATTTTATTGATTCAATAATTCTTTGCATTGATATTTTATATTCTTGTTGTTTGATAAATTGTCATTACGGTATTTTCCATTATCGAGCAATAATTCATATTATCTGAATAATATTATTGGATAACATTATTGGCAATGTCTAGAAAGTTACATCTAACAGGAGGTTTGGTCACCTAATTGCTTGGCAGCGATAAGGAGAGATCCTTATTGGAAAGCCCCCTCTTTCTGAAGAGCACTGGTGGTTGCGATCTTGTGATTACGTAATATTATTTGTGAATAATAAATTATTGATTTATATGATGAGGAAAATATTGATTTTATGTGGATATAGATGGAGAAAATTTTAATGTGACAATTGTTGAAAATTAATATTTTATCTTTTTACGATAAAATAATTCATTTAAAATATATTATATTTTAATAATATATTAGCAGTGATATTTTTATAATGAATGTGGGATATATGAGTATATGAGGAGGAAGAGTATTTTTGTGGCATTAAATGTTTAACACATATTTTGTGTGTTGGTGGACACAATTATTGACCGAAATTTGATTATAGCCTGTAAAATCGTTCGTTTGTGGATTTCGGTTAATTTATGTTTGGAATTTGGAAAAACTTCCTTCTGTAAAGTTGTAGATAATGGAATTTCCTATGGAAAGTCGCGAGATTCGAATTTTTTGATAAAAGGACTATTTATTATGAATTATTGAAGTTTCGAAGCTCCGAAATAATTGATTTCTGGAAGTTTAAAATATTTAAAATTAGAAAAACGTTTTTGTTGTTGTTAGTCTTGTGTAGTGGGCTGGTTGGTTGGTGGCTGATGTTGGGCAAATTAGTGTGCGTTGAAAATATATATAAATATATTATTAATTTATTAAATTTTACGCTTTGGTGTTCTAAGCAATTTCTATAAATAGGGTGCTTAGGTTAGAATTGAAAATCACACGTAAGCTGAAGTTTTCTCTCTCTATATTATCGGCGTATTCTTGTGAGTATTTTGAGTATACTTTGAGTATTGTTATACGGTGCAAGTTCAAGTCATAGCTTTATATCCAGGTGTTTCAACTAAATCTTTGTCTTTCGAGGTAAGGGATGTTATTTTATTCGAAAATGATATTATTTCTTCAATATCATTATGCGAAATATTGGTTGGAAATTTTTATCAAATTTGGAACTTTTTTCATGACGGGGTTACTATTCATGAGTTCTTATTCATGAGTTCTTATTCACGAGTTTCTTATTCACGAGTTCTTATTCACGAGTAGTATTCTATTCTTATTCGAAGCGTGATGATGTTTTTTTTGTGAAATTTCTATCTTTTGGTGTTGGATTTACTATTCACGTATCGACACTATTCACGTATCTGATCTTATTCACGATATCTGACACTTATTCACGAATCTGGCACTATTCATCGAAAAATGAAAATTTTTCTTTTTGTCAAAATATCTATTATGGATACTAGCTTTGATTGTATCCATGTTTTGATCATTCTTGAATTTTACTCCACTCTGATTACTTATGAAGTATTTTTGAACTTGGATTGTTTAAAATACGAATCCTTAATATTGTTCTTTTGTTTCACTAGATTCGTTTCCTTTAAAATATTTTTCATCATCCTCAGTCCTAAATGATGATATTACTGAATATCTTTGGCCTGTAGTGCAAAGATGAATGATTTCTTGATGAATATCTTTGGCCCGTAGTGCAAAGATGAGCAGTGTTGAGATGAATAATATGACCGATTGATTAATATCTTTGGCCGTAGTGCAAAGATGAGCAGTGTTTAGATGAACATGATCGGTGAAGAATATCTTTGGCTGTAGTGCAAAGATGAATATTTGATTCGGATATATATTGATTGATGTTCTGAGGATAAAATATCGACGATGAACTTTTAAATTCATATATAGAAGATAGTAGTTTGCATTCTCTACTTAACTCTTCTAATGAATTGTTGTTTCATTGCTGCGATTGTTGATTTAAAGCTGGTTGTCTATTGTATTCTATTAGATTTTTCCTGTTGAAGAATAACGATAATTTGTTGTATATTATCTTAGTCATAATATTCTTTCTTGGGCTAGTTGAGCTCACCCTTTTCCTTTTGTTCCATTTTCTTCTCGGGAGGCGAGAATGTAGCGAGTACTAGTCGGGGTATGGAATGAAGGTTCTAGATAGAGTTATTTAGTAGTCCTCACAATTTTTGTAAAATAATGTATAAATAATTGTGATGAGGATTTATTTGGGTATGTATATTGTCTATAAGACAATAATTGTATTTAAACTCACAGTATATATGTTGTCGTATTTTGCACAACAAATGTATTAATAAAGTTGTAGTTATTTCTGTACCATGTATTTGGCGACTCAGAATGGGTTGGATGGAATGGACCTATTTTGGGGGCGTCACACTAACGATATTTTTTTGTACATTATCTTAGTCATATTATTCTTTACTGGGCTAGTTAAGCTCTTCCTTTTCCTTTTTGTTCCATTTTTCTTCTCAGGAGGCGAGAATATATCTGGAACTAGTCGGGGTGTGGAGTGATGTTTCAGGGCAGTTGTTTTAGCAATCCTCACGATTTTGTAAAACAATGTATCAATAATTATAATGAGGACTTATTTGAGTTTGAATATTGTATAGAAGACAATATTTGTATTTAAACTCACAACATATGTGTTGTCGTATTTTGCACGATAATTGTAATACTGAAGTTGTAGTTGTTTTCTGTACCATGTATTTGGCGACTCATAATGGGTTGTGTGGACCTATTTTGGGGGGGGGGGGTAACAGTTGGTATCAGAGCTTAGGGATATGGTCTCTAGCGAAGATCGGGGAATAGAACTAGGAGGGGAGAGACGAGTAAATCCTTTGCTAGTGTGTCCTACCTAAGCTTATTTGGTATTTAATTGGCTAGTCAGAATATACAGATAATATGTGGAATGTGAATTTCTTTAATTAACCATTGTTTTATGGAAGTATTTGAGAATGGCAGCTGGAAATGTTAATAATGGAGTGAATGAGACTGTGGAGACACCTTTAATCACCAACCAGGAGAACGTGCAACAGGACGACAATGTTCCTCTTGTAAACAACACCACCGATCAAACGATGAATGATGGGATGTTTACAAGCTTTTTGCAGTTCATGCAAAATCAAACGAGGGAGACTCGTGTACAAAATACAGGCGGAAATAATAGCAATGCGCGGCTTGTCACAGCCAAGCAGTTCAAAGAGTTGGGACCACCAGAATTTTTGGGAAAGCCGAATCCGATCATGGCGGAAACGTGGGTTAAGCAAATTACCAAGATATTTGATGTCATGGGATGCACGAAGGAACAAAAGGTTCCATTCGCCACCTTTATGTTCTGTGGTGAGGCAAATTACTGGTGGTAATCTGTGAAGTGTACCCAGCCAGCCACACTCAATATGTCTTGAGAAACGTTTCAGAAACTGTTCAATGACAAGTACTTTCCTGAAAGTATTCGTCATATGAAGGAGGTAGAGTTTATTAGACTGGAACAGAATAACATGACTGTGTCCTAGTACGAGGCTAAGTTCGCAGCGTTATCCAGGTTTGCACCTCATTTGGTAAAGAATGAGGAACGTATGACGCGGATTTTTTTGAGAGGTCTGAAACCCAAAATTTGGCAATATCTTATTTCTCACAAATTTTCTCTATATTCAGATGTTGTGAACATGGCTCAATTATTAGAGCGAGATAATGAGTATGTTCAATCGAGGGACCACAACCAGGGTCATACAGGTGGCAACAGTCATTAGAGCAATGATAACCAGTGGGGAGGAAAATATCCGGACAAAAACGGTAACCACTCTGGTGGTAATCGTGGCCATGATAGTAGAAGAAGCGAATCGGGGGGAGATTTCAGAAAGAGAAAGTACAATAATGACAACGTAAAGACGTCAGCACCAGCATCAACTGTTGTTTTTAGGGGAGGAGAACGACCATCGGTCGTATGTTATAAATGCGAGAAAGAGGGACACATCAACCTAAATTGCCCACAATAATCCAAGGTGTGTTATAACTGTGGAAAGGAAGGTCATTTAGCTAGAGATTGTCTTGTAGTGAAACCAAGTCCAGTGGGAATGGTGACTCCAAAGGCTGTCCTGGACAAGGCAAAGTCGGTGGTTCTTGGAAAAGTGTTTGTCGTGACTGCCCAAAACGCGAGGAACCTGAACGAGGTGATCACGTGTAAGCTAATCATAAACTCTTGCGAAGTTTATACCTTACTAGATACCGGTTCTACCCATTCTTTTATCTTTGCTGCTTGTGCTCAACGTTTGAACTTGACTCCGGAGAAATTAGACTTTGACTTATCTGTTAAGACTCTGTTAGGATAAACTTTCATTATATCTACTGTTTATAAATCTTGCTTGATTCAAGTTGGAACCATCACATTACCTGCCGATCTTATTTCGTTGAAAATACTTGCATTTGATGTGATTTTAGGGATTGATTGGTTAACCACTCATCATGCCAAAATTGATTATTTTCGTAAGTTTGTTAGTTTTCATATTCCTAACTAACCTGTTATGCGAATTCAAGCAACCAAACCACTGAAGATAATCATTGTCATATCAAGCCATAAAGCCATTCGTTTATTAAAAAATTGGATGTCAATCTTTCTTATCCCATGTCATGGACTTGAACAAAAATACGTCAAATTTGAATAATATTTTTGTTGTTAGTGAATTTCCTGACGTATTTCCGGAAGAACTTCTCGGTCTACCCCCAAAACGTGAAGTTGAATTCTTTATTGACCTTAAACCTGGTACAAAACCCATTTCTAAAACCCCATATCGAATGGCTCCTATTGAACTACAGGAGTTGTTAGACATCAGTTTGATTCGTCCTAGTACATCTCCTTGGGGTGCTCCTGTTTTATTCTAAAAGAAGAAAGACGGGAGTATGCGACTTTGTATTGACTACAGGGAATTGAACCATGTCACCATTAAGAATAGGTATCTGCTACCTTGCATTGATGACCTATTCGACCAGTTGTAAGTAGCACAATTCTTTTCAAAGATCGATCTTCGTTCTGGATATCATCAGTTGAAGATTAAAACTGAGGATATTCCGAAGACTGCCTTCAGAACTTGGTATGGGCATTATGAATTCTTAGTCATGTCTTTTGGATTAACTAATGCTCCTATTGCTTTCATGGATATGATGAACCGTGTGTTCAAAGAATATGTGGATCAGTTTGTTGTCGTCTTTATTGATGACATCCTCATCTATTCCAAAAGTCGTGAAGATCATGAGTGCCATTTAAAGCTGGTACTTCAAAGGCTTCGTGATAACAAGCTATATGCAAAGCTGAAGAAATATGAGTTCTGGCTTGAGGAAGTAGCATTCCTTGGGCACGTGGTGTCAAAACATGGAGTATCTATTGACCCAACAAGATTGAAGCATTACAAAGTTGGGAGCAACCGAAGACGGTGACCGAAGTATGTAGCTTTCTGGGCTTAGCTGGTTATTATCGAAGATTCGTGGAAGGATTTTCTCGAATCGCTACTCCGTTAACTCAGCTGACTCGAAAAGATACAAAATTCGTATGGAGTGAGGAATGTGAAAAGAGTTTCCAAGAGCTCAAGAGGAGACTCATTTTGGCACCTGTTCTGACAATACCATCTGGTTCAGATGGATTTGTTATCTACAGTGATGCTTCGGGTAAAGGGTTAGGATGTGTTTAATATGTGGGTTTTATACCCGCGAATCGATTCCTAATTCAAGCTTAATCGGTGTTAATTCCTTGTTTTCTAGTTTATTTTTACTCGTTTATTGTTATTTTATGTGTAGGGTGGATGGTGTGGCAAGTGATCGCAAAAGGAGGCAAATGTGGCAAAAACTGAGCGAGTTTGGAGCTTTAGCAATGTCAGAAGATAGGATCCTAGCCCGCCGGGGTGAGCCTATTTAAGCCTTACACCCCCGCTGGGGTGGGGGGGGGGGTCTTCAACCTCAACTAACAAAAGCCTAGCCCCCCGGGGCGGGCATTTTCCAAGCCAAGACCCCCGCCAGGACGGGGGGTGCCGAGTCTGGACAGTTCTAATTTGATTCAAACACAGCTAGGACGTGAGTGTTAGTACACGGAATGCTTTGGGACTCTATATGGAGTATGATTGCACTCAGATTGTGGGGGTGAACATATAACTACATCAAAAACAATAAGATCATGATCATGCAAGGGAATTAACAGAGATTAAGGATATATTTTCATATTAAGCATTGGAGTGAAGATTTTGAAGGAACTTTTATATCGATTGCGGATTAAGGCTAAAGTGAAGGGTGTTCTGAATTATTCTTCTTCTTTAGTTTTATATTTGTAATTGGGAGGATGATATCTTTAATTTATTCAGTTATGATTTCATTGATGATGAACTAAATTAGTTTTTAGGCTTATGAAGGATCTTTAAGTGGAACGATGATTATGTAACTTTGATTTTCAGTTTAATAAGCTATTATCCTATTTATCTATATTAATTTGAGCTTGAATTTATGAATTTCCTGATCAACAGTTCTTTGTGGACTTGTATGAACTCGAGAGATGAAATATGAGTCTAGACTTAGTTAATATAGCACGTGTTCTTAAATTTTGTGAAGATCAGAATCTTGATGAATGTTAGGGTAGAGATATGCTTGACATCGCATGTAATCAGATAAGGAACTTGAACTTAGACCTTCTTTAATTGTAATTCACAGATATAGTGAGTTAGTTGATTAAGGTGTTTAACTTGATTCTATCTAAATTATGGATTTGAGTTAATACGGTTTTAGTACATCGAGAGGTGGCTAGTTCTACATACGTGTTCTTAATTAATAAATTGGGATAATGAATTAAACTGAAATAAAGGTGTAATAATCAGAGTGATGCTTAAAGTGAAGTCGAAAGCCTAATTCTCCATTATCTGTTTGAAAATTAAGTTTTTAGGGTTTGTTGATTGTTTGGTGTTTTAAATATTTTTAATACTTTTAGTTACAAACTTGAGATTGGTTAGTTTAATAAAATTAGAATTAATAAGAAATTGGTAATTGTGAGGTTTGATTTCTTATTAAATTCTCCGAGGGAACGATACTTTACTTACTATTATATTACTTGTTGATCACGTATACTTGCGTGCTGTGCGTAATTAGATTTTACCCAATAAGTTTTTGGCGCCATTGCTGGGGACTTTAGTATAGATTTAAATATTTTGCAATATCATTTTAATTAGTCCAGTTTTACTTAAACATTTTTATTTTTGTTTTGTTCGTCTTATTTCAGGGTTTTGAAGTTGGTTTATGAAAACTCGATCCAAAAATCCAGACTTACTTCCTTTTGAGGACGACATTGAAATACGCTTTCAAAGGCTAAGTAAATGGATTAAGGAAACAAGGGACGACTTCAAAAAATCAGAAAAAGAAGAAGTAATGGTTGCCAAAGACCAGAAAGCGTTGAGGGACTTTTCTACACCCAAGGTGACTGAACTGCAGTCGAGTATCACCAGGCCTGCTATAGTTGCAAACATATTTGAGATTAAGCCTGGGACTATTCAGATGATCCAAAACTCGGTTCAGTTTGGGGGACTTGCAAATGATGATCCAAATGAACATTTGATCAGCTTTCTAGAGATATGCGACACCTTCAAGTACAATGGGGTGTCGGATGAAGCAGTTAGACTTCACTTGTTCCAATTCACTCTGTGGGACAAGGCAAAGAGTTGGTTACACTCTCTACATCGGGTTCAATAACGACATTGGATGACCTGACTCAGAAGTTTCTAGCTAAATTTTTCCCGCCAGCGAAGACTGCAAAGATGAGAAACGAGATTTCTATGTTTGATTAGCAACATGGGGAATCATTGTACGAGGCATGGGAGAGATACAAAGAGTTGCTCAGAAAATGCCCACATCACAGATTGCCTAAGTGGTTGCAGATGAACACATTTTATAACGGACTACATGGGAATCTCAGGACTAGTATTGATGCAGCGTTGGGGGGGGGGTGCTTTTATGTCAAAGAATTATGAGGAGGCATATCAATTGATAGAGACTGTGACACCCCCAAATCCTGGTACTTCATTTCCTCAAGATTTGGTGTTCACTTAATCAAAACATTCATTTCTAACTACCCAATTATAATAAGAGTGAATATTAAAAACACCTTATCTGAGATTAAACTTAAATAAAAATCTCCCAGGTTATCTAACCTTTAATCATCATTCAAATGCGGAAAATATTACATAACTTCTTTAAAATAAAGTCTAAGATCAACATAATAAAAGTCTAACATCTTAATCAAAGTAAAAATTAAAAGTCTTCATCACTTGTACATTTTTCCCTTTCCATTGCTAGTCGAAGGTTCACCTACCTTCTCTTCTTTAGCTGCAATGAGTTTATAAATATGCAAGAGTGAACAAAACAATTGCTCACTGGATATAATATGGAATCAACAGGAGTATAACAATAATAACTGTCGAAATAGGCTCATCAAAGTGAATAGTACTCTATCAATAATAATCAAAAACTAAAATCCCAAAATATGGAAAATATACATCACCGAGGGTCGTAAGATCATGAACTACGTCCACAGTTGCAAGTAATCTTTCAACTCCAACTTTAAACAGTCGTAAGATTATAAAGACCTCGTACTTAGGGGGATCATCCCTTCGTACAATGTATTGTGCACAAACATTTTAACAATATGCATAAGTTAACCCCTAATCATAACAATAGGGTTTTTCATCTCAGTATTTAGAGTACAAGTCCGTACCAAAGGAAGTTTGGTTTTGATAAGCTTTTAAGGTGATTTAGAATTCAACGAACATCAACTAAGGGACTAGTTGAATAAAATCAATGACATTATACTATAGAATAATCGTGATTGAATTAATCATAGTAACTAAAATCATGCTTTAGGAATAATCTAATAGCATACAATTTGAATAACTATAGCATACATTGCTTGAACAATACTAAGCCAAGGTTAATTAGAATTGAATACTAAACATGCATAGCAATTTAGTTATGCATTCTAAAAAACAAGTGAAATACAAGAATACCTTGTTCAACATCAAACCAAAGTTTAGACAGCTTGTATCATTATAAGGTAATCGAATTGAAAACAATAATTAGTTCAATAAGATAAAGGATTAAAAAACTTGCCTTGCTCGTAGGCTAAACCGAATCAATTCAAATCACAATACCCTATATATATATATATATATATATATATATATATATATATATATCGTCATCATGACATAGTTAGTCACTACCACTTTACAAACTTAACTAACTACATTCATCATGTATGTTTGATTATTTAATCACATAATCAAGTTATAACACAAGTTAATCTTTAATAACATAATTATTCATAGTATAGAAGTACTAAAATCAATATTTTCTGATCTACTATCATCGCATAATGTTTTTCTTAAAATTTCGTGTGCAAAAAGTACACTATCAGACCATTCTGCTAACGCTGTGCATGGCTACCACGATTTTAACATGGAGTGGGTCGCTACGACGACAGTGATGATGACTTCTTATTGCGGTGAATACACTTCTGACGGTTGCCTGTATGTGTGGTGATGAAATATTGGCGCCACTAACGATCTTCTTTGGGCATGGACATATGCCAACGAAACATCGATGTCATCGATTGACGACTTTGAATAATACAAGAAAAAGCCAATTCGGCCTACAAGCTCGTTTCTAATAGACTAATTCACATGCAATTCATACAAAAACTTCATGTAAACATAATTCAAGAACTTCTAACATGTTTCTACCCATACAACAACATAAACAACGAATTTAAAACATCTAATTTCACTGTTTTTGATAAAAACTCCATTTTTGATATTTCAATGAAAATTAACACTGTAAATTTTGTTTTTCAACCAAAATAATTAATTCAAAGCATCTTATCAATAATTATACATACTCTATCAAATTAGATGATCAATTTATCAATTTAACAACTAATCAAACCTTAATTTCTATTTTAAATTAAGCCATATTCATACATATTTTCATGTAAACACTGTAATATGGTTTCCTTCACAAAACACATGCATACATAAACTAGTTTCTCTATAATCATATATAAACTCATGAAATCATCTTATAATCAATAATTTATCATATAACTATAAACACCATCAATTTATCTTTTTATAAAATTTTGCAGAGAACTTTTTGGAAGAAGAAGAAGATAACAAAATTTTAAGGAAAATGGTTTGGATGATACCTTGTATACTAGATGATGAAGGTTTTCCTTTCTATGATTCTTTCTTCCAATTCCTTTTATCAAAACCTGTTAGGATTTCTCTCAATTTCTCTATAGTTTTCTTCTTCTCTCCCTTTTCTTCTTCTGAGTTTTCTTTCTTCCTAACTCTAACATACGTAGAATAATATAACGTATATAGTAATAATAGATATATTAAGTATAGGATTTAACTGACATCAGTTATAGTATTTTGAAAATCAAAAGCCATAAGGCTTGTTTGGCTAGGCTTAATAAAATAACTCTTTAATCCATACACCTTGTTTGGTAAACTTAATTAAAACAAATGGATTAATCCTTATACCTTGTTTGATAAAACATCATTAGATTAAAGACTTAATATGCAATAAGACATGTTTGGCAAAACTAAATTAAACTCTTTTAATTTATTTTATTAACTCCTTTATAGCAAGGTTATTTGTCACACTTCTATTAAATTAAATAATCAATTAAATATTAATCTATTAAATTACTTTAACACATAAATCATTATCTCATAATTATAATTTCCTTTATAATTATAATTTTATTCAACCAATTAACACATTATTTTAATCACAAATTCCAATTAAAATATTATAATTCATTTAATCATTATTAGCTCTCTAACTTAATTATTAAATTAAATTAGTTTATAACCTTATACCAATTAATTTTCTTAGCTCCTTAATTATTTATTCAACAAATAAATAACTAACCCACATAAACTCAAATTGAACAATTATTTATTCAACAATAAACATATCCACTAAATATTTATATAAATCAATAAATATTTAATATTTAATTATTTAATCAACAAATAATTAACTATACCACATCAACCCAAATTGAATAATTATTTATTCAACAATAAACCTATCCATTAAATACTTATATAAATCAATAAATATTTAATATTACACTTTAAAATTTTGGAATGTTACAGAGACAATGGTAGCTAACAACTATCAGTGGTCCACAACAAGAATGACATAATCTACGATAACTGGAGTGTTAGAGTTAGATGGAGTGACAACAATAACAGCGCAGATTTCAGCGTTCGCTAAAAAGTTGGATGCTTGGTCAGGGGTACAGACACAACAAGTTGCAGTTATTTGTGAATTGTGCGCGGGTGAACATCCTACAGATTAATGTGCAATCAACCCATCATCAGTGCAATTTGTGGGTAGCTACAACAGAATTCCATAGAATACATACCATAATACATATAATCCGGGGAATAGGAATCATCCTAACTTTTCGTGGAGTAATAATCAGCATCAACAAGCTCCACGCCCATCTTATCCCCCAGAATTTCAGAATCAACAACAGCAACCAGCTCAACATTAAGAGAGGAAATCAGATTTAGAGGAGTTGTTGTCCAAGTACATAACAAGCAACGATGTAGCTATGAAAAACTAATCAATGGACATAAAATCACAAGAAATGGACATCAAGAATTTAGAAACTCAGATGGGACAGATAGTTTTTGCATTGAATAACAGGCCTCAAGGAACATTACCAAGTGATACAGAGAAAAATCCGACAGGTAATCATGAGCAATGTCAGGCAATTATGTTGCGAAGTGGTAAACAGCTTGAGGGTCAGAAAACATAAAATTTGGCTACAAAGGAAATTGAGACAGATAGGGAAAATAAAGTGGTTGAGGACAGACAGGGGAAGAAAAAAAAGTGGAAAAGAACAAAACAGTTAACGAACCGGTTGTCTATCCTCCACCGTTGTTTCAGCAGAGAGTCCAAAAGTAGAAATTAGTTGAGCAGTTCGCAAAATTTTTGGAAGTTTTTAAGAAACTTCAGATTAACATCCCATTCGTAGAAGCCCTAGAACAGATGCCAAGTTATGCAAAATTCATGAAAGGGATTTTTTCCAGGAAAAAGAAGTTGGAAGATTTCAAAACAGTGGTATTAACAGAGGAGTGTAATGCAGTTTTACAGAGAAAGTTGCCACAAAAGTTGAAAGATCCCGGGAGTTTCACCATTCTGTGCACGATTGGGAACATGACGTTCAACAAATGTCTATGTGATTTGGGGGCGAGTGTGAACCTTATGCCGTTATCAGTTTATACAAAATTGGGTTTTCCAGCTCCAAAGCCTACGAACATCTCATTCTGGGTTGGCGGATAGGTCGACCACGTGCAGAGAGGCATTGTAGAGGACATATTGGTCAAGGTTGACAAGTTTATATTCCTCGCGGATTTTATAATTCTGGATTTTGAGGAAGATAAGAACATCCCAATTATCCTAGGGAGACCTTTCTTGGCTACGGGTAGGACACTCATCGACGTACAAAAAGGTGAACTAACTATGAGGGTCCAAGATTAAGAAGTAAAGTTTAATGTTTTCAAGTCCATGAAATTCCCTACGGATGAAGAAGAGTGTTTCAGGATGGATACCATTGATCAGATAATCAGTGAAGACATGGTTAAAAGTTTGGCTAATGATCCATTGGAAACAACCTTATTGGGAGGTAATGATTTAGATGATCCAGAATTTATGGATTACTTGCAGATGCTAGACTCCCTGCCACGAGTTAGAACATTTAAAGCACCCTTTGAACCATTGCACACGGAGGAAAAAGCCACAACAAGGATGAAACCGTCATTGGAGGAGCCACCTACTCTTGAACTTAAGCCAATCCTTAAACACCTCAGGTATGCATATTTAGGCAATTCTAATTCTCTACTTGTTATTATTTCTGCTGCACTTAACGAATTGCAGGAAGAAAAGTTGATGAGAGTGCTTAGAGAACATAAATCGGCTATAGGATGGACAATCGCGGATATCAAGGGAATCAGCCCCACCTTTTGCATGCACAAAATTCTTATGTAAGACGATGCAAAATCGACAGTGGAGCAACAAAGACGGCTCAACGCAATTATGAAAGAAGTAGTGAAGAAAGAAATCCTGAAATGGTTGGACGCGGGTATCATTTATCCCATTTCCGATAGTAAGTGGGTCAGTCCGGTTCAATGTGTACCGAAAAAAGGGAGGAATGATCGTGGTACAAAATGATGACAACGAGCTAATTCCGACAACGACAGTGACTGGTTGGAGGGTTTGCATGGATTAGAGGAAGTTGAATAAGGCGACCCGCAAAGATCACTTTCTTTTGCCCTTTATCGATCAAATGTTGGACAGATTAGCGGGACATGAGTACTACTGCATATTAGATGGATATTTGGGATATAATTAGATCGTCATTGCTCCTGAAGATCAAGAGAAGACTACTTTCATGTGCCCATACAGCACATTCGCATTCAGGAGAATGTCGTTCGGCTTATGTAATGCACCCACTACCTTCCAACGGTGTATGATGGCCATTTTCTCAGACATGGTGGAGAAAATGTGGAAGTCTTCACGGATGACTTTTCTATCTATGGGGATGATTTTGATGCTTGTCTAGAGAATTTGGTGATGGTTTTACAAAGATGCACAGACACGAATCTGGTACTCAACTGGCAGTCTTTGGAATATCCTCAGTTTTAACCTTTAGCTGATGATATCCAGAATGAAGATCGATCTTTGAAAAGAATTGTGCTCCTTGCAACTGGTCAAACAGGTCATCAATGTGAGGTAACAAATACCTATTCTTGATGGTGACATGGTTCAATTTTTGGTAGTCAATACAAAGTCGCATACTCCCATCTTTCTTCTTCACAAATAGAATAGGAGCACCCCAAGGAGACGTACTAGGACAAATGAAACCAATGTCTAACAATTCCTGCAATTAGGTCTTTAACTCCTGAAGTTCAATAGGAGCCATTCGATATGGGGCTTTGGAAATTAGTTTTGTACCGGGTTCAAGGTCGATGCAAAATTCAATTTCACACTCTGGGGGTAGGCTAAGAAGTTCTTCAGGGAATACGTCAGGAAATTTATTAACAATAGAAATATCATTCAAATCTGACGTATTTTTGTTTAAATCTGTGACATGAGCTAAGAAAGCTTGACATCCGTTTTCAATAAATGAATAACTTTATAGCTTGAGATGACAGTGATTGATTTTAATGGTTTGGTTGCTTGAATTCACATAATAGGTTGGTTAGGAATATGAAAGCTAACAACCTTACGAAAATAATCAATTTTTCCATGATGAGTAGTTAACCAATCAATCCCTAGAATCACATCAAATGCAGTATTTTTAATGAAAAAAAAGATCGATAGGTAATGTGAGGGTACCGATTTGAACCAAACAAGACTTATAAACAGTGGATGTACTGAAGGTTTCTCCCAACGGAGTTTCCACAGATAAGTCAAAGTCTAATTTCTGCGGAGTCAAATTTAATCGTTGAGCGCAAGTAGGAGAAATAAAAGAATGGGTAGAACTAGTATCAAATAAGGTATAGACTTCGCTAGAGTTTATGATAAGCTTACCCGTGATGACCTCGTTTGGGTTCCTTGCTTTCTGGGAGGTCACAACAAAAGCTCTCCCTTGAACTACTAGTTTTGACTTGTCTGGGACGGTATTTTGTGTCACCGTTTCAACTGGACTTGTCTTCGGTGCATGACAAAATCGGGCTAGGTGACCTTCTCTTCCGCAATTATAACACGCTTTGGATAGCAGCCGCAGTTTGGACTGATATGTCCCTCCCCTCCGCATTTGAAGCATATGATAGGTGGGCTTTCTCCTTCCTTAACAACGGGTGTTAATGCTGACGTCTTTCCATCATTGTTGAATCTCCTCTTCTTGAAATGTCCATTCTTATTGTCTTGGCCATGATTACCACCGAAGTGGTTACCATTTCTGGCATGTTGATTCCCTCCACGTTTGTTGTCACCGCTTCAATAACTGCTACCACTGGTATTATCATTTTGCCGGCTGCTTTCTCTTTGTTGCGTTGAATCGTTATCGCGCTCCAATAACTGAGCCCTATTTACAACATCTGAATACAAACACAGTTTATGAGAAATTAAATATTGACGTATCTCGGGTTTCAAACCTCTTAGAAACATCCGCGTCATTCTCTCCTCATTATCAACCAAGTGAGACGCAAATCGAGACAACTCGGCAAATTAGCTTCGTACTGCGACACAGTCATATTGTTCTGCTCCAACTTGATGATCTCTACCTCTTTCATGTGATGAATACTTTTGGGAAAGTACTTGTCATTGAATAGTTCTTGAAACTTCTCCCAAGACATCTTCAATGCGGCAGATTGAGTACGCTTCACCGATTCCCACCAGTAATCTGCCTCTCCTCGCAACATAAAGGTGGGAAATGGAACCTTTTGTTCCTCGGAGCATTGATAAGTAGGTTTTATACCTACTTATCCGGTATCTGTTACTTGAATTATTTACTTATTCTCATGTTTCTTAGTTACTTTTCATGCATTTTGTGTTCGTTTTGTAGATTATATGCTTGGGAGTTGAAATCGCAAAGAATTGGTATGAAAACGCAAAGAAAAGTAATCCGGACATCGTTTGGGCTTTTATATTTATTTCATGTTCTTGGTTTGGAACTTGGATTACATTGTAGAGATTTTTCTTAGATTTTTAGAACATCTTGAATCATTCCAATCGGAGTTCGGATGCAAGAGTTATGACATTTGTACCAGCGGACGTCGAACGTCACTGTTTTGGGTGGCCATTTGTATAGCAGTCACTTCCAGTCCAATTTCGACCTTCATCCGTCCGTTATTTCTAAAATCTTAAAGAATTAAAGTTGTAGATCTCGTCGATATCTTTGATTTGATAGGTAGCAGGCCTCGTAACTCTTCTCGGATCAAAAGTTATGGCCGATTTCCCAAAGGACATCAGAGCAGAAAAGTTTCCTTCACAAAACCGCCGCCGGGGTGGGCATGCAAGCGTCAAAGCAGGCCCCTAGCCCATCGGGGCGGGCCCAAAACAAGCCTAGACCCCTGCCGGGGCGGGGGTATGCCCAGAAAATGCACGAAAATGCGAATTTTGGTCCAATTTGAGTCCGGGAAGGATTATTTCGATCCGATTGACTCAAGGACTTCCAAAAGTACTTAAAAACATATGAAGAGACTTATAAAAGGAGGAGAATCATAAGGATTAGGAGAGATTAGAAACTAGATAGAGGATTCCATTAGATTAGATTAGAGTAAATTAGATCAAAATACTAGTTCTAATTAGATTTGGAGATTGAAGCAACTTGAAGACCATTGAAGATCAAGAGCAGGAGCTTGAGGAAGATGGAGATTTGCTGACAACAGATTTATTCTTTACTCTACTCTTATTTTTATCTTTTAATATTATTTCAAGTGTGGATTCTTAGTTTTAATTTAATGAACTAATTCTTTGTTTGAGATTACAATGGATCTTATTGTGTAGTTTATTTTAATATGCTTCGTTATCAATTATTATGTTCTATTGTGAGGATTGTCTATTATGATTTGGACTTAATTGTTTAATTGATTGGCCATCAATTACCGTGATAATCTATATGAACTCAAGAGATGAAGTATTGATTTAGATCTTATCATGATAGCATGTGTTCAGGATTTTGTTAGTAGCTTAAACTTGATGAGTGTTAAGATAGAGATATGTTTGACACCGAATGTAATCTGATAAAGAACTTATTCTTAAACCTTCTTCAATTGTAATTCACATAGAGATATAGTGGGTTAGTTGATTAAGGTGTTTAATAAATTTCTATCTTAATTGTGGATTGACGTTAATATGGGTATTATGCATCGAGAGGTGGTTTTATCTACTTGAGTGTTCTTGATTAACAATTCAGGATAGAGAATAATTGATGAGAAGTGTGTTAGCTTAAATGAAGCAATAAGTGAAGTTGTGATCTTAAATCTCCGTTATCTTAATTTAACTAGTGGTAATTAAAATTAGTGTAATTAAATAATTTAATTTATATAATTTGAAATTCATTCATTTAAATAAGATTTATTTTGTTACGGGTTATTAATTGGTGATTTTTATTAAACAATTCCTCGTGGGAACGATACTCTACTTTCACTTTATTACTTGTTGATCACGTATACTTGCGTGTTGTGCGTAATTAGATTTTACCCAACAAGTTTTTGGCGTCGTTGCCGAGGAATTAGTTAATATATTTTTGCCAATATTAGCTTCAATCAAATTAGTCTTAATTTAAATATTTTATTTATTTATTTAATTCTCTTCCTATTTTTCTTTCTTTTTTTTAGGTACCATGGATGGATTCAATTATCAAAGGCCATATTCGACTATGACTCAACCAAGGGGAGCGGGGATTGATGGACTCAATGTATTTTCTGCATTATCAGGACAACTTGAGACACTTTCGAGGAGGTTGGACGTTTCTTGCATTCAACGTAATCGAAGGATAGCAGTTAATTGCAATTATTGTGCTGGTAATCATCTGAGTCATCAATGCACCATTAGTTTTGGGCCGGGACAACACGGTGGTGAATACCTCAATGATTATACATATGCTAATTATCATCAAGTTTGGGGGTATCACCCGGATTCATCATGGAGCGATACTTATGAAGACCAATACTACGCTCCAAATCCAATATTCACACCGGAATTTTCATGTCCATCTCCATTGCCACAAGAAAAAAGCCAAATCTGAGGGATGTAATATTGAAGGGCATAGCAAACCTAGAGGAGATGAGGATTAGCCAAGAGTTGTCAATCCAAAATTTTAATAATCGGATGGAAGAACTCGTCACTACCTCAACTAATGGTCCTCAATATATGGCTTCCGAGACTGAGACAGATAATTCAAGGTTAGAGGAATTGTGGTCCAAGTTCGTAGCATCAAATGAGGAGAGGAGGATTAATCAAGAGCGATCAATTCAGAATCAAGAGAAATCAATTCAAAATATGCAGAACCAGATTGATTAAATGCTCAAAGCCTTGAACAACTGTCCTCAAAACAATTGGTGTTATGATGAGGATTCTAAGATTGATGAAGTGCCCGAACCAAATCTATAGCTGGATGAGACACGAGATTTTGAAAAAGAGGAGACAAGTGGGGGTAATGCAAACAAGGTCAGCGAAGAACTAACTATGGGTACCAACGATGATGAGCCTATGTTATTTGTGCCCCAAGTGCCTTCTTCACCAAAGATCAAGGGTCCAGTTCGATTTGTAAAACCGTGCCCGCTTGGTAGTCATGTCGTTGGCAAGGCTCTTTATGACATGAGAGCTAGTGCAACAATGAAGCTGTGGTGGGAAGAGAAATAGAAGATAGACGAAGAGCCCATTGTGTTTGACACACTTCCATGCCCACATATGATCACAAACACAATGGAGATAGCACCTAGTCATGTGCCCTTCTTCACGGAGATTATACCGAGTCAGAGCATGCTAGGTGACTTTGATGCTATGGCCATCGCTTTTGGGAACCTCCCAAAGGATTATTTGTTACTAATAGATAAAGGATTCCTCAACTATCGAAGAGGAATTGGATAGCGTTGACCAGACAAAGTTAGGCTGAAAGACTATAATTCAAGTGCTAACTGGGATGCAACCCATGAATTTTTCTATTTATTTGCTTTACTAGTTTATTTACTAGATAGGAATTAATTTGCTTATTAAGTTCTCTTGCCAATCCAAGTGTTATTCTAATCCATGTTGTCTCTCTTCAGTGTAGGTATTGGAGGTTCAATGGACATGCAAAAGATTATGAAAAGGTTATTCAAGACAAATTCAAGTGTGGTGCCCAATTTGTTCCATGCGCCTAATCTATTCTCCAAACTTAGCGGAGAAGGAGGAGGATTGCTATATTTTCAGGGAAGTCATCTACTTTAATTTTTTCTATTTTAGCCATTGAGGATAATGTCTAGTTTAAGTTTGGGGGGATTTTAGTGTCGTATTGCATATAGTTAGTTATTTACATTGTAGTTCATATAATTACATTTAGTTTTTGCATTCACTATCTTAAAAAAAATCAAAAATCAAAAATTCAAAAAAATGTTCATTTGCATGAATCTAGTTGTTAGATAGTTTATAGTTTATTTTTGCTAATGATGAGATTGGAATTGGGTAGACAAGTATAGTACTGACCATTAGAGCTTTGATGTGATTTCTTGTTATGAATTGAGTCTTTTTCTGTTTGAAACTGGTATAATAAGGATAACACAGTAAAAACAACTTGTTGATTGATTGAGTAAATTGATACATAATGGGATTCTAAAGGATAAAGCTACTTTGAATGAAAGAATGTCAAGAACAAGTAGTGATGGCGAAAGTTAGACAAGAACCTAAGTTTGGGGGAATATTTGGGGTATATAAGCTATAAAAAAAAAGAGAAAAAAGAAAAAGAAAAAGTATGAATAAACACCATGGCGTGCTTGTCTAGTTTTGTGGCCTTTGTTACTTGAGTAAGTAAGCCCGAGGGGATTGTCTTTACATCTAGCGCCCTAAGGTCTTAATGGTCTGGGAGTCGTTGGTCAAAAGCTCGTTAAGGTAGCATTGAAAAGCCTAAGGGAATAAGACATTGCATAGCAATGTGTATACAAAAAAAAATGAATAAAACGGGAAATAAGAGCAAAAAAGCCCCCGTAGATGAAAAATAAAGCATAAGTATCCCATGTTGACCCGCGATATTGGTAATTATTTAATTTTAGTTGGATCTAGCTTATTTTTGGATTTCTTGAGTTTACACTGTATGATGCCTTCGAAGAGACTTGTTATGTGTTAAATTTGATTTTATATCAGTTAACATTGTTGTGGAGCACACACGCACTATATTCGTGATAACAATCTAAGATTTGATGATTGATTGAGAAGTTTCTTGATGAGTTACGATATGATGTATTATCGTGTTTACTTGATTTTTCTAAAGTAGGTTGAATAGACTTATTTACATCATTACTTTACTTTGGATTAAATAGGCACGTAGATTAGTTGCATTGCATTGCATTATTGTTTTGTGTTTTTGCTTGAAGACAAACAAATGTTTAAGTTTTGGGGTATTTGATAAGTAGGTTTTATACCTACTTATCTAGTATCTATTACTTGAATTATTTGCTTAATCTCATGTTTCTTAGTTATTTTTCATGCATTTTGTGTTCCTTTTGTAGATTATATGCTCGAGAGTTGAAATCGCAAAGAATTGGTATGAAAACGCAAAGAAAAGCAATCCGGACATCGTTTGGGCTTTTATGTTTATTTCATGTTCTTGGTATAGAACTTGGATTACATTGTAGAGCTTCTTCTTAGATTTTTGGAACAACTTGAATCATTTCAATCGGAGTTCGAATGCAAGAGTTATGACATTTGTACCAACGGACGTCGAACGTCACTGTTTTGGGTGGCCATTTGCATAACAGTCACTTCCAGTCCAATTTCGACCTTCATCCATCCGTTATTTCTAAACTCTTAAAGAATGAAAGTTGTAGATCTCGTCGATATCTTCGATTTGATAGGTAGCAGGCCTCGTAACTCTTCCCGGATCAAATGTTATGGCCGATTTTCCAAAGGACATCAGAGCAGAAAAGTTTCCTTCACAAACCCGCCGCTGGGGTGGGCATGCAAGCGTCAAAGCAGGCCCCTAGCCCGCCGGGGTGGGCCCAAAACAAGCCTAGACCCTTCACGGGAAATGGGGTATGCCTTAAAAAATCTTGTGAAAATGGGAATTTTGGTCCAATTTGAGTCCGGGAAGGATTATTTCGATCCGATTGAATCAAGGACTTCCAAGAGGACTTCCAAAAGGACTTAAAGACATATGAAGAGACTTATAAAAGGAGGAGAATCACAAGGATTATGGGAGATTAGAGACTAGATATAGGATTCCATTAGATTAGATTAGAGTAAATTAGATCAAAACACTAGTTCTAATTAGATTTGGAGATGAAGCAACTTGAAGACCATTGAAGATCAAGAGCAGGAGCTTGAGGAAGATGGAGATTTGCTGACAACAGATTTATTCTTTGCTCTACTCTTATTTTTATCTTTTAATGCTATTTCAAGTGTGGATTCTTAGTTTTAATTCAATGTACTAATTCTTTGTTTGAGATTACAATGGATCTTATTGTGTAGTTTATTTTAATATGCTTCGTTATCAATTATTATGTTCTATTGTGAGGATTGTCTATTATGATTTGGACTTAATTGTTTAATTGATTGGCCATCAATTACCGTGATAATCTATATGAACTCGAGAGATGAAGTATTGATTTAGATCTTATCATGATAACATGTGTTCAGGATTTTGTTAGTAGCTTAAACTTGATGAGTGTTAAGGTAGAGATATGCATGACACCGCATGTAATCTGATAGAGAACTTATTCTTAACCTTCTTCAATTGTAATTCACATAGAGATATAATGGGTTAGTTGATTAAGGTGTTTAACGGATTTCTATCTTAATTGTGGATTGACGTTAATATGGGTATTATGCATCGAGAGGTGGTTTTATCTGCTTTAGTGTTCTTGATTAACAATTCAGGATAGAGAATAATTGATGAGAAGTGTGTTAACTTAAATGAAGTAATAAGTTAATTTGTGATCTTAAATCTCCGTTATCTTAATTTAACTAGTCGTAATTAGAATTAGTGTAATTAAATAATTTAATTTATATAATTTGAAATTCATTTGTTTAAATAAGATTTATTTGGTTACGGGTTAGTACTTGGTGATTTTTATTAAACAATTCCTCGTGGGAAAGATACTCTACTTTCACTTTATTACTTGTTGACCACGTATACTTGCGTGTTGTGCGTAATTAGATTTTACCCAACAAACATCCCAAGACATCAAATATCTTGGTCATCTGCTTTATCCACACTTCCGCCTTAAGTGGTTTTGGCTCTCCAATAAACTCCGGTGGTCCCAGCTCCTTGAACTATTTAGCGGTGACCATCCGAGAGTTTCCAGTGTTTTCACCTACATTTTAGACAGGAGCCGCTCTCGCCTGATGTTGCATGAATTGCATAAAGCCTCTGAACATTCCATCATTCATCATTTGGTTAGTGTTGTTGTTTGAATGAGGATTGTCGCCTTCCTGATGCACATTATCCTGATTATTGATATGTGGAGACTCAATGGTCTCCTGTGCTCCATTGCTATTCTCAACATTCTCGGATGTCATTTTTAGATATTGCCACAAAACAAGGGTTAATTGACATGTAACATATTATCCCTATACTCTGACCGACCAATTAAATACCAAATAAACTTAGGTAGGTCATACTAGCGAAGGAATTCCCCGTCTCTCCCCTCCTTAGTTCTAGTCTCACATCTTAGCCATGGATCATATCCCTAAGCTTTGATACCAACTGTGACGCCCCCAAAATAGGTATACATCACCTATTCTGAGTCGCCAAATACATGGTATAGAATACAAATACAACCTTAAATATACAACATGAGTTGTGAGTTTTAATACAAATACTGTCTTCTAGACAATATTCAAACTCAAAATAAGTCCTCAATACATTTATTATCACACTATTTCATAGAATAGTGAGGACTACTAATTCTATCATCTGTACCGTCACTTCGTTCCCCGACTAGTCCCTGCTACGTTCTCATTTCCTGAAGAGAACAATGAAAACAAAAGGGTGAGCTCAACTAGCCCAGTAAGAAATATTATGACTAAGATAATGCAGAATAAATTATCATTAGCCTTCAACAGTGTTAAACTGATAAAATATAACCAACATCAAGTATAACTGCAGCGGAACAAGCAATCTGTTAGAAGAGTCAAGTAGAGAATAAAATCTGCTATCTTATATGATTTAAAAGGTTTTTCATTACTTTTATCGCTGAGACTCAACTTAATAAATAATCCACATCATTCCTGCACTACGGCTAAGGATATTGATTAGTATCACGACCACAAATTATCCATACACTACGGGCCAAGGATATTCGTGTATTCATCAATGGTCATGATCATGCCAACAACTGTCCATCAATGTACTACGGCCAATGAGGATTTTTACCACATCATTTGTAACATTACAATCATGATTATACCGAATAATCCCTGGTCATAATCATACCAAGTCCATCTATGCACTACAGGCCACATATGACTTTCAACATATTATAAACATGAGGATGATGACAATGATATAAGAATTCAATAAAACAAGTTCAAGGATAAATTTTTAAAGATTTATAATTTAATTTATCCAGAAATCAATAACGTCCAAATTGTCAACATGATACTATTTTGTGGAGTAAAATTCAGGAATGCTTAGAAGAATATTTCCATGAAAAGATACTGGATGAAGCGCAAATATCAAGGATATTCCATTAATTTCATGGAATATAGAAGCCAAAACTTTAACCAACTGAGTATAATAGAATATATGAAACCGCAAATGGATTTTTGCCGCCATGCGATAATCCACGTAGATAGATTATTCCAACAGAATAATAAAGAATGGAACCAGGTCATGCGTAACCCGCACAGACAGGATATTCCAACAGAATAATAAAGAATGGAACCAGGCCATACGTAATCCGCATAGACAGGATATTCTAACAGAATAATAAAGAATGGAACCAGGTCATACGTAATCCGCACAGACAGGATGTTCCAACATAATACTAAAGAATGGAATAACAACAGAATTCACCAGGCATGCGATAGACCGCACATACAGGTTATTCCAACAGAATAATAAAGAATGGAATAACAACCCTTACGAGTATTGAAAGAAAATAACTCTCTTCATGAATACGAAAGAATAATACCCCTTACCTTAAAAAGAAGAGTATTCCGACGGGTAGGGAGGGGATATACTTGAAGAAAACTTGCACTATTTTCTACGCTCAAAGCTTTCTTAAACTCTAAAGAAATATGCTCAAGATTATAGAAGAAGAATTCTCTGAATTTCTGGTGTGATTTTCAATTCTAACTAAGCATCCTATTTATAGGAGAATGGAAATGATATTATGCTGCACTATACAATAAAATATAATATATTCTATTTCTAATCAAACAAAACAAAACTTTATAAAAAATATTCTATTTTATATAAAAAGTTTTTACTATACAAACACTACGCGAGCCTTTATGCAAAACACTATGCATAATAAAATATAATATATTATATTTATAATCATATAAAACAAAACTTTATAAAAAGTATTACATTTTTGTATAAAAAGTTTTCGTTTTATTACATTTATAATAATAATAAAACAACATTTATCACCATTATTATAATTCACAATATTAATCGACTGTGTCATTCCCAGGAAAGAGTGGGCTTTCCAATAAGGATTTCTCCCTATTGGCGCACAATTAGGTGACCAAACCTCTCCTTGACAGAACTTCTAGACGTCGTCAATATTGCAAATAATAATATTAATAACTTTGTCGTCTCAATTATTGATTTAATGATATATAAAATATTGACAATAATTGAATCAAATAACGTGAGATACTATGCAACAATTACTATAGCAATAATTGAACAAAACCGCGGTGACTTCTCACGTAAGCATCAATAATCAATACAGTGTGCATTACTCTTCATGACCGCCAGTATTCATTTGTACTTTAAACACCGGGTGTTTCAACAAGTTAACAGTAAAACTTCCGCCGTTATTTTCATAAAATATATTTTGTCGTTTACTTAATCAAACAATAATTCCGTTGTGGGGTCCACCAATGATTGTGCCATTATCGAATATTTCTGTTAAAGCGAATATTCCAGACCAATCGAATATTATATAACAACTTGCGTTGTAAGACCCCAACTTATTATTAATGAAATTTAATTTTCTCTATTTATTATTTTAAAATAGTAAAGGGTTGATTTGATTAATGTGGATAGTTAGGGTAAAATACATAAAATACTTCAAAATAAGCAAGTGGTTATAAAATATTCATTGTTGTCGGGGAATATTCGTTAATCGTGGAATATTAAATCTTTGTCGAGAATATTAAATACGACAGTAGCATGACCGTGTGTGGGCCCCATAACTAAAAGCGATGGATGAAGAAAATGACAAATATAAGTGGTTTAAATATAACTGGCGTAGTTATTACTGAATTATCTTTGTTAAAATACTCTCGATTGGTTAAAACTTCTGATAGACACGCAGTATTGCACCAATTATTGATTCTTACGTGAAAGGCACTACTCAATAATGGTTACGATAATTAATGTTCAAGTATTTTATTGAGTTAATAATTCTTTGCGTTAATATTTTATATTCTTTGTTGTTTGATAATTGTCATTACGGTATTTTTCATTATCGAAGCAATAATTCATATTATCTGAATAATATTATTAGATAACATTATTGGCAATGTCTAGAAAGTTACATCTAAGGAGAGGTTTGGTCACCTAATCTAATTGCGGCATGATGAAGAAAGAAATTTATTGGAAAGCCCCCTCTTTTCTGAGGCGCCTGGTTGTCGATATTGTGATTACGTAATATTATTTGTGAATAATTAATTATTGATTCATATGATGAGGAAAATATTAATTTTATGTGGATATAGATGGAGAAAAATTTTAATGTGACAATTGTTGAAAATTGAAATTTTATCTTTTACGATAAAATAATTCATTTAAATATATTATTATATTTTAATAATATAATAATGTTGATATTTTTACAACGAATGTGGGATATATGAGTATATACGAGGAGGAAGAGTATTTTTGTTGCAATAAATATTTAAAACATGTTAAACATAATAAATTGGACACCATTTATCGACCGAAATTTGATTATAACTTTTTGTAAAATCGCTTGGTTTTTGGATTTGGTTAATTTCTATTTGGAATTTGGAAAAACTTTCTTCTGCAAAGTTGTAGAGAATTGAATTTCCTATAACAACACTCGAGATTCAAATTTTCTGATGAAAGGGCTATTTATTATGAATTATCGAAGTTCCGAAGCTCCGAAATAATTGATTTTTGAAAGTTTAAAATATTTAAAATTAGAAAAACGTTTTTTCTTACTTTTTCTAGAATGTGGCATGTGTTTGATGGTGAAATCAGATTCTAGGCATGCGTAAGAAATTTATATAATTATATTATTAATTTATTAAATTTTACGCTTTGGTGTTCTAAGCAATTTCTATAAATAGGGTGCTTAGGTTAGAATTGAAAATCACACGAAGCTGAAGTTTTCTCTCTCTATTATCGAGCGTATTCTTGTGAGTATTTTGAGTATACTTTGAGTATTGCTATCTGATTGCAAGTCCAAGTCATAGCCTTATATCAGGTGTTTAAATTTAGAAGTCTTGATCTTTCGAGGTAAGGGATGTTATTTTCTTCTCAAATGATATTATTTCTTCAATATCATTATCTTTGAAATATTGGTTGGAACTTTTATCAAATTTGGAACTTTTTCATGTGGGGTTACTATTCATGAGTTCTTATTCACGAGTTACTATTCATGAGTTACTATTCACGAGTTCTTATTCACAGTACTATTCATGTAAGCGTGAAGATGTTTTTTGTGGAATTTCTATCTTTTGGTGTCTGAGAGTTACTATTCAAGTATCGACACTATTCACTTAATCTGAGACTATTCAATTAAAAATGAAAATTTTTCTTTTAAATCTAAAATATCTATTCGGATACTAGCTTTGATTGTATCCATGTTTTGATCATTCTTGAATTTTACACCACTATGATTATTTTTGAGGTATTTTTGAACATGGATAAAACAAAGTACTGAATCCTTAATCCTTAATCCTTGTCATTTTGTTTCCTTTGGATTCGTTTCTTTAAAATATTTTTCATCATCCTAAGTCTTAAATGAAGATATTATTGAATATCTTTGGCCCGTAGTCTGAGATGAATGATTTCGAAGAATATCTTTGGTAGTAGTGCAAAGATGAGCAGTGTTTAGATGAACATGATTAAGCTGATGAATATCTTTGGCCTGTAGTGCAAAGATGAATATTTGATTTCAGATGTATATTGATTGATGTTACTGAGGGATAAAAGATGAGCGATGAACTTTTAAATTCATACATAGAAGATAGTAGTTTGCATTCTCTACTTAACTCTTCTAATGAATTATTATTTCATTGCGAATATTGATTTAAAATTTGTTGTCTATTATATTCTATTAGATTTTTCCTGTTGAAGACTAACGGTAATTTATTGTATATTATCTTAGTCATAATATTCTTTCTTTGGGCTAGTTGAGCTCACCCTTTTCCTTTTGTTCCATTTTTCTTCTCGGGAGGCGAGAATATATAGCGAAATGCAGTGGGGTATGGAATGAAGGTTTTAGAAAGAATTGTTTAGTAGTCCTCACCATTTTGTAAAATAATGTATCAATAAATGTGATGAGGATTTATTTGAGAGATATTATCTAGAAGATAATATTTGTATTCAAACTCATGATTTTACGGTTGTAATAATAAAGTTGTAGTTGTTTACATACCATGTATTGACAACTTCGAATGGGTGATGTATACCTATTTTGGGGGTGTCACAGTTGGTATCAGAGCTTAGGGATATGATCTCTGGCGGAGATCGGGGAATAGAACTAGAGAGGAGAGACGAGTAAATCCTTCGCTAGTGTGTCCTACCTTAGCTTATTTGTTGGTGGGTTCGTAATATATAGGGGTATTATGTGATTTGTTAATTTGTTTAATTAACCCTTATTTTATGGCAGTATTTAAGAATGTCGACTGAGAATCTAATCTAATCTAATCTCTCATGCTTAAATTGTACAAGATCTAATGATACTTATGTAAGACCCCAAATTTTTATTAATGAAATTAAAATTTCTTCTATTTATTATTTTGAAATAGTAAGAGTTGATTTATTAATGTGGATAGTTATGGGTAAAATACGCAAATATTTTGAATAAGCAAGTGGTTATAAAATATTCATTGTTGTCGGGGAATATTCGTTTGGTCGTGGAATATTCTTCTAGCGTAAAGGGAATATTAAATGCTGAAATGACTGGCGTAGTCTTTTAATGGGCCCCATAATGGAAAAGCGATTGGATGAAGAAAATGACAAATATAAGTTATTTAAAAAAATAACGGCGTAGTTATTACTGATTAATCTTGTTAAAATACTCGTGGTTAAAAACACGTTAGCTGCGTATTGCACCAATTATTGATTCTTACGTAAGAAGGCACTACTCAATAATGGTTACGATAATTCTTATTCGATATTTTATTGATTTAATAATTGTTGCGTTGATATTTTATATTGTTGTTGTTTCAATAATTGTCATTACACAATATTTTTCATTATCGAAGCAATAATTCATATTATCCGAATAATATTATTAGATAACATTATTGGCAATGTCTAGAAAGTTACTGTCAGGAGAGAGGTTTGGTCACCTAATCATTGGCGCTTGATAAGGAGAAATTCTTATTGGAAAGCCCCTCTTTTCTGAGAACGGCACAGGTTGCGAAGATTGTGATTCTCAGTAATATTATTTGTGAATAATTAATTATTGATTTATATGATGAGGAAAATATTGATTTTATGTGGATATAGATGGAGAAAATTTTTAAAATGACAATTGTTGAAAATTAATATTTTATCTTTTTCTGATAAAATAATTCATTTAAATATATTATTTTAATAATATATTAACGGTGATATTCTTATAATGAATGTGGGATATATGAGTATATGAGGAGGAAGAGTATTTTTGTGGCATTAAATGTTTAACACATATTTTGTGTGTTGGTGGACAAAATTATTGACCGAAATTTGATTATAGCTTGTAAAGTCGCCCGTTTGTGGATTTTGGTTAATTTCTTTTTGGAATTTGGAAAAACTTCCTTCTGCAAAGTTGTAGATAATGGAATTTCCTATGGTAAGTAGCGAGTTTCGAATTTTTCTGATAAAAGGGCTATTTATTATGAATTATTGAAGTTCCGAAGCTCTGAAATAATTGATTTTTGGAAGTTTAAATTATTTTAAATTAGAAAAACATTTTTGTCATTTTTGAAACTCATTTAACATGTGATTAGGAGGCTGAATTCAGATTGTTAGTGTGCGTATGAAGTTGTGGAAAAATTATAATATTAATTTATTAAATTTTCTACTTTAGTGTTCTAAGCATTTTCTATAAATAGGGTGCTTAGGTTAGAATTGAAAATCATACTGTAAGCTGAAGTTTTTCTCTCTATATTATCGAGCGTATTCTTGTGAGTATTTTGAGTATACTTTGAGTATTTCTATCTGATTGCAAGTTCAAGTCATAGCCTTATATCCAGGTGTTTCAACTAAATCTTGTCTTTTCGAGGTAAGGGATGTTATTTTATTCGAAAATGATATTATTTCTTCAATATCATTATCTTTGAAATATTGGTTGGAACTTTTATCAAATTTGGAACTTTTCATGTATGGGGTTACTATTCATGAGTTCTTATTCACGAGTTACTATTCACAAGTACTATTTCATGAAGCGTGAAGATGTTTTTTTATGAAATTTCTATCTTTTGGTGTCGAGAGTTACTATTCACGATCTGGCAAGACTATTCATGTATCTGACACTATTCACGAATACGGCACTATTCAATAGAAAAATGAAATTTCTTCTTTTTCGTCAAAATATCTATTATGGATACTAGCTTTGATTGTATCCATGTTTTTGATCATTCTTGAATTTTACTCCACTCGATTACTTATGAAGTATTTTTGAACTTGGATTGTTTAAAATCTGAATCCTTAATAATTGTTCTTTTGTTTCCTTTGGATTCGATTTTCTTTGAAATATTTTTCATCATCCTCGATCCTAAATGATGATATTCTTGAATATCTTTGGCACGTAGTGCAAAGATGAATGATTTCTTGGTGAATATCTTTGGCCCGTAGTGTAAAGATGAGCGAGGTGTTGAGATGAACATGACCGGTGATTAATATCTTGACCGTAGTGCAAAGATGAGCAGTGTTTAGATGAACATGACCCGGTGATGAATATCTTTGGCTTTTGTAGTGCAAAGATGAATATTTGATTCGAGATATATATTGATTGATGTTACTGGGGATAAAATATCGACGATGAACTTTTAAATTCATATATAGAAGATAGTAGTTTGCATTATCTACTTAACTCTTCTAATGAATTGTTGTTTCATTGCAGTTGTTGATTTAAAAGCGGTTGTCTATTGTATTCTATTAGATTTTTTCCTGTTGGAGACTAACGATAATTTGTTGTATATTATCTTAGTCATAATATTCTTTCTTGGGCTAGTTGAGCTCACCCTTTTCCTTGTTGTTCCATTTTTCTTCTCAGGAGGCGAGAATGTAGCGAGTACTAGTCGGGGTATGGAATGAAGGTTCTAGAGAGAGTTGTTTAGTAGTCCTCACCATTTTTGAAAAATAATGTATCAACAATTATGATGGGGATTTATTTGCGTGTGGATATTGTCTAGATGACAATATCTGTATTTAAACTCACAGTTTATATGTTTAATAATAAAGTTGTAGTTATTTCTGTACCATGTATTTGGCGACTCAGAATGGGTTGGTTGGAATGGACCTATTTTGGGGGCGTCACAACTTATGTTTCATAATTAGCAGGTAATGAATGTGCTATTAGATGACTTAAAGAGCAAAGAGTAGCGTTAAGAAAGTACTGATAAGCAATCCAGAGGCCAACTAACAGGAGGCATGCCCAGCACGGCGGGCACCTAAAGCACTATACTCCCGCCGGGGCGAGGGTCTCCAAGTCCAGTTAACAGGAAGCAAGCCCACTAGGGCGGACCTTTTAGGTATACTACCCCCCGCTGGGGCGGGGGTCCTGAAATTTGAACAGGCTTGTTTTGAGAGTTACAGGTTGTGCCCACTCCTACTTTTCCTTCATTAATTAAAACTCCCATCCATTATACCCACTCTCTACCCACGTTTTTGGCAACTTACACTCCATCATCCCACTTCATTAACACAATTACCCACTAACCCATTACTTCACACCACAACCTTACACCATCCTATCATATCTATATATTCACACCCTCACAACCCAAGTTCACCACATGCATTCAACTCAAACTCAGAAAGCCATGAATTAGGGTTCTTATTGAGGGAATTCATATTGCACTTGAGAGTGAGTCACTTATCTTCAATTTCTTCATCTTCTATCACCATAATGGCCACAAAATCATCAAGTTTGGGGGATAGAAAAGTGTGCACACCAAGTGTTTGGTAGATTGTACGAGTGAAGTTTGGGGGAAATTTTGTTGATAAAGCTTCCTGCGTTTCAATTCAATGGGGTCCAAATCCACATCAAAATGACAAAGGGAAGAAAGTTCAGGTTCCGGCACCACGCCACCATCACGAACCTTCAACCGACACAAATTCAAAAGTACCGCCGTCGCCGACCGTTACGACTACATGGTGACAAAAGCACTTACACCGGAGTGGGGGTTGGCACCGAACCATGTCGACGGTGAAATGATGCAATAGATATATCAGAAAGGGTGGAACAAGTTCACGGAGGAACCCGAGGTCGCCGTTGTAAGTGTGGTCAAAAATTTTTATGCTAACGCCGATGTTAAGGCCGATGTCAAAAATTTCAACGCTTTTTGTGCGGGGTAAATTGGTTCCGTTTAGTGCCGATGCCATCAACACTTACTACCAGTTACGAGTGCCTAGACATTTCCAGTATGCCCACTTACATGACAATGATCCTGACTTTGAGGCTATTCTGAAGGAAATGACTAAGCCGGGAACAACATGGATCAAAGGTCGGAAAAAAGGCACGGTTTTTCACAGCAAGGATCTCAGCAGGTATGGGAAGATATGGTACGCATTCTTGTGTGCCAAGTTGTTTCCGTCCACACACACATTGGATGTGACCAAAGAAAAGGCATTACTTGTATATGCAATTGTGCAAGATTTCATCATCGACGTCGGGGCTATAATCAGTTTTTGAATTCGACGATGCTTACGAGGAAATTTCTCGTGCGGCTTGCCACACCCATCACTCTTTTGTGGCTTGTGTCGCCAAGCGGGTGTTCGATGGTCAGATGATGAACCCACTTAGATGTCGCTTCAGCTACTAGATTCCAGAATGATTGCGTGGTATACTGTGTGGGCCGGAGGTGATTCACATCCTAGAGGATTAGGCTTTATATTTCCCTCAGCTTCGGAGGACAAAGCTGACGCTGAAGACACCTCAGATGATGTCGAGTTTCAAGAGGATGCAACGATGGGAGATCAAGGAACAGAGGCGGCACCACAACCCGAGGCTGTATCTAGCCCGCAATTTCTTGTATTTCAACGCCAAATGGTTGAGAACAACAAGGAAGCACGAAGAGAGATGCGGTGACTCACATCGAGGCAGCACCACATGTTTGAAGCTATGAATACGTCCTTCACTTCTTTGAATACGACACTACAGAGCTTCAATCCCAATGCAAAATTGTCGTACCAGCAACCAGCTCCAATGCCAAGGTTTCCACCAAGTGACTCTGATGAAGAAGACCAACCACCACCACTCCAGACTTAGACGATTATAGGGAAGTCCTCACACATTTATTGCTTTATCAATACAATGAGGATATTGTAGTTTTCAAGTTTGGGGGATTTAGTTTAATTTCATGTTTGCATGTTTAATATCATTAGTTAGGTTTACATTTGTTATTGCATGTTTAGTTTTAGGATTTTTATTTATGTTCGCATTCATATTGTCACGTAGTTGCATAGTAGCTTAGGAGCATAAATAGTTTTTATTTCTTTTTGCATTATGTTAGTTTTTATTTATTTTTGCATTATGTTATGTTATGTTTTCCATCATTAATATATATATATATATAAAGAAAAGACGGGAAACAAGAGCAAAGAGCCCCCGTGAATGAAAAAGAAAGCATGAATACCCTATTTGAACCCCTAATCTTGGTAAATGTTGATTTTAGTTGGAACTCGTCTGTTTTTGAAAGTTTTGAGTTTGCATTGTTAAATTCCCGATAAGAGATTAGTTATGTATTGAATTTGAATTATTATCAGTTAGCATAGATGTTGATCACACACACACACACTATATCAGTGATGACAGACTAAGATGCGGAGATTGATAAAAAATTATTGATTGGTTTTGATATAAAGTGTTGTAGTGTTTGCTTGATTTCTCTGAGGCCGAAGGAATAATTTTGAAAATATGATACTGTTGGATTCATATACATATAGGTTAGATACATCATATATCATTGCATTGCATAACATGTTAGTTTGTTTTGTGCTCGAGGACTAGCACGTTTTAAGTTTGGGGGATTTTGATATGTGGGTTTTATACTTGCGAATCGATTCCTAATTCAAGCTTAATCGGTGTTAATTCCTTGTTTTCTAGTTTATTTGTACTCGTTTATTGTTATATTATGTGTAGGGTGGACGGTGTGGCAAGTGATCGCAAAAGGAGGTAAATGTGGCAAAAATTAAGCGAGTTTGGAGCTTTAGCAATGTCAGAAGACAGGAGCCTAGCCCGTCGAGGGCGGGCCTATTTAAGCCGTACACCCCCGCCGGGGCGGGGGGTCTTCAACCTCAACTAACATGAGCCTAGCCGGCAAGAAATGGCGTTTTCAATCCAAGACCCCCACCCAAGGCGAGAAGTCTTAGAAGTGCAGGACAGTTCTAATTTGATTTAAACACGGCTAGGAGGTGAGCGTTAGTACACGAAATGCTTTGGGACTCTATATGGAGTAGGATTGCACTCAGATTGTGGGGGTAAACATATAACTACATCAAAAACAACAAGATCATGATCATGCAAGGGAATTAACAGAGATTAAGGACAAATTTTCAAATTAAGCATTGGAGTGAATATTTTGAAGGAACTTTCATATCGATTGCGGATTAAGGCTAAAGTGAAGGGTGTTCTGAATTATTCTTCTTCTTTAGTTTTATATTTGTAATTGGGAGGATGATATCTTTAATTTATTCAGTTATGATTTCATTGATAATGAACTAAATTACTTTTTAGGCTTATGAAGGATCTTTAAGTGGAACGTTGATTATGTAACTTTGATTTTCAGTTTAATAAGCTATTATCCAGTTTATCTATATTAATTTGAGCTTGAATTTATGAATTGCCTGATCAATAGTTCTTTGTGGACTTGTATGAACTCAAGAGATGAAATATGAGTCTAAACTTAGTTAATATAGCATGTGTTCTTGAATTTTGTGAAAAACAGAATCTTGATGAATGTTAGTGTAGAGGTATGCTTGACATCGCATGTAATCAGATAAAGAACTTGAACTTTAACCTTCTTTAATTATAATTCACATAGAGATATAATGAGTTAGTTGATTAATGTGTTTAACTTGATTCTATCTAAATTGTGGATTTCAGTTAATAAGGTTTTAGTACATCGAGAGGTGGCTAGTTCTACATACGTGTTCTTAATTAATAAATTGGGATAGTGAATTAAACTGAAATGAAGGTGTAATAATCAGAGTGATGCTTAAAGTGAAGTCGAAAGCCTATTTCTCCATTATCTGTTTGAAAATTCAGTTTTTAGGGTTTGTTGATTGTTTGGTGTTTTTAATATTTTTAATACTTTTAGTTATAAACTTGAGATTGGTTAGTTTAATAAAATTAGGATTAATAAGAAATTGGTAATTGTGAGGCTTGATTTCTTATTAAAGTCTCTGAGGGAACGCTACTTTACTTACTATTATATTACTTGTTGATCACGTATACTTGCGTGCTATACGTAATTAGATTTTACCCAACAAGTTTTTGAAAAAACTTGTTGGGTAAAATCTAATTACTCATAGCACGCAAGTATACGTGGTCAAGAAGTAATAAAGTGAAAGTAGAGTATCGTTCCCACGAGCAATTATTTAATAAAAATCACTAAGTACTAACCCGTAACCAACTCAATCTTATTTAAACGAATGAATTTCAATTTATAAGTAAACTAATTCTAATTACCACTAGTTAAATTAAGATTATGGAAATTTTAGATCACAACTTCACTTATTGCTTCATTTAAGTTAATATACTTCTCATCAATTATTTTCTATCCTGAATTGTTAATCAAGAACACTAAAGCAGATAAAACTACCTCTCAATGTATAATACCCATACTTACTTAAATCCACATATGATAGAATTAAGAAAGACATCCTAATTAACTAATCCACTATATCTCTATGTGAATTACAATTAAAAAGGATTTAAAGCACAAGTTCTCTATAAGATTACATATGGCGTAAAGGCATATCTCTATCCTAAACACGAATAATGAATTCCATCTATGCAGAAATCATAAACACATGCTATCATGATCAGATCTAAATCTATACTTCATCTCTCGAGTTCATATTGATTATCACGGTAATTGTTAGCTAGGCAATTAAGCAATTAAGTCCAAATCACAATAGACAATCCTCATGATAGAACATAATAATTGATAGTGAAGCATATTAAAATAAACTACACAATAAGATCCATTGTAATCTCAAACAAAGAATTAGTTCATGATTATTGAATTAAAACTAAGAATCCACAATTGAATAATCATTAAAAGACAAAGATAGAAGAAGATAAGAAGATAGAATATGTTGTATGCAGATTTGAAGCTCCCTCCTTGCTCCTACTTTGAATCTTCAATGGTCTCCAAGTTGCTTCAATCTCCAAATCTCATAAGAACTAGTGTTTTCTCCTATTCTACTCTAATCTAATCTAATGGAATCCTCTTATTTTATGCCTCCCATCATGTATTTATAGGTTACAAGTCTAATTTTTAGCTTAGGAACAAACCCAATCCAATTTGGAGTCAAAAGGTATCAAAATTCGACCCAAAACGAATAACAAACGTGTTCTGGCCCATACCCCCGCCCCGACGGGGGTTTCCTTCACAAAAAGCCCTCCCCGGCTGGCTATGGTACTATTTCGCAGCTGGTACCCCCACCCCGGCGGGGGTTTTCCTTAGTAAAAGCCCGCCCCAACGGGCAACATTTTTCTGCTGCAGTGTCCTCTGGTAAAATGGCAATAACTTTTGATCCGGAAGGAGTTACGAGGTCTGCTACCTATCAAATCGAAGATATCGACGAGCTCTACAACTTTCATTCTTTAATAATTGATAAATAACAGATGGATGAACGTCGAAATTGGGTTGGAAGTGACTGTTATGCAAATGGCCACCCAAAAGAGTGAAGTTCAACGTCCGTTTGTACAAAGATCATAACTCTTGTATCCGAACTCCGATTAGAATGATTCAAGATGTTCAGGAAAGCTAAGAAGAAGCTCTACAATATAATCCAAGTTTCAATCCAAGAACATGAAATAAACATGAAAGCCCAAATGATGTCCGAATTGCTTTTCTTTGTGATTTCATACCAATTCTTTGTGATTTCAGCTCCCAAGTATATAATCTACAAAACGAACACAAAATACATGAAAAGTAACTAAGAAACATGAGATTAAGCAACTAATTGAAGTAATAGATACCGGATAAGTAGGCATAAAACCTACTTATCAAATACCCCCAAACTTAAACCTTTGCTTGTCCTCAAGCAAAAACACAAAACAACAATGCTATGCAATGCAACTAATCGACATGCCTACGAATCCAGCAGTAATGACAGAAACAAGTCTATTCAACCGGCCTTAGAGAAATCAAGTAAACATGATAATACATCATATCAAAACAAATCATTAACTTCCCAATCAATCATCAAATCTTAGACTGTTATCACTAATATAGTGGGTGTGTGCTCCACAACAATGTTAACTGATATAAAATCAAATTTAACACATAACAAGTTTCTTCGAAGGCATCATATAGTGTAAACTCATGAAATCCAAAAACAAGCTAGATCCAACTAAAATCAAATAATTACCAATATCGAGGGTCAACATGAGATACTTATGCTTTATTTTTCATCTGCGGGGGCTTTTTGCTCTTATTTCCCATTTTATTCATTTTTTCTTTTGGTTTATATACAGATAACTATGCAATGTCTTATTCCCTTAGGCTTTTCAATGCTACCTTAACAAGCTTTCGATCAACGACTCCCAGACCATTAAGACCTTAGGGCGCTAGGTGTAAAGACAATCCCCTCAGGCTTACTTACTCAAGTAACAAAGGCCACAAAACTAGACAAGCACGCCACGGAGTTAATTCATACCTTTTTTTTTTCTTTTTTTTTTCCTTTTTTTTCTTTTTTTTATAGCTTATATACCCCAAATATTCTCCCAAACTTAGGTTCTTGTCTAACTTTAGCCATCACTACTTATTCTTGTCATTCTTTCATTCAAACTAGCATTATCCTTTAGAATCCCATTATGTATCCATTTAAACTCAATCAATCAACAAGTTATTTTTATTGTGTTATCTTTATTATACCAGTTTCAAATAGAAAAGGACTCAATTCCTAACAAGAAATCACATCAAAGCTCTAATAGTCAGTACTATACTTGTCTACCCAATTCCAATCTCATCATTGGCCAAAACAAACTATAAATATAAAACAGCTGGACTCATGCAAGATGTACTAAATGCTATATAAACATAATAAACTAACTACTATTTTTGAAAATTTTCAATTTTTTTAATTTCAAGAAACTGAATGCAAAAACTAAATGTAACTATACGAACTACAATGTAAATAACTAACTATATGCAATACGACACTAAAATGCCCTCCAAACTTAAACTAGACATTGTCCTCAATGGCTGAAATAGAAAAAAGTAAAGCAGATGACTTCCCAGAAAATATAGCAATCATCCTCCTTGTCCGCTAAGTTTGGAGAATAGGTTAGGCACGCGGAACAAATTGGGCACCACACTTGAATTTGACTTGAATAACCTTTTCATAATCTTTTGAATGTCCATTGAACCTCCAATACCTGCAATGAAGAGAGACAACATGGATTAGAATAACACTTGGATTGGTAAGAGAACTTAATAAGCAAATTAATTCCTATCTACTAAATAAACTAGTAAAGCATATAAATATAAAAATTCATGGGTTGCATCCCAGTTAACGCTTGAATTACAGTCTTTCAGCCAAACTTTGTCTAGTCAACGCTATCCAATTCCTCTTCAATAATTTAGGAACACTCTATCCATTGGAAATAATATAGCTTTTGGTAGGCTCCCATTTGTGATGGTCAATGCATCAAAGTCACCTAGCATGCTCTGATTTGGTATGATCTCAATCAAGAACGTCCCACAGCTAGGTGTTTTCTCCATTGTGTATGTAATCACTTTGGGAGATGGAATCTTGTCACACACAATGGGCTCTTCGTCTATCTTCCCTTTCTCGTCCCACCATGGATTCAAAATTGTACTTGATCTTATGTCATCAAGAGCTTCGCCGACGACGTGACTACCAAGTGGGCATGATTTTGCAAATCTAACTAACCCTTTGATCTTTGGTGGAGACCCATTTAGATCTTCGTGGACCTCTATTTCCCCGGCAACGGCGCCAAAAACTTGTCGAGTGAAATCTAATTATGCACAACACGCAAGTATACGTGGTCAACAAGTAATAAAGTAAAAGTAGAGTATCGTTCCCACGAGGAATTGTTTAATAAAAATCACCAAGTATTAACCCGTAACCAACTCAATCTTATTTAAAAGAATGAATTTTAATTTATAAGTAAACTAATTCTAATTACCACTAGTTAAATTAAGATTACGGAAATTTAAGATCACAACTTCACTTATTATTCATTTAAGTTAACACACTTCTCATCAATTATTTTCTAGCCTGAATTGTTAATCAAGAACACTAAAGTAGATAAAACCACCTCTCGATGCATAATACCCATACTCACTTAAATCCACAGATGATAGAATTAAGTAAGACACCCTAATTAATTAATCTACTATATCTCTATGTGAATTAATATTAAAAAGAATTTAAAGCACAAGTTCTCTATAAGATTACATATGGTGGAAAGGCATATATCTATCCTAAACACGAATCATGAATTCCATCTATTCAGAAATCACAAACGCATGCTATCATGATCAGATCTAAAACTATACTTCATCTCTCGAGTTCATATAGATTATCACGGTAATTGTTAGCTAGACAATTAAGAAATTAAGTCCAAATCACAATAGACAATCCTCATGATATAACATAATAATTGATAGCGAAGCATATTAAAATAAACTACACAATAAGATCCATTGTAATCTCAAACAAAGAATTAGTTCATGATTATTGAATTAAACTAAAAATCCACAATTGAATAATCATTAAAAGACAAAGATATAAGAAGATAAGAAGATAGAATATGTTGTCTGCATATTTGAAGCTCCCTCCTTGCTCCTACTTTGAATCTTCAATGGTCTCCAAGTTGCTTCAATCTCCAAATCTCATAAGAACTAGTGTTTTCTCCTATTCTACTCTACTCTAATCTAATCTAATGGAATCCTCTTATTTTATGCATCCCATCATGTATTTATAGGTTACAAGTCTAATTTTTAGCTTAGGAACAAACCTAATTCAATTTGGAATCAAAAAGGTATCAAAATTCTACCCAAAACACATAAAAAACATGTTCTGGCCCATACCCCCGCCCCGACGGGGGTTTCCTTCACAAAAAGCCCGCCCCGGCGGGCATCATTTTTCTGCTGCAGTGTCCTCTGGTAAAACGGCGATAACGTTTGATCCGGAAGGAGTTATGAGGTCCGAAATGTATCAAATCGAAGATATCGATAAGCTCTACAACTTTCATTCTTTAATAATTGAGAAATAATGGATGGATGAAGGTTAAAATTGGGCTGGAAGTGACAAATATGCAAATGGCCACCCAAAATAGTGAAGTTCAACGTCCTTTGGTACAAAGATCATAACTCTTGCATCCGAACTCCGATTGGAATGATTCAAGATGTTCCGGAAAGCTAAGAAGAAGCTCTACAATATAATCCAAGTTCCAAGCCAAGAACATAAAATAAACATGAAAGCCCAAATGATGTCCAGATTGCTTTTCTTTGCGATTTCATACCAATTCTTTGCGATTTTAGCTCCCAAACATATAATCTACAAAATGAACACAAAATGCATGAAAAGTGTAAGACCCCAAATTATTAATAAATGAAATTTAATTTCCTCTATTTATCATTTTGAAATAGTAAGGGTTGATTTGATTAATGTGGTTAGTTATGGGTAAAATGCGCAAATATTTTAAATAAGCAAGTGGTTATAAAATACTCATTGTTGTCGGAGAATATTCGTTTGGTCGTGGAATATTCTTGATGTCGGGGAATATTCCTACGACGGCGCAGCCTTGTGTGGGCCCCATAACGAAAAGCGATTGGATGAAAAAAATGACAAGTATAAGTTGTTTATAAATAATGGCACGGTTATTCACAATTAATATTGTTGGAATACCGATGGTTAAAACACGATAATCTGGCGTTGTTGCACAAGAAGCATTTGCAGTATTGCACCAATTATTGATTCTTACGTAAGAAGGCACTACTAAATAATTTTTACGGTGAATTCTTTATTCAATTATTTTATTTTATTGATTCAATAATTACTGCGTTGATATTTTATATTACTGTTGTTTTAATAATTGTCACTACACAGTATTTTCCATTATCGGAGCAATAATTCATATTATCTGAATAATATTATTAGATAACATTATTGGCAATGTCTAGAAAGTTCTATCTAAGGAGAGGTTTGGTCACCTAATTGCGCGTCAGTAAGGAGAAATCTTTATTGGAAAGCCCCTTTCCTGGGAACGGCCTGATTGCTAGAACTGTGATTCTGTAATATTATTTGTGAATAATTAATTATTGATTTATATGATGAGGAAAATATTGATTTTATGTGGATATAGATGGAGAAAATTTTTAAAGTGACAATTGTTGAAAATTGATATTTTATCTTTTCTGATAAAATAATATTTTATTATATTATTATAATATAATAATGATGATATTTTACTATGAATGTGGGATATATGAGTATATGAGGAGGAGGAGTATTTTTTTGTTGCAAAAGTTGTTTAAAACATGTTAAACATGTTTATGGGCCCATTCTTGATCGAAATTTGATTATAAACGTAAAATCATCCATATGTGGATTTTTGATCAATTTTGTTTGGAATTTAAAAACTTTTTCGCAAAGTTGTAGAGAATTGAATTTCCTATAAAAATCATAAAGATTCAATTTTTACATTAAAAGGGCTATTTATTATGAATTATTGAAGTTTCGTAGTTTCGAAATAATTAATTTTTGTAAGTTTAAAATATTTTAAATCACAAAAATGTTTTTGGCAAGTTTGGCACATGTGTGGCTGATATGTTTGGATCAATGAGGGTGTGCGTAAGAATTTATAATATATATATTATTATTATAATAAATTTTCTGCTTTGGTGTTCTAAGCATTTTCCTATAAATAGGGTGCTTAGGTTAGAATTGAAAATCACACCAGAAACTAAAGATTTCTCTCTCTTTCTCTGTCTATAATATCGAGCGTATTTTTGTGAATATTCTAGTACTTTGAGTATTGCTATACGGTGCAAGTTCTTTCAACACTATATCCAGTATTCCCGTCAGAAGTACTATTCTTTCTGAGGTAAGGGATATTATTTTTTTAAAAATGATATTATTTCTTCAATATCATTATGCCGAAATATTAGTTAGAACTTTTTATCAAATTTGGAACTTTTTTATGTTGGGGTTACTATTCATGAGTTACTATTCATGAGTTACTATTCACGAGTGACTATTCATGGGTTACTATTCACGAGTTACTATTCACGAGTACTATTCACGAAGCATGATGATTTTTTTTGTGAAATTTCTATCTTTTAGTGTCGGGGTTATTATTCACGTATACGGCACATTTATGTATACGGCACTATTCAAGAATACGGCACTATTCACCAAAAAAATGAAATTTTCTTCTTTTTGTCCAAAATATCTATTCTGGATACTAGCTTATTTTGATCATTCTTGAATTTTACTCCACTATGATTATTTATGAGGTATTTTTGGACATGGAATAGTTGAAATACGAATCCTTAATATTTATTCTTTTGTTTCACTGGATTCGTTTTCTTTAAAATATTTTTCATCATTCTCAGTCCTAAATAATGATATAACCGAATATCGTTGGCCTATAGTGCAAAGATGAATGATTTCTGATGAATATCTTTGGCCCGTAGTGTAAAGATGAACAGGTGTTTAGATGAACATGACCAACTGATGAATATCTTTGGCCTGTAGTGCAAAGATGAATATATGATTTATGATGTATATTGATTGATGTTACAGGGATAAAATATCGATGATGGACTTTTAAATTCATAGATGATAGTAGATTTCATTCTCTACTTAACTCTTCTAATGAATTGTTGTTTCATTGCGATTGTTGATCTAAAACTTGTTGTCTATTGTATTCTATCAGATTTTTCCCTGTTGAAAACTAAGGATAATTTGTTGTACATTGTCTTAGTCATAATATTCTTTACTGGGCTAGTTAAGCTCACCCTTTTCCTTTTTGTTCCATTTTTCTTCTCTGGAGACGAGATTATAGCGGGAACTAGTCGGGATGTGGAGTAATGGTTCAAGACAGTTGTTTTAGTAGTCCTCACTATTTTGTAAAATAGTGTATCAATAATTGTAATGAGGACTTATTTGAGTGTTGATATTGTCTAGATGACAATATTTGTATTTAAACTCAGTTTTATGTTGTATTAATAAAGTTGTAGTTGTTTTACGCATACCATATATTTGGCGACTCGAATGGGTGATGTATACCTATTTTGGGGGCGTCACGGTTGGTATCGAGCTTATGGATATGATCTCTGCGCGGAGATCGGGGAATAGAGAACTAGAGGGAGAGGCGAGTAAATCCTTCGCTAGTGTGTCCTACCTTAGCTTATTTGTTGGTCCTGGTCATAATATAGGGGTATTATGTGATTTGTTAATTTGTTTAATTAACCCTTATTTTATGGCGATGTTAAGAATGTCGATCGAGAATGTTAATGATGGAGTAAATAAGCATAGTGGAGACACCTTTGCTCACCAACGAGAAGAACGTGCAACAGGCTGGCAATGTTCCTCCTGTGAACAACACCACTAAGCAGATTAAGGATTTATGCAAAACCAAACGAGAGAGACTAATGTTCAAAATGCAGTTGGAAACACTGGAAACTCACGGATGGTCACCGCTAAGTAGTTCAAGGATTTAGGACCGCTGGAGTTTTTGGGAAAGCCATAAACACTTACGGCAGAGACGTGGATAAAGCAGATCACTAAAATATTTGATGTCTTGGGATGCTCAGAGGAGCAAAAGGTTCATTTCGCCACCTCCATGTTGCGAGGAGAGGCAGATTATTGGTGGGAATCCGTAAAGCGTACTCAGCCTGCCGCACTGAAGATGTCTTGGGAGAAGTTCCAAGAATTGTTCAACGACAAGTACTTTCCCGAAAGTATTCGTCACATGAAGGAGGTAGAGTTCATCAAGCTGGAGCAAAACAATATAAACGTGTCGCAGTACGAAGCTAAGTTTGTCGAGTTGTCCCGATTTGCATCCCATTTGGTTGATAATGAGGAGAGAATGACGCGAATGTTTCTGCGAGGTTTGAAACCCAAAATACGTCAATACCTCATTTCTCACAAACTTTGTTTATATTCAGATGTTGTAAATAGGGCTCGATTATTGGGAGCGATAATGAGTCGGCTCAATCAAGAATAATAATGACCAACAACTCGATGATAATCGTATCGGTGGGGCAATTGGTCATCGAACAATGATAACCATCGTGGAGGAAATTATCATGCCGAAATGGTAACCACTTGATTGGTAATCATGGCCAAGATAATAGAAGAAATAATTCAAGTGGAAATTTCAAAAGAGAATATTCAACAATGACGGAAGGCGTCGCAAGACCAACACCAAAGAACGAATTTTAGAGAGAGGAGAAAGACCGCCGGTTAGATGCTACTGATGCGGAGAAGAGGGACACATAAGTTCAAACTATTCACAACCTTCCAAGGTATGTTATAATTGTGGAAAAAAAGGTCATATCGCTTTCGAGATTATGCAGACGCGAAACCCGATCCAATGAGGATGGTGACTCAAAAGGCTGTCCCAAAAAAGTCAAAGTCAACAGTTCCTGGAAGAGCGTTTGTCGTGACTGGTCAGAATGCGAGGAACCCGAACGAAGTTAGCACGGGTTAGTTAATTATAAGTTCTTACGAAGTTTATACCTTACTAGATATAGGTGCTACCCATTCATTTATTTCTCCTGCTTGTGCTCAACGTTTAAACTTGACTCCGGAGAAATTAGACTTTGATTTATCTGTGGAGACTCCGTTAGGAGAAACTTTCATCACATCCACTGTTTATAAATCTTGTTTGATCCAAGTTAGCACCATCACATTACCTGTTGACCTTATTTCTTTAAAGATACTTGCTTTTGATGTGATTTTGGGGATTGATTGATTAACTACTCATCATGCCAAAATTGATTGCTTTCATAAGGTTGTTAGTTTTAATATTCCCAAGCAACTTGTTAATCGAATTCAAGCAACCAAACCATTGAAGTCAAACACTTTCATATCAAGCCATAAAGTCATTCGTTTATTAAAAAATGGATGTCAAGTTTTCTTAGCCCATGTTATGGACTTGAACAAAAATACATCAGATTTGAATAATATTTCTATTGTTAGTAAATTTCCTGATGTATTTCCTGAAGAATTTTTTTGCTTACTCCCAAAGTGTGATATTGAATTTTGTATCGACTTTGAACCCGGTGCAAAACCCATTTCTAAAATCTCATGGCTCCTATTGAACTTCAGGAGTTAAAAATTCAACTGTAGAAGTTTGTACCCGAGCCTTTATCTGGTGACTTCTTTTGTGGAATACACCGAAGCCAGACTCTCCGTAGGGGACGCCATATTTGTGTGATAGTAAACTGAAAGGTACCATTGTGACGTGCTATCCAAGATTGGGATATAAGTCACAGTTGAGAGCAACATAAGTCAGTAATCAAAATAAGTAGCTTTCTAGGCTTAGTTGGTTACTATCGGAGATTCGTGGAAGGATTTTATCGAATCGATACTCTATTAACTCAGCTGACTCGAAAAGATAAAAAATTCGAATGGAGCGAGAAATGTGAGAAGAGCTTCCAAGAACTCAACATGCTAAGAACGACGTTGGCTCGAGTCATTGAAAGATTACGACTATACCATTCAATACCATCACGAAAAAAAAGCGAACATGGTAGGCGACGCGTTGAGTAAAAGATCGTATGCGTTTATGAGTGCGATATTGTTAACACAAAGACCCATTTCGTATGACTTACAAAAGATGGAGATAGAGTTAAAGATTCCAAGAACCTGCGTGAAGATAACGAATATACGATTAGAATCAACTTTAATCAATAAATTTAAAGTTGCTCAAGCTACAGACTTGGAGTTGATGAATATGAAGAAGAAGATGCAAGAGGTCGTTATTCCAAAAGCGAGAATCGGCGATGTGAGGAAAGCTCAAATCTTCGATTTATTAGTTCATTTGAAATCCTCAATCGAATAGGAACTGTGGCCTATAGACTCGTTTTACTGCCAAGTATGACGCGTGTTCATAACGTTTTTCGCGTATCAATGTTACGTAAATATGTGGACGACCCGAACCACATTATTGGGTTAGAACCAGACGAGATAACAGAAGATTTAACGTATGAAGAGGTACCAGTCAAGATCTTAGATAGGAAGGATCATGTCCTACGCATGTCAATTTCGAGGACGAAATTTCAAAAGGAGGGGAGGTTGTAAGACCCCAAATTATTAATAAATGAAATTTAATTTCCTCTATTTATCATTTTAAAATAGTAAGGGTTGATTTGATTAATGTGGTTAGTTATGGGTAAAATGCGTAAATATTTCAAATAAGCAAGTGGTTATAAAATACTCATTGTTGTCGGAGAATATTCGTTTGGTCGTGGAATATTCTTGCTGTCGAGGAATATTCGTACGACGGTGCAGCCTTGTGTGGGCCCCATAATAAAAAGCGATTGGATGAAGAAAACGACAAGTATAAGTTGTTTATAAATAACGACGCAGTTGTTACCGTTAATACTGTTGGAATACCCGGTTGTTAAAACACAGTAATACGCGTTGTTGCACAGTAGCACATGGTATTGCACCAATTATTGATTCTTACGTAAGAAGGCACTACTAAATAATTTTTACAGTAGTTACTATTCAGTATTTTATTTTATTGATTCAATAATTGTTGCGTTGATATTTTATATTACTGTTGTTTAAATAATTATCACTACACAGGATTTTCCATTATCGGAGCAATAATTCATATTATCTGAATAATATTATTAGATAACATTATTGGTAATGTCTAGAAAGTTTTGTCTAAGGAGAGGTTTGGTCACCTAATTACGCGCCAGTAAGGAGAAATCTTTATTGGGAAGCCCCCTCTTTCCTAGGAACGGTCTGGTTGCTAGTACTGTGATTCTATAATATTATTTGTGAATAATTAATTATTGATTTATATGATGAGGAAAATATTGATTTTATGTGGATATAGATGGAGAAAATGTTTAAAGTTACAATTGTTGAAAATTGATATTTTATCTTTTTTGATAAAATAATATTTTATTATATTATTATAATATAATAATGATGATATTTTTACTATGAATGTGGGATATATGAGTATATGAGGAGGAGTATTTTTGTTGCAAAAGTTGTTTAAAACATGTTAAACATGTCCGTGGGCCCATTTCTTGACTGAAATTTAATTATAGCTTGTAAAATCATCCGTATGTGGATTTCGGTCAATTTTTGTTTGGAATTTGAAAAAACTTTCTTCTGCAAAGTTGTAGAGAATTGAATTTCCTATAAAAATACGCAAGATTTGAATTTTCTGTTAAAATGGCTATTTATTATGAATTATTGAAGTTTCGAAGTTCTGGAATAATTAATTTTTGTAAGTTTAAAATATTTTAAATCACAAAAATGTTTTTGGCAAGTTTGGCACATGTGTGGCAGATATGTTTGGATCAATGAGGGTGTGCGTAAGAATTTATAATATATATATTATTATTATACTAAATTTTCTGCTTTGGTGTTCTAAGCATTTTCCTATAAATAGGGTGCTTAGGTTAGAATTAAAAATCACACCAGAAACTAAAGATTTCTCTCTCTTTCTCTGTCTATAATATCGAGCGTATTTTTGTGAGTATTCTAGTACTTTGAGTATTGCTATACGGTGCAAGTTCTTTCAACACTATATCCAGTATTCCCGTCAGAAGTACTATTCTTTCTGAGGTAAGGGATATTATTTTTTTAAAAATGATATTATTTCTTCAATATCATTATGCCGAAATATTGGTTGGAACTTTTTATCAAATTTTGCACTTTTTCATGTCGGGGTTACTATTCATGAGTTATTATTCACGAGTTACTATTCACGAGTTACTATTCATGGGTTACTATTCACGAGTTACTATTCATTTAGTACTATTCACTTAAGCATGATGATTTTTTTGTGAAATTTTTACCTTTTAGTGTCGGGGTTATTATTAACGATATCAAGACTATTCATGTATATATACGACATTATTCATGTATACTAAGACTAGTCATAGAAAAATAAAATTTTCTTTCTTTTGTCCAAAATATCTATTCGGATACTAGCTTTGATTGTATCCATGTTTTGATCATTCTTGAATTTTACTCCACTATGATTATTTATGAGGTATTTTTGGACATGGAATGTTTGAAATACTGAATCCTTAATATTTATTCTTTTGTTTCACTGGATTCATTTTCTTTAAAATATTTTTCATCATTCTCAGTCCTAAATGATGATATAACCAAATATCGTTGGCTCAGAAAGTGCAAAGATGAATGATTTTCGATGAATATCTTTGGCCGTAGTGTAAGCAAAGATGAACAGTGTTTAGATGAACATGATTAATCGATGAATATCTTTGGCTATATGCAAAGATGAATATTTGATTTATGATGTATATTAATTGATGTTCTGAGGATAAAATATGGATGATGGACTTTTAAATTCATAGATGATAGTAGATTTCATTCTCTACTTAACTCTTCTAATGAATTGTTATTTTCGCTGCAGTTGTTGATCTAAAACTTGTTGTCTATTGTATTCTATCTGATTTTTCCCTGTTGAAGACTAAGGATAATTTGTTGTACATTATCTTAGTCATAATATTCTTTCTTGGGCTAGTTGAGCTCACCCTTTTCCTTTTTGTTCCATTTTTTCTTCTCGTGAGGCGAGAATATAATGAACTAGTCGGGTGTGGAGTAATGGTTCAAGAGCAGGTTGTTTTAGTAGTCCTCACTATTTTGTAAAATAGTGTATCAATAATTGTAATGAGGACTTATTTGAGTGTGGTTATTGTCTAGATGACAATATTTGTATTTAAACTCATAGTTTTTATGTTGTATTAATAAAGTTGTAGTTGTTTCTGTACCATGTATTTGGCGACTCAGAATGGGTGATGTATACCTATTTTGGGGGTGTCACAAAAAGTAACTAAGAAACATGAGATTAAACAACTAATTCAAGTAACAGATACCTGATAAGTAGGTATAAAATCTACTTATCAGTGTTCTCATACAACATGGGAAAGTCATAGCCTATTACTCGCGATAACTCAAAGAATATGAGAGGAGTTATCCTACTCATGATCTGAAGTTGGTAGCAGTCGTTTTTGCGTTGAAAATCTGGAGACACTACTTGTTTGGGGAGAAAGTAGAGATTTATGCAGATCATAAAAGTCTCAAATATTTCTTCACCCAAAAGAAACTCAACATGCGGCAACGATGTTGGCTCGAGCTGTTGAAAGATTACAATCATACCATCCAATACCATCCTGAAAAAGTAAACGTGGTAGCTAATACATTAAGTAGAAGATCATATGCGAGTACGAGTGCGATATTGTCAACGCAAAGACCCATTTGGTATGACTTGCAAAGGATGGAGATAGAGTTAAAGGCTCAAAGTACCCACGTTATGATATCAAATATACGAGTAGAACTGATTTTAATCGATAAAGTTAGAGATGCTCAAGCTACGGACCTGGACCTGATGCGTATGAAGAAGAAAGTGCAAGAATGAGCTATTCCAGAAGTAAGAATCGATGAAGAAGGAATACTTTGAGTCAACTCCAGACTTTTTGTTCTTAACGATTCTGACTTGAAGCATAGAATCATGATGAAGGCACACAATACACCGTTTGCAATCCATCCTGGGAGTACCAAAATGTATCGTGATCTTCGACATACATTTTGGTGGAGCAATATGAAGAGAGAGATCGTGAAGTTTATCTCGAGGTATTTAACTTGTCAACGTGTAAAGGTAGAGCATCAAGTGCCAAAGGGTCCATTGCAACCACTTGAGATTCTAAAATGGAAGTGGGAACACATTACCATGGATTTCATTATGGGTATTCCCAAGGTTTCTCAAAGCATATATGTTATTTGGGTTATTGCTGATAGGTTAACCAAGTCTGCTCATTTCTTGCCGATACGGGAGACTTATTCCCTTAAACGTCTTGCTCGTATATACGTGAATGAGATTGTGAGATTGCATGGCATGCCAGTATCCATAGTTTCAGATCGTGACCCAAGATTCACTTCACAGTTTTGGGTTAGTTTGCAGAAACTATCGGCACGGATTTACGATTTAGTTCGGCATACCATCCTCAAATGGACGAGCAATCAGAAAGGACTATTCAAACTCTTGAAGATCTATTAAGACTTTATGTCCTAAATTTCAAAGGGAGTTGGGATAAGTACCTACCATTGGTGGAATTCTCCTACAACAACAGTTATCAGGCAAGTATAGGTGTGGCTCCATTCGAAGCATTGTATGGACAAAAGTGTCGCACTCCAGTATGTTGGGATGAGGTGGGAAAAGCAACGTTGTTGGGACCAGAGTTGGTACGTATGAATACAGAGAAGATCCAAATGATCCGACAACGTATACAAATGGCACAAGATCGATAAAAGAGTTATGCGGATCTCCATTAAAAAGACGTGAAATTTAATATTGGGGATCATGTATTGTTACGTGTTGCTCCATGGAAGGTAGTTACAAGATTTGGGAAGAGATGAAAGCTCAATCCACGATTTGTTGGTCCATTTGAGATTCTTGACCGAATAGGAAATGTGGCCTATAGACTTGCATTACCTCCAAGCATGTCTTGTGTTCATAATGTTTTATACATTTTTGTACTTCGTAAATATGGGAAAGATCCAACCCACATTATTGAGTTAGAACCAGACGAGATAACCGAAGATTTAACGTACGAGGAGGTACCTGTCAAGATCTTGGATATGAAGGAGCATGTCCTATGCACAAAGGTTATACTACAAGTTAAAGTTTTGTGGAGGAACCATGCTATTGACGAAATGACCTGGGAGTTGGAATCAAAAATGAAAACGAGGTATCCTTACCTTTTTGAAACACCAGGTATGTACGTTAATTTTGAGGATAATATTTCATAAGGAGGGGAGGTTGTAAGACCCCAACTTTTTATTAATAAAATTGAATTTCCTCTAATTATTATTGTGAATAATAAGGTGTTAATTTGATATAATGCTTTGGTTATGGGTGAAATGTGCAAATTTTGTAAAATAAGTAAGTGGTTATAAAATATTCATTGTTGTCGATGAATATTCGGTTGGTCGTGGAATATTCGTGCTGTCGGGGAATATTAGTATGATGGCGCAGCCATTTGTGGGCCCCATAACGAAAAATGGTCGGATGAATAAAATGACAAGTTTCAGTTTTTTTAAATAACGGCGATGTTGTTACCGTTAACACTGTTGGAATACCCGGTGGTTAAAATAAGATGTCTGGCGTGGTTCCCAAAGAATAATACCAGTATTGCGCAAGTATTTTTGGATTATTAATTTTTACGTAAGAATGCGCTACTCAATAATTGTTACAGTAATTACTGTTCAATATTTTATTTTATTGATTCAATAAATGCTACGTTGATATTTTATACTATTGTTGTTTCAATAATTGTCACTGCACAGTATTTCCCATTATCAGATCAATAGTTCATATTATTTGAATAATATTATTAAATAGCATTATTGGCAATGTCTAAGGAAGTTCTGTCTAGGAAAGGGGTTTGGTCACCTAATTGCGCGCTAGTAAGGAGAAATGCTTATCAGAAAGCCCCTCTTTCCTAGGAACGACCTAGTTGTCATTATTGTGATTCTGTAATATTATTTGTGAATAATTAATTATTAATTTGTATGATAAGGAAATATTTATTTTATGCGGATATAAATGACGAAATTAATGTTGATGTGTTTTATCAGTATTTTGTCGAAATGAAGGTATTAAAAATCATCCGTATGTGGATTTCGGTCATTTTTCGTTTGGAATTTGGAAAAACGTTCTTCTACAAAGTTGTAGATAATTAAATTTCCTATGGAATGGGAATAAAATTCGTATTTTTCTGATAAAAAGGGCTATTTATTATGAATTATTGAAGTTTCTGAATATTTTTTAAATTTAAAACATTTTGGTGAGATTTTCTAGAAGGGTGGGCCCCACTCTTGTCCTTGTAGTGTGCTGAGAAATTTTAAAGTTTGATTTCAAGTATGGCATGCATGAGAATTTGTATTAAAATATTAATTTATTAAATTTAAGTCTGCTTTGGAGTTCTGGCATTTTCCTATAAATAGGGTGCTTAGTTAGAATTGAAAATCACACCAGAATCAAAAGTTTTCTCTCTCTATAATATCGAGCGTATTTTTGTGAGTATTTAAATACTTTGAGAGTTGCTATTCAGTGCAAGTTCCTTCAGCATTATATCCGATATTTCAGCTAGAAGTATTATTCTTTTGAGGTAAGAGATATTATTTTCTTCGTAAATGATGTTATTTCTTTTAATATTATTATACCAAAATATTGGTATGAATTTTATTATGAAATTTTTACCTTTTCATGTCGAGGTTACTATTCACGTATACGACACTATTCACAGAAAAATGAAATTTTCTCTTCTTTGTCCAAGATATCTATTATGGTTACTATCTTTGATTGTATCCATGTTTTGATCTTCATTCTTGAATTTTACTCCACTATGGTTTATTACGGAGTATTTTTGAACTTGGATTATCTAAAGTATGAATCCCTAATCTTTGGCCTTTTATCTCACAGGATTCGTTTCTTTAAGATTTTTTCATCATCCTCAGTCTTAAATTATGATACTTGATGAATATATTTGGCATGTAGTGCAAAGATGAAAGATTATCTGATGAATATCTTTGGCCCGTAGTGCAAAGATGGACAGGTGTTGAGATGAACATGACCAACTGGTGATACAAATGAGTATCTTTGGCCCGAAGGGCAAAGATGAATATTTGGTTCAAGTATATTGATTGCGGTTACAGGGATAAAATATTGATGATGGACTTTTTAAATCATAGAAGATAGTAGATTTCATTCTCTACTTAACTCTTCTAATGAATTGTTATTTCCGCTGCGAATATTGATCTAAAACTTGTTGTCCATTATATTTTATCTGATTTATTGAAGGTTAACGATAATTTGTTGTACATTATCTTAGTCATAATATTCTTTATTGGGCTAGTTGAGCTTACCCTTTTCCTTTTTGTTCCATTTTTCTTCTCAGGAGGCGAGAATATAGCAGGAACTAGTCAAGGCGTGGAGTGATGTTTCAGGGCAGTTGTTTTAGTAGTCCTCACTATTTTGTAAAATAGTATATCAATAATTGTAATGAGGACTTATTTGAGTTTGAATATTGTCTAGAAGACAATATTTATATTTAAACTCACAGCATATGTGTTGTCATATTTTGTACGTCAATTGTAATAATGAAGTTGTAGTTGTTTTCTGTACCATGTATTTGGCGACTCAAAATGGGTTTTGTGGACCTATTTTGGGGGCGTCACAATATATTCGACACTAGTCGGGTATCCACCCTCAAAGTCGATAGTCAAATGTTCACCAGAGTAGGGAACCCAGGTGATGGCATCAGCTATCAACAACTCCAACTGTAAGCGACAATGGGTGAAACCCTCAGCTATATAAACCTCCGCCAAATTGGAGTGATGCCATTGCCGTCCTCGTGGATATGTGTAAGACCCCAAATTTTATGAAATAAAAGTATTCAATTTTTCTTATAATTACTCTTCAGTAAATGGTTAAATTGATAAAAGGTTAAAGTTAAGGGTGATATATTTAAATATTTTAAATAAGCAAGTGGTTATAAAATACTCATTGTTGTCGGGGAATATTCGTTTGGTCGTGGAATATTCTTACCGTCGGAGAATATTAAATATTGACGGTGCCAAGTTAACCATTTGTGGGCCCCATAACAGAATAACTGTCGGATGAAGATAATGACAAGTTTGAGTTTTTATAAATAACGGCGTAGTTGTTACCGTTAACACTGTTGGAATATCCGGTGGTTAAAATACAGTAATATGCGTCGTTGCACAGTAGCACACGGTATTGCACAGTATTTTTGAATTGTTGATTCTTACGTAAGAAGGCACTACTCAATAATTGTTACAGTAATTACTATTCAATATTTTATTAGTTCAATAATTGCTACGTTGATATTTTATATTATTGTTGATTTAATAATTGTCACTGTACAATATTTCCCATTATTAGATCAATAATTCATATTATTTGAATAATATTATTAGATAGCATTATTGGCAATGTCTAAGGAAATTACATACAGAAAAGGGTATGGTCACCTAATTCATGGCGCCAAGAAGAGAGAAATCCTTATCGGAAAGCCCCCTCTTTCTTGGGAACGACCTGGTTGTCATAATTGTGATTCTGTAATATTATTTATGAATAATTAATTATTGATTTATTGTGAGACCCCGAATTTTATGAAATAAAAGTATTCAATTTTTCTATTTTGGTAAATAGTTAAATTGATAAAAGTTTAAAGTTAAGGGTAATATGTGAAAATTTTTGCAAAGTAAGCAAGTTGATATAAAATATTCTTTTTGTCGGAGAATGTCCGTACGACGGTACAATCATTGGTGGACCCCGCAACGGAATTATTGTCGGATGAAGAAAATGACAAAAATATTTTTATGAGAATAACGGCGGAAGTTTTACCGTTAAAACTGTTGAACTACTCGGTAGTAAAAGTACAGTAATACGCGTGGTTGCATAGTAGCACACGATATTGATTATTGATGTTTACGTGATAAGTCACTCAGTTTTGTTTTATTGGTATTATTAATGTAATAAAACAGAAAATCTTTTTATATAAAACAGAATACTTTTATAAAGTTATTCTATAAATAGAATATATTATATTCTATTATGCATAGTGTTTTGCATAGTAAAATCTTTTTATATAAAACAGAATACTTTTATAAAGTTATTCTATAAATAGAATATATTATATTCTATTATGCATAGTGTTGCATAGTGTCTACATAGTGTTTTGCATAGTAAAATCTTTTTATATAAAATGTAATACTTTTATAAAGTTATCATTTTTATTAGACAATAATTAGAATATATTATATTTTATTATGCATAGTGTTTGCATAGTGCACAGATAGTATTTGCATAGTAAAATCTTTTATAAAATTATTCGCGTTTTATTAGATTATAAATAGAATATATTATATTTTATTTAAAAGATTTTGCTTTAAATATGGACCCTCAGATTAAAGTAAATCAATCTGGACCGCTCATGAGTTAGTTACTATGGATCCATTTTTCTATAAATAGAAGCTCATTCCTTCATTATTTCTTACTTAATTCAATGAAACTCTAGAGAGAAACTATAGAGAGAGTTCATCTTCTATAATCTTGAGCGTATTTCTTTAGAGTTTAAGAAAGCTTTTAAATAGTAGTGCAAGTTTTCTTCAAGTATATTCCTACTACCAAATTGGAATACTTTTCTTTTTTAGGTAGGGATATAATTGTCGTACTCAGTAAAGGATATTATTATTATTTATTATTACGTTGGAATAACTCGTATCATGGACTACCCTATACTTGGTGAAATTCTTTTGTTATTCCATTCTTTATTATTATGTTGGAATAACTTTGTTTGCGCTAAGTACCGCATACATGGTGAAATTCTTCTAATATTCCGTTCTTTATTATCCCACTTGCGGAATATCACATGCAGGCGTTTATGTCGGACTGGTTCCATTATTTATTATTCGTTTAATATCATGTATGCGTGCGTTCTTGGGACCGGGTTCCATTATTTATTATTTTGTCGAATATATCCGTCATGCGTTCGTGGGACGGACCCGGGTTTCATTATTTATTATTCGTTGGGAATAACTCCGCTTGCAGTATGTCTGTCATACGCATGGTGAATCCTTCTGTTATTCCATTCCTTATTATTTTGTTGGAATAACCTATCTATGTGGATTACCACATGCATGGTGAATGATCCTTCGTATTCATGCGAATAGTATTTTCATTAAAAAGGGGTTTCTGCCAGGGGCAGATTTGTAATTTTTCTGACCCTCAAAAATTCTAGAAAATTTTGAAATGATAATTTAATGAGTTTTCTAAATTGTGTCCAAAAATGGCGATTTTTAGATTATGAGATTATCAAGTGATTGATAACATTTGGTTATTATTGAAAGATGGATAAATTGTATTATAAATGTTTAATATTTATCCTTTATCTCATTTGATTGATTCTTATATCATTGTCATCATCCTCATGCTTATATTGTGTTGAAAGTCATCTGTGGCCTGTAGTGTATAGATGGACTTGGTATGATTATGACCAAGGATTATTCGGTATAATCATGACCGTAATGTTACAAATGATGTGGAAAAAGTCCTCATTGGTCCGTAGTGCATTGATGGGACGCTTTTTTGGTATGATTATGGCTATGGATTCTCTTCGGCCAAGGGTGCAAAGATGAATTGTTTTATGGCATGATCAGGACCGTTGATGAAAACACGATTATCTTTGTCCCGTAGTGCATGGATAATTCGTGGTCATGATACTAATGAATATCCTTGGCCTGTAGTGCAGGGATGATTCGATGATGTGGATTAATTATTGAGCTGAGTCTTAGCGATGAAATATTAATTCATGGATGTGATAATAATGAATATCTTTGGCCGTAGTGCATGGATAATTCAATTGATATGGATTGATTATCGAGCTAAGTCTCGCGATGAAATATAAATTCATGGATGTGATATTAACGAATATCCTTGGCCGTAGTGCAGGGGTGATTCGATGATGTGGATTATTTATTAAGCTGAGTCTTAGCGATAAAATATTTATTATACACTTTTAATGCGTAGAAGATAGTAGATATCATGTTCTACTTGACTCTTCTAAAATATGAGTTGTATGTCTTTGGCATGAAAGTGCAAAGATGAATTGTTAATGAATATCTTCGTAGTGGTGCAAAGATGAATTTATTAGTATGATTATGAGCGGGAATTACGATTTGGTATAACCATGATTTTTGATGTTTCTGGTGAAGATAGGTGATGAGAATTATCTTCGCCCTAGTTGCGAAGAAGAATTTAGAACCACAATTATGATTATGAGTTATTCATATGATTGTGGATAGGGCATTGATTTATTTTACATGGATAAAACATTATTGGTGGACTTTTAAATATAGAGAAGATAATAGACCTTATTATCTATTTGACCCTTCTAATGGATTGCTTCGTTCATTTGCAACTATGGTTGAAAAGTTTTATCATCTACCATATGTTCTAAATCTCTAATTTATTATTGATGAAAGCTATTGATAATTTAATTATCTTTAGTCATGATATTCCTTCTATGGGCTAGTTGTGCTCACCCTTTCGCTTCACAATTCCTTTCGTGTAATAAGAGTGTTGCTGTGTCGAAAGCGGGGATAACAGGGGAATAGAATGTTGGTCTCTAAGTAGGGGAGGTTCTCCTTAAACAAGATAGAAAAGTGTGTTGTATTATATACAATATTTAGTAGTTATATTTGGTGAATCAAATAGGGGTGAGGTGAACCCAACTTTGGAAGGGTGTTTTGCCACTATCATACAAGATGTCTAATAACATACAACCTCGTGTTATCATAAGATGCAGGTTGTGCGATCCACTTCTTCGAGTATATCTACGGGGCACTACCTATATGATCTTGGAGTTGATTTAAAATATAATATTCACTTGGAGATAGTGGAGATAGTTATATGTCAAGAGAAGACTCACCATTGGAAAGAAGATGATAGTAATCTTCTCATTTTTCTTTGGGGTCTATTGGGTCAACCAAGGATAATTATGTGGCCATATGATATCTATTATAACCTAGACGCATGGCCTCCCACGTACGAAGGTTTCCTTGAGCACTTCCCAAAAATTTTAATTTCTAAAACAGTTTTTGACTATACTTTTATGTAAAGTACCATTATAAGGTTGTGGTCGAGGCACCATGAGAGTTATATACATTTGTATTAAAACTCACAGTTAACTGTGGTCGTATTTTATACGACAGCTCAACAGTTAAATAAATGAAGTTATATTTAAATTTTGTACCATGTATCTGGCGACTCAGAATGGGTGATGTATACCTAATTTTGGGGGCGTCACATTTATATGATAAGGAAAATATTTATTTATGTGGATATAAATGGAGGAATGTTTAGAAAAGTGACAATTGTTAAAAATTTATATTTTATCTTTTCGGATAAAATAATTTATTTAAATATATTATTATATTATAATAATATAATGATGGTGATATTTTTTACAATGAATATGTGATATATGAATAAATGAGGAGGAATAATATTTTTGTTGCAATAAATGCTAAAAACATGTTAAACATGTTGGTGGGCCCCATTTTTGACTGAAATTTGATTATAGCCTGTAAAATCGTCCGTATGTGAATTTCGGTCAATTTCTGTTTGGAATTTGAAAAAACTTAAACTTACAAAGTTGTAGAGAATTGAATTTCCTATGAAATGGACATAAGATTCAAATTTTTCTGATAAAAAGGTTATTTATTATGAATTATTGAAGTTCCGGAATAATTGATTTTTGAAGTTTTAAATAATTTTTAAAAGAAAAACGTTTTTTTCATTTAGGTGGGCCCCACATGTGTGGTAAATGAGCTGAGTTCAAATGTTAAGAGGTGGGTGTGAAATTTTTTATAAAGATTATTATTTTATGAAATTTTCTGCTTTGGTGTTCTAAACATTTTCTTATAAATAAGGTGCTTAGGTTAGAATTGAAAATCACACCAGAAACTGAAGTTTTCTCTCTCTATATTATCGAGCGTATTTTTGTATGTATTTTGATACTTTGAGTGTTGCTATATGGTGCAAGTTTCTTTCAGCATTATATATAATATTTCAGCCAGAAGTACTATTCTTTTGAGGTAAGGGATTGTAAAGGATTATAAGGGATAATAAGGGATGTTATTTCCTTCGTAAATGATATTATATCTTTTGATATCATTATGCCGAAATATTGGTATGAATTTTATTGTGGAATTTCTACCTTTTTGTGTCGGAATTACTATTCACGTATACGACACTATTCATATATATGACACTATTTACGTATAGTCCATTATTTTACGTATACGGTACTATGTACGAATACGGGTTACTATTCATGAGTTACTATTCACGAGTTACTATTCACGACAAAAATTGGTTTTTTTTTCTTACCAAATTATCGTTGATTTATGAATCTTACTCTTGAAATCAAATCCATGTTTTGATTATATTTTTTTATTATCATTTATAACATTTTTATAATCTCAGTGATGAAATTTCTCTTTCACTAGCGTGTAAAGGTGGGTAGATTATCGGTATGATTGTGACTATGGTTTCTCTTTGGCCAGGAGTGAAAAGTTGAATTTTTGACTGGTATGATCATGACCATTGAATTTACAATTGAATATCTTTAGCTTAAGTGCAAAGGTGAATTGATCAACATGGTTATAATTATTGTTTATATAAATTCTGAAATGATTATATATTTCTTTGGGATATTAATATCTTTGGCCTGTAGTACAAAGATGGTCTATTGTTGGATATCTTTGGCCTGTAGTGCAAAGATGACCCATTGTTGAATATCTTTGGCCAGTAGTACAAAGATGAACTGTTAACGAATATCTTTGGCCCGTAGTGCAAAGATGAATTTATTAGTACGATTATGAACAGGAACTGTGATTTGGTATAACCATGATCTTTGATGTTCAGGTAAAGACAGGTAATAAAAATTATATTCGTCCTGGATGAGAAGAAGAATTTAGAACCACAATTATGATTATGAGTTATTCAGGTAAATACAGGTGAAATTCTTCTATTATTCCATTCTTTATTATTTTGTTGGAATAACCTGTCTGTAGCGCCCCCAAATCCGGGTATCTTCCAACCCGACAGATGGTGCTATACTTTACAACATTTATACATTCATTCAATTAAAAAGTCTCAAAGAACGAACATAACTTCTATATATTTAAAGTAATATTTACATTTCCCAAGTTCTATACCCATTACAAAGGTTCTTTGTCATAATATCAGTTCATTACAACAATAGACCTATACTATTACAAGACATCTTAACAATCTGCCTTAGCTTTTCCTTTATCCTTTTTCGATCCTCCAGGACGTTTAGTCTTAGCTGCATTCATATGGTTCAAGCAAGAGTGAGCATAACTAGCTCAGCAAGTATAACAATTCAATAACAACATGTTTGACACATACGAATCGTATATCTTCAATAACTGAACAATAGTTATGAAGTACTATTGCTAATTCAAAATAGCACTTCATCTTTCTTTCAAAATGTTTTACAATCATAACAATATTTAGTAAAACCTTTACTCCGGTCAAAGACCTCGAGTATTCATTCTTTATTGGAAAAGGACAACCCGGAAGCAAGTTCGTAAGCCCGATATTACTTACGAGCACTTCTAGGTGATCAGCCAATTGTACTCTATGTTGATCAACACTACATCCATTAAACGTATGCATGTTTAAGCATTTGGCAACCTCACGTGCCTATCGTTTTACCGAAAAAACTTTTGTTTAACATTTCAGTCTTCTTTTGAAAACCATATCGAGTAGTTGACAAAAGATAACAACATTTGATAATAAATGAATAGATTATCAATATATCACATCTAGCCAAAGGAATCAACTTTAACTTCAACATACTTCAATTCATGCGAAAGAATACATGAACTTCAAAAACTTGTTCAGAATGAACTGAGACAAGAGTTAGAATACTTGCCTTTAGCGTTCGCTACTAAGATATTAACTTTATGTTCAAGTCTTTCAAGTCTCTACAATACATGATCACATAATGCCTTACATGAGGTCACATATAATCAAGTATGTATATGACTATATCTTACCCTTCTTCTCAATCTAATTGTGTATTAGATTCAGTTACTATTCGTTCTGATTTATCATTCTTCTTGCATTTATATTCAACTAGGTTATCTCAACCTTTATACAACATCCTTAAGGTTTAACAAAGTTTAACCAATGTTACATTACGTTCCTTAGGTTGTGATTACTTTTAAATAAATTAACTTTCTTTTCTTTGTGAAAAAAAAACATTCATTGCTATTCTTGTTCTGAGGCTGGCACTGCGGCGCGAGTCCTTACTTAGTGGGCAGCGGCCATGCCGCGTGCCACACTCTGCAGGATTTTTGATCAGACACGATGCATTGCTGGCGCCACAAATGTATTACTACGATTTACAGCCATGGCGAAACTCTTGCTTGATGTGCTTTCTCGGACATCAAGATGCGCATGGCTATTGTGACAATTTGGTTTAGGGTTGTTGTGCATACGCCAACTCTGTGCACCAGAAAAAAATTTAGTCTTTGAATTTTGTGAACTTCCCGGACGCATAACTTCTTCGTTATAAGTCGGAATTGGCTCGTTCAAAAGCCTACGGTTCACAAATTACGTAATCTACGCGTTCATGCAAGAATTTTATCTATTTGACTTTGTTAGCTAAAAATTCACCTATTGGTTCATTTTTAACGAAAACAATAAACGTTCGTAAACGTTCAATGCTCGTTCCTTCGTTCTAAGTCGGAATCCGGTCATTTTTGAGTCCACAACTCTTAAATGACAAATATGACTTGTCTCTATTGGAAAACAATGGTTCCAAGTTCAAACACAAAATTTGACTTCTATTCCGAGAATTTTACGAATTCAACGGTTATCGTCCAATCGTGCAATTTCCGGCAAATCTTCATTCTTATGATTTGTTCAACATTACAAATGAATTCCATTCATCATGTGAAAATCTCAACATACTTATTACAACAACCTATATTCATTGTTGGATTTTTGACTTATTCTTCATGAGCCTATAAATTGTCAAATTATAAACTACTTAAGATTTTATTGTTCATAACTTATGACAATTAAAGTTTCTTAATCATCATACTTTATATGCTCTTAACATATAACTTTACTTATGTATTCATGATACATATGATCATACAAGTTCTTTTACATCCTTATTACTTCTCTTAATAAACTCATTACAAATTCATAATTTTCATACTAACATTCAAGGTTAACTTATAATAAGTTTATAACTTTTATAAGTTCAAATGACTTATTGCCAACTTATGTGGCTTAAGTTCATGACTTACACATTCTTCTTGCTTCTTATCATTCATGTTTCTGAATCCATCTTTTCTTATCAACCTATCATGGTAGAGATAGAAGATAATTTAGAGAAGAAGTCTTACTTTTGAATTCTTGGTAAGGTAGCTTTCTTCTTCTTCTTACAAATGAAAGTGACTTATTTGTAGCTTATTCTCTCTAACACTTAAGCACTTTGTAATATGTTGGATTATTTGAACAAGTGTTAAATGGTTAGCAAGCCTTCTCTATTTATAGAAGTTGAAAAGCTAGGGTAATTTAGTCATTAAATCAACCCACCTCCTTAAGCCACCTCCTTACTATTCTTTACTTGGCTAGCACAACACTTATCTTTTGCTTGGCCATTACTCCTAAGTCTTGGTCACCACATTAACTTGGTCACCACATTAACTTGATCACCACCTTAACCATATTAATATCGTTTGCCCCATGGGTCAATTAATTCATTGGACTCTAGCTTGGGCTTGGACCAACTTAATCTTTGGGCTTTGCATTAATAAACAATAACTTGTTTATTAACCAATAATTGGGCCTTAACATTTTATTCACTTGGACTTATACCAATTGTTAACCAATCTTCCAAGTCCATTAACAGTACTTAATATATATATATATATACATAGTTTATGTATCATTTTCGTATTCTAATTCATATAGAAATTATATACGATATTTCATTCTTCATACTAACTCGTATAATACTTCGTATTATACTTGTTTTCATTACCTTTGTACAATACCCAAGTATTATACATTTATTACTTATTCATTACTACTTCGCCTTCCTTAACGTTTATAAATTTAAGTCCACTAGCGAAATATTATATTTTCCATAACTAAATTTTTATTACATAATCCATCTTACCTTGTCATTCTATCATTACGTATTTCTCGGAAATTCAAAAATAAATCCCGAGCAAATATCGATGAATAGTGTTTTTCAGAAAATTTCTCAAAAAACTTTTATTTTCGTCTTGGAAATTCAAACACTTTAATTCATTAACGTAGCTCAAATACTACGACATTCTAACATCAATAGGTTATACAACGACAACCATCTTGATAATACATCGAATATAATTTTATTATTATTTAATTTAATAAAATCATTTTACAATAAGATCCGAATTTCTCGGTCGTTACACTGTCTGTGCGGTCTATCGCATGCCTGATGAATTCTGTTATTATTCCATTCTTTATTATTCTGTTGAAATATCCTGTCTATGCGGATAATGCATGAAATGGTTCCATTCTTTATTATTCTGTTGGAATATCCTGTATGTGCGGGTTACGCACGACCTGGTTCCATTCTTTATTATTCTATTGGAATAACCTGTCTGTGCGGATTATGCACGCCTGGTGAATTCTTCTGTTATTCCATTCTTTATTATTCTGTTAGAATAACCTGTCTATGTGGATTACCGCATGCATGGTGAATGATCCTTCATATTCATTCCTTATTAAATTGTGGAAATGATCTGTCTACTTGGATTACCGCATGGCGGGCAAAAATCCATTTTTGGTTTCATATATTCTAATATACTCAGTTGGTTAAAGTTTTGGCTTCTATACTCCATGAAATTAGTGGAATATCTTTGATATTTGCGCTTCATCCAGTATCTTTTTATGGGAATATTCTTCTGAGCATTCTTGAATTTTACTCCACAAAGAAGTATCATGTTAACAATTTGGACGTTATTGATTTCTGGATAAATTAAAATTATAAATCTTTAAATTTTTTCCTTGAACTTGTTTTATTGAATTATTATGTCATTGTCATCATCCTCATGCTTATATTGTGATTAAAGTCATCTTTGGCTTACATGCATAGATGGACTTGGTATGATTATGACCAGGGATTATTCGATGTAATCATGGCCGTAATGTGATGAATGATGTGGTAAAAGTCCTCATGGGCCTGTAGTTCATTGATGGACAGTTGTTGGTATGATTATGACCAGGGATAATTCGGTATAATCATGACTATTGATGATTACATGAATATCCTTGGCCGTGATGTAGGGATGATTCGATTTTATTTATTAAGCCGAGTCTCATCGATAAAGTTGATGAAAAAACTTTTTAAATCATAGAAGATAGTAGATTTTATGCTCTACTTGACTCTTCTAATAGATTGCTTGTTCCGCTGCAGTTAAACTTGTTGTCTATTATATTCTATCAATTTAACATTGTTGAAGGTTAATGATAATTTATTCTGCATTATCTTAGTCATAATACACTAGTACAAAACAGTAAATAGACAACACTTAAACAATAACGTTTTTATAAAAAATGTTGTGGTATTTTTTTTCACAACGTTTTTTAACAAAACGTTGTAGATATATATAAAAAATGTTATCTATTTATAAGGGCAATTTTTAGTTTTAAGTAGATAACATTTTTTTAAAAAAAAACGTTATCTATGTCAAAAACACGGAGCTTCAAATAAAGGGCGCAGACATAACATAACATAACATAACATAAGGAACCTTAACCATCTCAGCACCACCATCGCTCTCTCTCTCTTCTGGCTTCCTAGCTCTCCCTTCGTCAATCTCTCTTTTGTGGCTTCCTAGCTCTCCTGATTTTGCATCTCTCCCGCTTCTCTACTCCTTAACCAACTCAGCACCACCATCGCTGAGTTAATTTTCTTCACAGTCCCAATCGGAAGAGTCTACATCCGTGTTGGTTAATTTTCTCAATACTATTTATGATTCGATTGTAACGGATCCGAAAAATGAAGAATTTGAGAACACTGCATTTGAAATCCTTTTAGAAATTCACATATATTTATCCTCTCCTTCTTTGGACCGGTATGATTCATTCTATTTTTGAACTTCAGTAATTCGATTTTGTAATTTGTGGCTAAGCTTGTGGTTTTTGGGTTGTTTGTTGTTCCTTTGTTGGAAGTTATGGGCGCTTTTATTTGAGTTGCCAAAAATTTGTTGCTAGGTTTTCAAGCGCCTCAAAGAGGTGTATCGGTGTTTCGAGAGGGTATTATTGATCGGTTTGTAGTTAGTTATAGCCCTCGCAATATGCTTTCTATTTTGTGTGAGGTATTATTCTAGTTTTCCTTTTTTGTGATAAATTTCCCAATTTTATTGCCTGAGTAGCTATATCAACTAAGTACTTTAATGTCGAGGGAATTACAGTGAATGTTCTGTTTGATTTCTCACTGTCCATTTAGCTTCCTCCTGGAGAACTGGATTTGAGGGTAGAACTTGATTTCTCACTGTCCATCACAGGTTACTATTTTTAAAGTTGTTTTGTGTGGTTTCATTTTTGTGTTGCATTGAAATAAACAAGTTTCATATCTGATAATTTTATTTGTGTAGCGATCTCATCAAAACCAAATTTCTTTGGTGAGACACCACGTTAAATCTACTGGAATGAAGTGCTCCAGTATTTGTAAGTTCTAAAGCTCGAATGACTTAAGTTTGTTTGTTGAATGAACTTCAACAATTTTTTGGTAACTATATTTGAATGGTTGTTTAATACATGAACTGATTGTAATTGCATATACAGAGGCCTCTGAGGAAATTATGTCACAAAAGCATTGATGAACTTAAACCTGAGTTGGACTACCTTGTGCATTCTTTGGCTCATTTTTGTGCATTTTTTGTGCATTCATGCTGGTAAGGTAGTGTAAGTCTGATAATTTATTAGTTTCGATGTTCTAACCAACTGCAGTTTCAAATATAATTGGGTTTTAGAATGAGAATTTAGTTGTGAAATGCATCTCTGTTTGTACAGTGTAGAGTTGTTTTATAATGCTTTTAGAGTATCCAATTTGAGCCATGGGGGTGAAGGTTTTTGGTTGTGGTTTTGTTTTTTAAGGAATATATAGCATGTGCTCATCTTTTTGTATATCAATTATTCTTGCTACTTTTATGATATTAGTTTTGGTTTTGCTTGTAGACACTCGAAATTTTCTTCTTCATCACTAACATCATAGGAGGATGATTCGTCTTTTAAGAGGGAACCGAAAGACAATCCAAATCCATCTGGGATACTACTAGGAAGTTCATCATCAAACCTCGGATCGCAATCTGGGAGTAACCAAATCCAACCTCGGAGATAACCCCGAGGCCTGCAGATACAATACCAGACCACACACCGGAGAAGACCGATTAATCTCAGAGATGACCCCGAGGTATCCAGTCTCAGTCCCAACCATGGGAATAGGTCAAGCCAACCTTAGAGATGATCCTGAGGATAGTCAAAGTCAACAGCAAGCCAACCTCAGAGATAACCCTGAGAAACAACTCCTACAACTGCGCGAGAACCAGAGATAACCCCGGGAGGGGCAAAATGGTCATTTTGCCAACTTAACTTCACTTCAAATATCTTAACTCAAGCAAGAAACCACGTAAAGCGGCCAACCGGACCGGACCGACAGCGAAACCCAGGAATGCCATTTCGGTCATGGACCCATCTTCTTGGAATCAAAAAAGGGCAAATCATATGTCATTGTGTAGCTCTAGGAAAGAGCTTTCCGGAATGATATGGCATGCTTCCATCAGACTCCCGGATTGAAAGTTATGAGCGACGAAAGAGTGAGCAGTAGCAGACGCATTTTCGACGACACTCATGGGACCCACATTGCCCGGGCACCCCGGGCAAATTGTGGTGCACTTGCACTTGCATTTCAAAGAACAGGTACATGTGGCTCCAACCTCTATAAATAGAGGGATTGGGGTGGCCATTTTGTAAGAAAAAAGGGGAAACCTGCAGACATTAAGCTCTGACTCGCCCACACAAAGTGTATTTTCCCACTTTTAAACACTTGTGAGCTCATATATAGCCTCTTTTGTACCACAAAAGCTTGTGTTTACCCACTCTAAAGATATAGAAGCCCTTTTATCACCAATTTGTAAGCCTTCTCACACACTTTTGAGTCTCTCTCTTCATCTTTGCACACACCCTTCTACACACGTTGAGAGTCGTGTTGCTTTTTTTGCGGACTTGATTCAAGTGGTTTCATTCCAAATCATATATATATATATATATATATATATATATATATATATATATATATATATATATATATATATATATATATATATTGACTAACATTATCGAGTTATGCCTCGATTGAGCCTGAACTTCGTTAGAGCGTTTACTTGCTTTCTATATATATATATATATTGTGTGTGTCGAACTTTGTTCGATGAGCTTAGACTTTGGTCTGGAGCGTTTATTAAATATATATATATATATATATATATATATATATATATATATATATATATATATACTTATATATATGAACGTGGTCGAACTACATTTCGATGAGCACGGATTTTACATCCAATATGCGTTTATTGCTTTTTATATATATATATATATATATATATATATATTTTGTCCCACCTGGAGTTTACTTCGTGGTGGTTGATCGCTTTCTGACTTTCTTTACATTTAAATCCCCGCCTGGAGTTTACTTAGTGGCGTTAATCGTATATTCTGAGATTATTTACGTTTTGTCACTTTGGAGTTTCCTCCGTGGCGGTTGATAGCTTTTAATGACTTTATTTACATTTCTAATCCCCATGGAGGTGTTTCGTGGTTGGTGATCATATTCATATATATATATATTTACCGCTTTTATATATATACCGCTTATTTCTTTTATACAAATTGCAATATTACATGCTTTAGGAATCATGTGATCACTGATTCATCCCATTGGATCTAGATTCGGTTCCCGTGATGGACATTTTTCAGCTGTAAGCAGCTTGTAAATTATTCTGCGATGTTCAAATTTCCTCAGATGGTTTCCATACCCACGAGGAAGTCGGCATTATTTTTGTACATTATTTTCCATACGGATGCCTCGCGATCCACAAATAAAATCAATCCAAACCGATCACTTAACAAAATGGGAGTGTAAAAGGTCTCAATTCCTATTGAGCATCAGGGTGTGAAAAAACCTCTTTTATAAAACATCATTGCCATATCTTGCTAAAAACTGAATTTTTACATAAATTCAAACCCTGTGTATATAGGTTCGAACGAGGCCTCGCGCAACTTTCATATAACGGCACATTGACCCACACACACACACACACTCGGATAATATTTTTTTGAAAACAAAGCACATCTTGTGGTAATGACGGATGTCTGGGGTGCCTAACACCTTCCCCCGTGATAACCAAGTCCCGGACCCTAAATGAATCTCGGTTTTTGCCGACCAGATATCAAAGTGTCACATCACCGGGTCAATGTGCAAACCTTTTCTCGGTTGTGTTGGTACAACCATTTAAAAAACCAACTGGCGACTCTTAACAGTCCATCGTCGACATTACACATGTCGGACCTTTTTCACTTATTTTTTCAAACAAATCTCACTTAAAATGAGAACACTAAAGAACAAGTAACGGAAAGGGACACCCAAAAATCCCGACGTCGACAGGTGGCGACTCTGCTAGGGACTCCAGTAAGAGGACTTAAGCCGCTATTACAATCTTTTCAAAACAGTTATCTGCTTGTGTGTGGATGTTGCATTTACATTTTTGATGAATGTGTACGAATGTATTTCCTTATTGCACTTAGTGCTTCGCACCATAACTGCTTGTGATATTAGTTGTAAGACCCTGAATTTTTTTAATAAAATGGAATTTCCTCTATTTATTATTCTGAAATAGTAAGGGTTGATTTGATTAATGTGGTTAGTTATGGGTAAAATACGTAAATATTTCGAATAAGCAAGTTGTTATAAAATATTCATTATTGTCGGGAAATATTCGTTTGGTCGTGGAATATTCTTGTTGTCGGGGAATATTCGTACGATGGCGCAACCTTGTGTGGGCCCATAACGGAAAGCAATTGGATGAAGAAAACGACAAATATAAGTTGTTTAAAATAACTGGCAGTAGTTGTTACCATTAATCTTTGTTAAAATACTCGGTGGTTAAAACACAAGTTATTACCAGTATTGCACCAATTATTGATTCTTACGTAAGAATGCACTACTCAATAATTGTTATGATGAATTACTATTCAAGTATTTTATTTTATTGATTCAATAATTCACGATTGATATTTTATATTATCGTTGTTTCAATAAATTGTCATTACGGTATTTTCCATTATCGAGAGCAATAATTCATATTATCTGAATAATATTATTGGATAACATTATTGGCAATGTCTAGAAAGTTACATCTAAGGAGAGGTTTGGTCACCTAATTGCAAGGCGTCGATGAGAGATCCTTATTGAAAGCCCCCTCTTTCATAAGAGCGGCACCGGGTTGCCGAGATTGTGATTCGTAATATTATTTGTGAATAATTAATTATTGATTTATGTGATGAGGAAAATATTGATTTTATGTGGATATAGATGAGAAAATTTTTAAAATGACAATTGTTGAAAATTAATATTTTATCATTTTCCGATAAAATAATTCATTTAAATATATTATTTTAATAATATATTAATTGGTGATATTTTATAATGAATGTGGGATATATGAGTATATGAGGAGGTAGAGTATTTTGTGGCATTAAATGTTTAACACATATTTTGTGTGTTGGTGGACACAATTATTGATAGAAATTTGATTATAGCTTGTAAAATCGCCTGTTTATGGATTTTGGTCAATTTCTCATTTTGGAATTTGGAAAACATTTCTTCCGCAAAGTTGTAGAGAATTGAATTTCCTATAAAAATCGCGTGATTCAAATTTTTCGACAAAAGGGCTATTTATTATGAATTATTGAAGTTTTGAGTTCAAATAATTGATTTTTGGGAGTTTTAATTAATTATTTTGAGAAAAACGTTTTTGGTGAGTTTGTGAACCTCATTTAACATGTGCTATGGCTGAAATCAGATTTCAAAGGTGGGCTAAGGAATTTTGTTTATAAATAATATTATTATATTCAATTTTCTACTTTGGTGTTTCTAAGCGATTTTCCTATAAATAGGAGCTTAGGTTAGAATTGAAAATTACACCGTAACTCAAGTTTTCTCTCTATATTATCGGCGTATTCTTGTGAGTATTTTGAGTATACTTTGAGTATTGCTATACGGTGCAAGTTCAAGTCATAGCTTTATATCCTGTGTTTCAACTAGAAATCTTGTCTTTCGAGGTAAGGGATGTTATTTTATTCGAAAATGATATTATTTCTTCAATATCATTATGCCAAAATATTGGTTGGAAATTTTTATCAAATTTGGAACTTTTTCATGACGGGGTTACTATTTATGAGTTACTATTCATGAGTTACTATTCATGAATTACTATTCATGAGTTACTATTCATGAGTTACTATTCACGAGTTACTATTCACGAGTACTATTCACGAAGCGTGAAGATGTTTTTTTGTGAAATTTCTATCTTTTGGTGTCGGTTACTATTCACGATATATCGACATTATTCACGATACTCTGAGACTATTCACGAATACGGCACTATTCACCGAAAAATGAAATTTCTTCTTTTTGTCCAAAATATCTATTCTGGATACTAGCTTTGATTATATCCACGTTTTGATCATTCTTGAATTTTACTCCACTATGATTACTTATGAAGTATTTTTGAACTTGGATTGTTTAAAATCTGAATCCTTAATATTTGTTTTTTGTTTCCTTTGGATTCGTTTCCTTTAAAATATTTTTCATCATCCTCGGTCCTAAATGATGATATTCTTGAATATCTTTGGCTGTGTAGTGCAAAGATGAATGATTTCTTGATGAATATCTTTGGCCGTAGTGCAAAAGATGAAGCAGTATTGAGATGAACATGACCGGGTGATTAATATCTTTGGCCCGTAGTGCAAAGATGAGCAGTGTTTAGATGAACATAACTAATGATGAATATCTTTGGCACAGTAGTGCAAAGATGAATATTTGATTCCAGATATATATTGATTGATGTTACGAGGATAAAATATCGATGATGAACTTTTAAATTCATATATAGAAGATAGTAGTTTGCATTCTCTACTTAACTCTTCTAATGAATTATTATTTCATTGCGAAGATTGATTTAAAACCTGGTTGTCTATTGTATTCTATTAGATTTTTCCTGTTGAAGACTAACGATAATTTGTTGTATATTATCTTAGTCATAATATTCTTCTTTGGGCTAGTTGAGCTCACCCTTTTCCTTTTGTTCCATTTTTTTCTTCTCGTGAGGCGAGAATGTAGCAAGTACTTAGTCGGGGTATGGAATGATGGTTATAGAGAGAGTTGTTTAGTAGTCCTCACCATTTTGTAAAATAATGTATAAATAATTATGATGAGGATTTATTTGGGTATGTATATTGTCTAGAAGACAATAATTGTATTTAAACTCACAGTATATATGTTGTCATATTTTGCACGACAAAGGTATTAATAAAGTTGTAGTTATTTTTGTACCATGTATTTGGCGACTCAGAATGGGTTGGATGGAATGGACCTATTTTGGGGGCGTCACGGTTGGTATCAAAGCTTAGGATTTGATCTTCAGCGGAGATCGGGGAATAGAACTAGGAGGGAGAGGCGAGTAAATCCTTCATTTAGTGTGTCCTACCTAAGCTTATTTGTTAGTTAGTTAAGTATATAGGGATATTATGTGATATATTGATTTCCTTAATTAACCCTTGTTTTATGACAAGATTTGAGAATGTCGTCGAGAATATTAATGATGGAGTAAATGAGACCGTGGAGATGCCTCGTGACTTACCAACGAGGAGAACGCAACAGTCGGCAATGTACCTCCTGTGAATAACACCAATCGGCGAGATGATGAAAGAGGGATGTTTAGAAGCTTTTTGCAGCTTCATGTAAAATCGGACGAGGGAGACTCGTGTTCAAAATACTGTATGAAATGATAGCAATTCACGGGTTGTCACGACCAAGTAGTTCAAAGAGTTGGGACCACGAATTTAAGGAAAGCCGGATCCGATCATGGTGGAAACATGGGTCAAACAAATTACCAAGATATTCGATGTCTTGGGATGCGGAGGAACGAAAGTTCCATTCGCTACTTTTTATGTTCTCAGAACGAGGCGATTCATGGTGGGAATCGTGAAGCGTACCCATCCAAATTGCACTCAAAGGCATGTCGTGGGAGACGTTTGAAAGCAGTTCAATGACAAGTACTTCCACGAAAGTATTCGTTATATGAAGGAAGTGGAGTTTATTAGGCTGGAGCGAGAATAACATGGCGGTGTCCCGAAGACGAGGCGAAGTTCATGGAGTTATCGAGTTTGCACCTCATTTGGTGGAGAATGAGGAACGATGACACGGATGTTTCGAGAGGTTTGAAACCCTAAGATACGTCAATATCTCATTTCTCATAAATTTTCTCTATTCGAGATGTTGTCAATAGGGCTCGGTTGTTAGAGCGAGATAACGAAATACGTTCAACCGAGGGACCATAACGAGGATCATCTAGAAGATAGTAGTCAACAAAACAATGATAACCAACGGAGAAAGAAAAAGGCGGACAAAATGGTAACCACCACGGTGGTAATCGTGGCCATGAAAATAGAAGCGAAGTCGGGAGGAGATTTTAAAAGAGGAGATTCAACAACGCGACCATGTGAAGACGTCGGCGCCCGAGAGTAAGCCGGTTCCAAGGGAGGAGAAAGACCACCGGTCGTATGTTACAAAATGCGGAAAGAGGGACATATCACCCAAACCCGCCCACAACAGTTTAAGGTATGCTATAATTGTAGAAAAGAAAGACATATCGCTCGAGATTGTATGGTATCGAAACCTAGTCAAGCGGGAATGGTGACTCAAAAGGATATCCCGAAAGGTCAAAGTCAAGCGGTTTCTGAAAAGAGCGTTTGTCGTGACAGGGTCAAAATGCGAGGAACCCGAATGAAGTTATATGAGTTAGTTAATTATAAATTCTTGCGAAGTTTATACCTTTACTAGATCCTGGGTTCTACCCATTCTTTTATCTCTTTGCTTGCGCTCAACGTTTGAACTTGACTACGGAGAAATTAGACTTTGACCTATTTATGGAGACTCAGTTAGGAGAAACTTTCATTACATCCATTGTTTAGAAATCTTGCTTGATTCAGGGTTGGCACTATCACATTACTCGTTAACCTTATTTCTATAGAGATATTTGCTTTTGATGTGATTTTAAGGTTAACTACTCATCATGCCGAAATTGATTACTTTTCGTAAGGTTGTTAGTTTTCATATTCCTAAGCAACTTTGTTATTCAATTCAAGCAATCAAACCATTGTAGTCAAACATTTTCATATCAAGCCATGAAGTCATTCGTTTATTACGGATGTCAAGTTTTCTTAGTCCATGTTATGGATTTGAATAAAGACACGTCGATTTGAATAATATTCTGTTGTTATTAATTTTCCCGATGTATTTCTGAAGAATTTCTTAGCTTACTCCCAAAGTTCGATATTAAATTTTGTATCGACTTTGAACCCAGACAAAACTCATTTCTAAAATCTCATATCGAATGGCTCTATTGAACTTCAGAGTTAAAAATTCAACTATAGAATTTGGTACCGAGCCTTTATCTGGTGACTTCCTTTGTGGAATGCACCGAAAGCCGGTTCTCCGTAGGGGACACCATATTCGTGCGATAGTAAAGCGATAGGTGTCATTGTAACGTGCTTATCCAAGGTTGGGATATGAGTCACGATTGAGAACAACGTAAAGTCGAGTAATCGAAATACGTAGCTTTCTAGGCTTAGTTGGTTATTATCGGAGATTAGTTGAAGGATATTCTCAAATCGCTATTCCATTAACGCAGCTAACTCGTAGAGATACAAAATTCGAATGGAGCAAGGAATGTGGGAAGAGCTTCGAAGAACTCAAGAGGAGACTCATTTCAAAGACATGTTACGACCATGCCATCCTGGAAAAGCGAACGTGGTAGCTGACGTGTTGAGTAGAAGATCGTATACAAGTACGAGTACGATATTGTCAAAGACTAATTTCATATAATTTACAAATAATAGAGATGGAGATGAAAACTCTAGGTACCCACGTGATGATATACGAGTATAATCGACTTTAATCGATAAAGTTAAAGCTGTTCAAGCTACACACCGGAGCTGATGAATTTGAAGAAGGAGGTGCAAGAAGTTGTTATTTCAAAAGCGAGAATCGGTGAGGTGAGGAAAGCTCAAACCTTTGATTTATTAATCCATTTGAAATTCTCGATCGAATAGGAACTGTGGCCTATAGACTCGTTTTACCGCCAAGTATGACGCGTGTTCATAACGTTTTTCACGTATCGATGTTACATAAATATGTGGACGACCCGAACCACATCATTGAGTTAGAACCAGACGAGATAGCCGAAGACTTAACGTACGAGGAGGTACCTGTCAAGATCTTGGATAGGAAAGAACAAGTCCTATGTACCGAGGTTATACCACAAGTTAAAGTTTTGTGGAGAAACCATGCTATTGAGAAATTGACCTGGGAGTTGGAAACGGAAATGAAAGCGAGGTATTCTCATCTTTTCGAAACACCAGGTACGTACGTCAATTGAAAATAGGCTGGAAATACAAAGTAAATGGGGATGATAAAATTGCTAGAAGATCTCGCCAGCGGAAGAACCGATCGAGGGAATGCGAATTCTCAAAGATGAAAGATCAAACAACCTCCAAAAGAGTCCAAAAATTCACCCCTCTAAGCAAATCCAATGAAGAAATGCTACACTTTCTGATAAGCGAAGGAAGGATTACTAAGTTGCTGCCTCCTAAAAATCCCAAGATGAAGAGTTATGATTCCACCAAGATATGTCTCTACCATTAAATCGCTTGGGCATACGACTGAGGAATGCTGGGTTTTGCAACATAAAATCCAGGATCTCATTGAAAATAGAGAGCTAGAGATAGAACTTCCCATGACCAAAAAAGGCGAAAAAGAAATAAAAAGCTTAAGATGTCCATTTGAGACAGGAAGTTCAAATGAGGTGAAGGCTATGAGCGACAATTCTGCCAGAGCACAAGGTGGACTGATCCTGATGCAAGAAGTGACAGGAGAGACAAAGGCATCCCCAAAGGAGATTCCCCCGCCAACATCAAGCGTCCTATGGTTCCAAGTTATCAACCACGTTCCTGATCTTATCACCTTGGATGATGCGGAGGAAATACTAATCCTTTCCAAGGAAAAAAAACCAAAAAGGAAAGTTCTTTGCAAGAAATGCAACAACAGTTCGAGGGAGATTTCATGGTTAAATCCTTTGAAACCCATGAAGAAGGCGAAGGAATAGATGAAGAAAAAGGTGGTGAGATTATCGGGGAATCCAACCCATTAAAGAATCCAGAGTTCATCCCTTTTTGCAATGCGTCCATATCAAACGTCCCTGAGGAATGTACTGAATCAGGAAGCAATCAAGTTATGGCCACAAGCGAAGACATTCAGAATCAAGGGGTAACCTCTATCACGAGCCTTGAAGGCAACATAACTGCTGACAACTGGACTATCAGGCCTCAATTAGCCAAGAAGATGTAGATCTAGGGGATAAAGTTGTGAGTTCCAGAAAATGTTGGAACGGTATCACTTTCTTCGTAGTATGACTTTTATTTTCCATGCATTTAAATACATAAAAAAACAAAACAAAAAAACATCTCTACACTCTTTTCACCACTTACCCCTTTGAACCTTTTCAAACCAAAGCCTGAACTACGAAAGACCTGATCTCCTCTTCAATAGGAGTACATAGGCAACTATAAATGGTGCGGTCAAACCAAACAAAAACCCAAACAAACACTTCTCAAATAGATACACCCCAGACGATGATGGCCCAGACGTAATGGTCATCATTCGGGAGAAAGAGGTTGATGATAGCCCCTCCATCACTGCAGTCCACCAAGACTTTGCCCTCGATAATTGAAGCAGACTCCTTGCATTAACCGACAAGGGTAAAAAGGGAAGAAACTCTCTCTACCTTGTAGATAGCAATAACTTCTTACTTTTTCTGTACAGTATTAGCAGTTACTTTTGTAATTATAGGCTAACACTTTGTGTGATTGATCAGTTTTATATACTAAGTGAAAGCATATTTTGTTTCAGGACTCTAAATTTAGATGTGCATGTACTTGCTGATGAGGTGCCTATTCTCCACAAGGATTGTAACTTTGATGTAAAGTTGGACTCAGACTTGATGGAAATACAAGATGACTATGAGATACCTCAGGAGATCAAATAATGGGTCGAAGACAAACCCAAGCCAAATCTTGATCAAACCACCTCTTTTAAACCTCGGAACCTTAGAAAACCCCAAACAAATCCAGATTGGTACGGACCTCACTCCAAACCAAATCCAGATTGGTACGGCCCAGGCGTAATGGTCATCATTTGGGAGAAAGAGGTTGATGATAGCCCCTCCATCACTGCAGTCCACCAAGACTTTGCCCTCGACAATTGAAGCAGCACTCCTTGCATTAACCAACAAGGGTAAAAAGGGAAGAAACTCTCTCTACCTTGCAGATAGCAATAACTTCTTACTTTTTCTGTACAGTATTAGCAGTTACTTTTGTCATTACAGGCTAACACTTTGTGTGATTAATCAGTTTTATATACTAAGTGAAAGCATATTTTGTTTCAGGACTCTGAATTTAGATGTGCATGTACTTGCTGATGAGGTGCCTATTCTCCACAAGGATTGTAACTTTGATGTAAAGTTGGACTCAGACTTGATGGAAATACAAGATGACTATGAGATACCTCAGGAGATCAAAGAATGGGTCGAAGACAAACCCAAGCCAAATCTTGATCAAACCACCTCTTTTAAACATCGGAACCTTAGAAAACCCCAAACAAATCCAGATTGGTATGGACCTCACTCCAAACCAAAGGAATGACATGGTTACTCTATTGACCCTATTTCAGGATGTGTTTACATGGTCTCACAAAGACATGGTCGGTTTATACATGGACGTTATCCTTCATCGCCTTCCCATCAAAGGGGGATTCAAGCCATTCAGGCAGAAGCTCAGGCGATTAAAACTTAAGTGGAAGTTGAAAGTTAAAGAAGAAATTGTGAAACAATTTCAAGTCGGCATCATCATGATGTCAACATACACTAAATGGCTATCCAACATAGTCCCCGTGCCGAAACCGAGAAGGGAGGTGCGAGTTTGTGTAGATTACAGAGATATGAATAAAGCTTGCCTCAAAGATAGCTTTCACGTGTCATTCATCCACATACTCATTGACAAACACATTTCGATCGACATGTGCTCCTTTCTTTGATTGCTCATGAAGTACCATCAAATCATGGTTACTGAAGATGATCATGAGAAAACTTCATTCATCACGCCTTGAGGAGCCCTTTGCTACAGACGATTGTCATTCGGCCTCATCAATGCCGGAGCTACCTATCGGTGAGCCATGTGGCTCCTTTCCACGATCTAATAGAAAAAAAGAAGAAAAAGAAAAATAAAAAGAAAAAAGAAAATAAAAAGAAAAAGAAAAAAAAGAAAAATCTCTTTAACAGGTTCTACAGTTGCTGCCTTACCATCGGCAGGTTCTACAGATGGCTTCGGAGTTTGAAGAAAAAATCCTTCCTCCACATTCCTCGGAATAGGAATGATTTTGCAGATGCTCTAGCAACCTGGGCCTCCTTGATCAACATACATGACAAGGAAGACATGTCAACCCTCACATTTTCGCAACAAAAAGCTCCAGCCTATGGGAATTCCATTGAAAAGTATTGGATGAGCTACCTCCCATCCAACACCGTTGATATCAATATATCAATGAGCACTCACAAGATAGATCTACACCCGCTGAGGCGAGCCTGACTGAAAAAAGGCGGATCCATCGACTTGCTATAAAATTCTACTTGATCGGAGATGCAATATACAAAAAAGATGCAGGACTAGGTCTCCTCAGATGTCTGCACCAAGACCAAGCTCATAGACTCATAGATGAGATCCATGGTGTAGTATGTGGCCCAGACATGAGCGACCCTCTACTTGTAAAGAAGATCCTACAACAAAAAAGTCCGACTACGATAGTTCAAACAACATGACTTGATTTTGAAAAAGATCGTTGACAACCAAGCTCAGTCTAAAGGAAAATTCTCCCCGAACTAGGAAGGCCCGTTTATTATCAAGGAGGTATTGACAGGAGGCATTTTCAGATTACAGGAAATGGACGACGATGAATTTCCACAGCTTATCAAATTAAACACCGTGAAACGGTACTATGTCCAAGGTTACCATCAAGCGAACATCCTGGTTTTGGATCATCGGATCACCAGTCATTCCGGTTCTTTAACCCTTTACCACATACAACTCCTTTCCACGCTTTACCCCTCAGGGAAACATCCTTTCAAGCCAGCAGCATGGCTTCACTGCGATCATACCACTTAGGTCATCCCACCACGAATTGAACCTCTTCGTTTGTAGTTTGGCTACCCATACATGGGATCAAACTTTTCACACCTCCAGTTTATCCTCAACCTAGGATCAAACTTTCTTTTTCCATGATCGACACGCTTATGGGATCACGTTTTTTAACTCGCCCTGCAGGGCGAACTACGTCGACCTGATCTCCACAATACACGGGAGTACGTAAGCAGCCATGTTATATGGTCCTGTCTCACCACAGAAAAATAAAAACAAACATACTCCTATCCATAACCATATACAGAAACAAGTCCCAAGACACCAAAGATGGTAGGGAATACACACAGATCGACGATCCATTCGAAAATCTCGAGACATCTCACCGCATCCATCTATCAAGGAGGAGTTCGAATACATCCGGATCACAAAGTCACGGAGAAATAAGCGAATATCAAGCAAGTAGCAAAGGCACAACTAAAAGGGAAGTGAATCAACATATATTTCCACGCCATATATAATGTTGTTTGATATATACAATGTGTCTTGTACATGACAAAATGGCTAAAGCTAGTACATGCGGGGAAAATACAAGCCCATCTACAAATCGGTGTATATGTGGGCTATCAAGTCCAACATGAATTCCTCTCGGAAGAAGGGGTAACATCGTGATCTCCTACCCAAGGGTTTCTACATGAGCCAACGGATCCACCGCCAACTACATGCGATATCTCGGGTGGATATAACGTCATCCCGCTTCAAAGAACAACGATATCCCTATGAGTTAGAGCATCATCTCTCTAACAAAGCGACATCTTTACCAGAAAGAGCTGTCAACATCAAAGCCCACATCCACTACCTACTCACCAGATGGTACAGATGTAAAAGCCTCTTGCGATCTCGGCGTCTTATCAGCTCATCTATCAAAGCAACTATCCCAGACAACAAGCGAGGCTAGGGCAATTTCAAAATTAACGACAACCGGATAGTGGATCCCTTACAACAAGATTGGGGGCAATCTCGGAAGCAGCGATAACTCAACACTGAGGCATTTATCAATCATCCTAAAATGGAAAATGCACCGATTAAGCGCCATCGACATGGTCATCATCATCATTAATGAGCGATTGGTTATTATTCACTCGCGACTTCATCAACAAAGAGAGTTTCTCATATGAACCCTCGGCATCAACATGCGAAAGAACTGGGGCATTTTTCCAATTCCAAGAAATGAAAGGAGCATAAGACGAGATCAAACTTCTCATCAAAAAGAAAGGGGTGAACTCCTGAAAAAAAATTATAGCGACATAAGCGTGCCCCTACGAAAGAAGGGGAATATTCTCAAAAAGTGCTTAACTTAGGAGCAGAAGGTCAACGACGAAAGGCCTAGCGAATGAAATCTACACCATCAACATGCGTTAAGCCCTCACAAGTTGAAGCCTCTACACCGACGTTCAAATATGGGCACCGAAAGAATGAATTACACCCTCCAGGGATATCAGCGGCATTCAGGACATCAGTTCAGTCGGGTTGCGAATCAAACGCTTAAGGAAATGGGGCACAAGTACCCAACATCAAAATGAGACTCCAAATCGCCTCAAAAAAGGATGAGACATCTGGTGGTTGTCATCAATCTAACGTAACATCAAGCGAAGTCTAGTGAAGTAATCCGTGGAATATTACTTCAGCGAAGGTATCGAAAGATCTGGTATTCTAAACCATTGCCATCAACACAGCGCGACATCAACACAGTTCAGCGATGAAAGCTTCGTATACCACCGTTCGAGTGGGAACCGGAAAAGTTTGGCGATCAGCAGGATAGTCACCGTTGCAACTACCAGCGAATACATCGGGAGGGTCTGGTGATTTCAGAACGTCATCCCCATCAGAGATGTGGAAAACATCTCAACTTATCTTCATCAAACAAGCATCAGCGATTAAATGCCAAACCATTGGAGTTAACACCAGCATAGGCATCAACAATGATTGGTAAAGGTAAAGCGATTTGCGAATCCATTTTAACATGCATCATAATATTCATTACATTGTGATTTGCGATATGCGATATGCGGTTTGCAATATGTGATTTGCGATGCGATATGCGAAATACGATATGCAAAATGCGATGTGCGAGTTGCGAAGTGCGATTTGGCCAAATACGAAAAGCGATGTGCAATGTGCAAAATACGATGTGCGATTTACGAACTGCGATTTGCGAAAACATTGTCACATTCATCATAAACATTCATTAATTGCGATTTACATCATTGAAAATACCTTGTCATGTTTCGAGTGTCTACTAATCTTTATCATGTCCATTCCATTGCATTGCATGAACATGATAAAGAGGGCATCTATGAGACACTCGAAATTTTCTTTCATTATTATTAACATTCGGAAGGACAGATTCATCTTTTAAGAGGAACCACGAAAGACAATCCAAATCCATACCGGATACTCTAGGAAGTTCATCATCAAACCCCGAATCGCATCTGGGAGTAACCAAATCCAACCCGGAGATAACCCCGAGGCTCTGCGAGATCACAATCTGGGACCACACACGGAGAAGACCGATTAATCTCGGAGATGACCCCGAGGTATCCAGTCTCAGTCCCAACCATGGGAATAGGTCAAACCAACTTCAGAGATGATCCTGAGGATAGTTAAAGTCAATAGCAAGCCAACCTCAGAGATAACCCTGAAAAACGAGTCCTACAACTGCGCGAGAACCAGAGATAACCCTGGGAGGGGAAAAATGGTCATTTTGCCAACTCAACTTCACTTCAAATCAAATACACTCATTTCAAATCAAAATACTTTAAAGGAAGTCCCACAAGAGCGATATCTTAACTCCGGAGCGCAAACTACGTAAAACAGCTCAACGGACTACTTGACGAAAACCCAGGAATGCCATTTTAGTCATGGATCCATCTTCCTAGAATCAAAAAAGGGAAAATCTTATATCATTGTGTAGCTATCGGAAAGAGCTTTCCGGAATGGTATGACACGCTTCCATCGGACTCCCGGATTGAAAGTTATGAGCGATCGAGTGAGCAGTAGCGACGACATTCTGCCGACGGCGGGACCCTGCTTTGCCCGGGGCACACGGGCGACCTCTGTGTACCTACGGCCCGAAAGAGGTACACTGCGGCTCCAACCTCTATAAATAAAGGGCTTGGGGTGGCCATTTTGCAAGAAAAAAAGACGGGGAAACCCTGCATAATTCGCTCTGCACTCGCCCATACAGTGTATTTTCCCACTTTTAAACACCTGTGAGCTCATATATAGCCTCTTTTGTACCCACAAAAGCCTGTGTTTACCCACTAAATATATAGAATCCCTTTTTATCAGTCAACTGTAAGCCTTCTCACACACTTTAGAGTCTTTCTCTTCATCTTTGCACACACCCTTCTACACGTTGAGAGTCGTGTTGCTTGCTTTTGCCCGGACTTTGGTCCGTGGTTTCATTCCAGTCTATATATATATATATATATTATATATATATATATTTACATATATATTGACTAACATTATCGAGTTATGCCTCGATTGAGCCTGAACTTGATGCAGAGCGTTTACTTGTTTTTTCTATATATATATATATATTGTCCCACACTTTGAGTTTACTTCGTGGTGGTTGATCGCTTCTGACTTTCTTTACGTTTAAATCCTGCTGGAGTTTACTTCGCTTGCGATTAACCGTATTCTGACATTATTTACGTTTTGTCCACTTTGGAGTTTCCTCAGTGGCGGTTGATAGCTTTTAACAGCTTTATTTACATTTCTGATCCCCCATAAAGGTGCTTCGTGGTTGGTGATCATGTCTGTATATATATATTTACCGCTTTTATATATATACCTGCTTATTTCTTTTATACAAATTGCAATATTCTGTGCGCCTAGGAATCATGTGATCACAGATTCATCCCATTGGATCTAGATTCGGTTCCCGTGATGGACATTTTTCAGCTGTAAGCAGCTTGTAAATTATTCTGCGATGTTCAAATTTCCTCAGATGGTTTCCATACCCATGAGGAAGTCGGCATTATTTTTGTACATTATTTTTCATACGGATGCCTCGCATCCGTCAAATAAAATCAATCCAGCCGATCACTTAACAAAAATGGGAGTGTAAAAGGTCTCAAATCCTGTTGAGCATCAGGGTGTGAAAAAACCTCTTTTATAAAACATCATTGCCATATCTTGCTAAAAACTGAATTTTTACATAAATTCAAACCCTGTGTATATAGGTTCGAACGAGGCCTCGCGTAACTTTCATATAACGGCACATTGACCCACACACACACACACACACTCGGATAATATTTTCTTGAAAAGCAAAGTGATCCGTGTGTGGTAACACGGATGTCGGGGTGCCTAACACCTTTCCCCGCATAACCAAGTCCCCGGACCCTAAATGAATCTCGGTTTGGCACGACCAGTATATCGATGTCACATCTTTGGGTCAATGTGCAAACCTTTTCTCGATTGTGTTGGTACAACCATTTAAAAACCAATGGCGACTCTTATCGAGTCCATCGTCGACATTACACATGTCGGACCTTTTCACTTGTTTTTTCAAACAAATCTCACTTAAAATGAGAACACCAAAGAACAAGTAACGGAAAGGGACACCCAAAAATCCCGACGTCGACATTGCTTCAATTTTTGTAAATTTGTGTAAAGTGTGAGAAACTAGATAGCACAATGGCTTAAAATTCGGGGCTGGCTCTTTTTACTTGCTTGATGTGATACCATACAAATATGGTCATTTTTCATATTGAGCAAAAGTTGGGACATCTCATTCACCTATGTCCCAGTCCCTCTCTTAACTTTACTTCATGCAGCTACGGCTTTGAAACATTCATTTGGGATTATGGTGAGTGTGTGTGTGTGTGTGCGTGTGCTCTCGTGTGTGGTTGTGAGTGAACCGAAATTGTCGAAATAAAAGCATTGATTAATAATATAGATGTAGTAGTTGAGAGGGGGTTCGGATGCTAAACTGAAAGTGTAAAACTTCTTGATTATAATGTCTCATCAGGTCTTATAATGAGTCCATATTTTGCAGGGGTTCTCTTAAAATTAGTTCATGTTTGCAATTTTGTTGCAGGTTCTCGAGTTGAAAACTGAATTCTGTTGTATTTTTTGTCGAGGCAAATAGCATTTTCTTTGTAATTTTCATGTGTTTGATTGAAAAATGAGACTTTCATGCCTGGTTTAGTTCATGGGATACTCAAAACTCCAGTACATGCTTGTGGGAATGATTTATTGTAACACATTTAAGTACTATGTGATAAGTGGGTTTTATACCTACTTATGGAGTACCAATTCATACGAACTATGCCCAGCTCAAGTACATTTTAGTACGTTTTAGTTGCATTTCATGTTAGTTTGCATTACATATACTTAAAACTCCTTTTGGTGAATAAGTGTAGGAATCGGCCTAATTTGGTGGTATTATAGGGCACGAGGCTAATGGATGCGTGAGGCGAGGCAAAAGATAGGATATGCATGGCTGGGGATTGAGTGGAGCATGGGTGGACAAGCATAGATGGACATAGAAAAAATTAGTAGCCAGGGCCTCGGCGTGTGCCACAAGCATCCTCCAACCTATTAATCAGCTTGGCGTGAGACTTGCATTAAGTCGTCTTTGTTCGGTAGGGCTCTCGGTAGTAGCTCCCTAGGCTTGTCATGCTCACGGCCGCACAACTTGCGATGAGGTTCCATGGTGCAGTTGGGTACTCACATGGCCAAGATCTCAAGCTCTTCTACTACCGCGGCTTGCAGTTGATGACTTTTGATTCTACTCCTGAGTTTGGTTCTGCAATGTTGCTGCTGCTACTGAAATGTCCTATGTCCATCCATGCTTGTCCACCCATGCTCCACTCAATCCCCATCCATGCATATCCTATCTTTTGCCTCACCTCACGCATCCATTAGCCTCGTTCCCTATAATACCACCAAATTAGACTGATTCCTGCACTTATTCACCAAAAGGAGTTTTAAGTATATGCAATGCAAACTAACATGAAATGCAACTAAAACGTACTAAAATGTACTTGAGCAGGGCATAATTCGCATGAATTAGTACTCTATAAGTAGGTATAAAACCCACTTATCAAATACCCCCAAACTTGAACCGTTGCTTGCCCTCAAGCAATGCATACTAATGAACAATGAAAATGCAGCTATATTACTATGCAACTAAATTGTGATGAAACTAATCTCACATTGTCCCAACTATCATAAAAATCCAGTCCCATTTGCCTCAGCGAATTTTTTCTAGATTCAAGAATACAGATTCACACCAAACTGCAGGCATAATGTCATACACTCAAATAATTCACAAATGCTATGGAAATGCTGTGTGTGTGTTGTGTTCGCCAAAACTTTATTTAGGCACATAATACTCATGCTATATTGCTCAAAACAGAAATTTGCAGCTTAAATCAAGACTTATGTATATATATGCAACCAAGACTATTCCAACATCTTAAAATAAACTAAGGTACCACACTGGGCTTAACTGCTTTATTTCTACTCACGAGGGAGACTTTCGCACTTTCCCGCGGTGTTTATTGCTATTTTTTTATTTCTTCATGACTATGCAATGTCTTACTCCATTAGGCACACTGCTACCCCTTAGCGAGCTTTCAACCAACGACTCCCAGACCATGAAAGACCTTAGGGAGCTAGGTGTAGAGACAATCCCCTCGGGAGTACTTACTCAAGTAGTCAGGGCCCCGAAATAAGACTAGCCACGTTATTACTATTCTCGTTTTCTTTTTTCTTTTTTTCTTTTTTTATACACAGATACCCATGTTTTCCCAAAGTTTAAAAATCAATGTTTTATACAGTCTATACTCACTTTTCACATATTTCCCTTTTTAAAACTACATTTTTCTATCGAGCACTGCAACACATGCTTCTTATACCTACAAGAGATTGTGAACACATTTGTGCAAACCGAAAGAATTTAAAAAACATTATGAATTTCATTATGTCAAACATTATATCTCAGTTCATATTATCCAAAGTACTCAAAAATCATGTAACAAATTCACTATCATCATTGACTAGACAGAAATTTCTATATGGCAAGAACGGTGAGAAATGCAACCTAAACATGAACGTGCAAATATATATGCAAAAATAAACTATATGATGCAACAATTTAAACTAACATGCAAGAACTAAAAAAATTAACTAATCATGCTAAAACTTAAAAATAAATTATACTAAACATACTAAACTATATGTACTACACTACTCCCCAATACCCTCAAACTTAAAATATTCAATGTCCCATTAAATGAAGGTAAAGGGTACGAAAAACTCCCCTAATTATCGGTGGTGCCACCCTCCTCAGGTGGTGAATCTGGTGGTGGATATGGTGTTGCGGTTCCGAACTGAGGCCATTCAAGTGTTGTTCCTTGTTGCGCAAAAGCTTCGGCTAAGGCCCTTGTGAGTCCCGTCACAAATGTACCCAAATTATCGTACATGGCATCGATTTTTCACTCCAACCTTCGGAGCTGACGATCGCCATGGGTGGCATCTTGTCGCGTGGGCGAACTGCCTCATCTATCTGCTGGAGGAAATTGCTTGTGGTGGCTCTGGAAAAGTGGGCTGCATGATGAATCCTAGTCCGCGTGGGTGTGGTACACCACCTGCCCAGTCCTCAAATTTTTCAATCGTGGCATGAGTAATGTCCTGGCTTGGGTATTGCATTTGCTCATTGCCCCAGTTGCATCCCTGATTAGCACAAAGCATGGCAACCACGGATGCGTGTGGAATGCTCCCAATGGTTCTTCCCCATAGATAGCGCAACATATTCTCATGAATGAGATGACCAATGTTAATGTACTTCTCGGTGATTATGCCCCACATAATAAGTGCCCTCTCCACTGTTATTTCGTGCTGATGAGAGGAAGGCATGAGCTTGGCACATATGAACAAGTTACATGCCTTTGCATGGTGATTCGAAATCGTATTTGAGGAATATACGAGGTACGTGGTCGTGCCAACTTTATATGTCCATTTCGTACCCGGCACACATAACTCTGCAATAATCAACTCCATGTCGGTCTCCGAATGAGCACTTGTGACCCAATTAGCAGCTCCCACTGGCGGTGCATCAGTAATTTTGAAAATTAATCGGATGGCACGGGGTCTATAATCTACCTTAATACCACAAACCTGAGATATACCGTTTATAGTGACCTTGGCATTGGCATAGAACTCACGGACTATGCTCATAGGAATGGGCATTGGAGTAGCAGTCAGTCCATCCTAGCCTCTCTCTCGAATCATGGCGCACAACTGGCCATCCTGCCCCTCCGGCTTGAATCCTCGTTCCTTGACGAACGTCTTCGCCACAATCCAGTAGTACTCTTGTTGAGCTTCCAAGTTTAGGAACTTGGTGTGATCCACAATATCGACCTCTTATTTGCCTCAAGAGGATGAAGAAGACGACGCAATAGAACGTGCTCGCTTAGGCCCCATTTGTAGTTGATAGAGATTGCACAGATTATATGATGGAGAATGAAGAAAGCTGAAGAATTGATAACCCCCAATACTCGTTTCTGCAACCCAAATCAAGAACCCTAGCTTTATATTGCACTTGGAGAAGTTGAAGAGATATGGAACTTTGAATATGGAGAGAATCGTGGCTATGTGATTGAGAGATGTACGGCTTCCCTTTGTAACTGATAGATAGATAAAGACCTGAGTTATGGAGAGTGATAGAATTTTGCGTCTGTTATTATTCCAAATGAGAGTCCAAATGGTCCACAACTCTTTTTAAAATGTTCAGATCTGTCTTAATTGATTGTCGTCTTGCATTGCGCACGCATTTATCTTGAAATTTGAGCACCTTGGGCGCTAGACTTATAGAATGTCTTTGTCATACGATTGACTTAACGCTTGGCGGTAGCGAAGTTTATACTTCATAATCAGCTTGTGGCACATGCGATCACGATATCTCGCAATGCTAAAGTTCAATTCCACTCGCTTTATCGGTGATCTTTATCCAATGATGGTTCCTGCTTAGACATTAATGCACCTTGTTAAGGCATGAATTAGTGGCCACATAATGCTAACATCTTGCAAATATTCGCAAAGCAATTCTTGCTACACACTTAAGCATGAACATCTAATATCCTATTAAAAATGAATTTGATATAACTACTAAAATAATCCAAAATGAATAACTAGAAACAAATCAATGGAGATAGAAAAAATGGGTTGCCTCCCATCCAACGCTAAGTTATAGTCAATTAGCTTGACTATCTCTGAGTTTTATGTTACAGATAGAATTGAGGTGTCTTCCTTATTTTTCGCCGCACCCCAAAATGTAATGACTTCATCTTTCGTCAATGGTTCTACCTTCAACTCTAAATTTTCACCCGTTGCACACCTCAACGGTCCATAGTTCCCCGATTTCTGTACCTCATCATGTAGGCCCCAATCCACCAAGTCAACCAGGAAGCACTCTTCTTCATCCGGTGGTAACTTGATTGCTATAAAGACGTTGAAAGTGATCTCTTGATCCTGAACACACATAGTGAGCTCACCTTTTTGCACATCTATCAAAGTCCTGTATGTGGCTAAGAATGGTCTCCCCAGCATTATTGGTATGCTTTTGTCCTCCTTGTAGTCTAGAATGATGAAGTCAGCCGGAAAAATAAACTTGTCCACCTTAACCAACACATCTTCAACAATTCCCCGTGGATACGTGATGGATCTGTCAGCTAACTGTAATGCAATGTTTGTCGGCTTTGGAGCTGGCAATCCCAACTGATTGAATACTGACAAAGGCATCAAATTTATGCTTGCCCCAAGATCACACAAACATTTTTCGAAATTCATCTTCCCGATTGTGTACGGGATTGTGAAACTGCCCGGATCAACTTCGAAAGTAACTTCTGCTGAAGTACTGCACTGCATTCTTCTGTCAATGCTACTGTCTCAAATTCGTCTAATCTTCTTTTCCTTGACAATATACCCTTCATAAACTTTGCATAGCTTGGCATTTGTTCCAATGCCTCGGCGAAAGGTATGTTGATCTGTAGCTTTTTGAATACCTCCAAGAATTTGCTGAAATTCTTGTCTTCCTTCTTTTTTATTAACCTTTGCGGATACGGCACTTGAGGGTGACTTGGTGGTTCTGGACTCTTGACCTTCTTCTCTAATTTTGTTTTATCTTTCTCTTCCTATTGTTCCCCAGACTTGTCCATATTTTCCTTCTCTTCAGTGGTTGGCTCTCCTCTTGCCCATGCGGCCATAGCGACTTCCTTTATACAATCGCTTGCGGGTGTGCGACTTGCGATCTTGACAAATCTTCCCCGGATCTCAATGTGATCGCTTGACCTTTATTCCTTCCTTCTCTTCTTGGATTTGTCTCTGTATTACTTTGACAATGAACCACAGGGCTGTTAGTAAGCATGTTCGCCATCTACCCCATTTGAGTTTCCAGATTCTTTATAGCCACTACTTGGCTCTTGATCATAACTTCTGTGTTTGCCATGTATTTCATCATCATCTCCTCCACTTCTGATTTCTTTTCTTGCTGAGGTGCAGCTGGAGTGTGACGTTGATGTTGTTGTTGAGAAAATCTCGGCTGAAAAGGTGGTCTAGGATTAAGCTGCTAATTTGTCTTTGGTTGTGGTTGGCCCGATTATTTGATTGAAATTGATTCTGCTGATTCCCTTGGTTATTTGACCAACTAAAGTTTGGATGATTTCGGTTGTTGGGGTGGTATGTGTTCTAAAATTGACCTTGGTCTTTTCTGTAGTTGTTCACATACTGCACTGATTCTGAGCTGATAGCACATTGATCCGTCGAGTGTGACCCTGCACAAATCTCACATACGAAGGCAACTGTCTTTGTTTTACCTTCTGCCAAAGTATCTATCTTCTTTGTCATGGCTGCCATCTGTGCTGACAACTGAATAATAGCATCTACCTCTAACACACCTGTAACTTTGGTTTGTGGCATCCGAGATGTAGGATTCTGAAAATCGTTTGATGCCATTGTCTCAATACGGTTATAGGCTTCTTCGTAACTTTTTGCCCACAATGCCCCTCTAGTAGCTGCATTTACAATCGGTCTCGATTGCCATCCCAATCCGTTATAGAACGTGTTGATCACCATCCAATCTGGCATACCGTGATGTGGACACTTCCTCAGCATTTCTTTGTATCTTTCCCATGCTTTATATAATGACTCGCCCTGTTGTTGCTCAAACTGAGAGATCGATGTCCTCATCTTTGCAGTCTTAGCCATTGGGAAGAACTTAGCTAAGAACTTCTGTGCTAAGTCATCCCATGTAGTTATAGATCCTGCTGGCAAAGAATGAAGCCAACTTCTTGCTTTATCCCTCAATGAGAATGGGAATAGCCTAAGTCTGATAGCATCCTCCGTCACACCGTTGTATCTGAATGTATCACAGATTTCAATGAAGCTCAACGGGTGTTCATTCGGATCATCTGTGGCAGCACCCCCAAACTGCACTAAATTCTGTACCATCTGAATAGTGTCTATTTTTATCTCGAATGTGTTGGTTGTTATCGCTGGTCTGACGATGCGGGACTGTAGTCCATTAATATTGGGCATAGAATATTCCTTCAGAGCCCTATGCTCCTCTCTTTGCTCTTCTCCTTGTGCCTCAGCTGCTATATTAGCTGTCGTACTTTCTAACTGTGCTTGTAAATTTCTACGAACACTCGCTTTCCAACCTCTCCCGTTTATGTTGTCCTGAACAGGTGTTAAGTCGGGGTTGGATGACCGCATGCGCATAAAAATTTATCCAAATTCCTGAAACAAAAACAAAAACTGAAATGAGATAAGACTAGAATTGTCTAAGTCATACAATATAGCTTAAAACTAATGATAATAATACTAAATTAAACACCTTTTCCCAAGAATTGGCTTAAAAAACTTGTTGCCTCTTTTTTTAGTCTTAACAAAAGAGCTCTAACTCATGCAAGCATACATGTGTCAGCAAGCAATACAGAGCAAGTAAAGTATCGATCCCATAGAGAAAGTTGTTTAATTTAAATCACTATGCATTAACTAAATCACTATATTCATATGCTCAAACTAATGACTAAAATTGGTTTGTTCTCGAATTGCAAATAACAACTAAAACAAAAATAACACAGATTAAATCAAATCTGGAAACAATGGGATCCTAACTTCATTTAATATTTCATTCAATCACCACTATCATGCATTACGTGTTCACATATCACAAGAAAGTAGCCAAGAGCACTAAAAGAGTATTAGCCATTTTTCAATGCACTAAGACCTACTTACACAGCATCCACAGATGATAGACTCTATGTAATCATCAATATAACTAAAATCACTATGCTTCGGTTAATACATGACAGGTGATACATATTAGACTTGTGTTTTGCTATTATGCTCAATTGCTAGTCTTTTGTGTGTTATTTTGGGGGTTCTAGACTGAGATTAATGCTCAACTTTTTACAGATAACTATGTATCTTTGGCTTTCTTGCAAGATAGGATCTTTTTTCTATTGCTTCTTTATGGTCCTCTACCCTGGGTGCCAATAACTATGGTTCTATTGCAAGACATTTATTTTTGTGTAATTATACAGGCTCCATCTTTTCAAAAGTTATGCATGAACTGTAGAATTTGAAGCAATCCTAATTCTTAATCATTGGGGAATAGGATATTGTAATTTCAAGATTCTAGTTTATTCTTTGATTAGACATTAAATTTAAAAGATGTTTTTTTATTATTTATTTTTTAAGAGGAAAAAGTGAACTGAATCACAAGTTCTATAAGAAATCTTGGTCATTGTAGCTAATTCAACTTTTGCTTACTAGTTTGAATTTGAGAGAAATTTGTATATCTAATTTGGAATACATTAGTGGGTCAATCTGTCTTGTTTCTATTCTGGTTGGTTGGTTTTCTTGCTGCTGCACTTAGATGACCTCATTCTATTGAACTTTTATATTTGAAATTGAACTCCAACTATTTATTGCAAGCTTTAGTTGTCTAGTATTGAAAGAAGTTGTCTACCATATGTATATATTAATATATATGCACAGAGGCTCAATTCTAGCTCTAAGATAACATGTTTGTCCATTTCTAATGAACTGCACGGTGTTTGTTAGTATGCTTTACAAGTTGTTTAATTCTTTGGCTCATTGCATTGTGCCTCTGTGATCTTCTGGAGGTTTCGAGTCCGTTTAGTGTGCTTTGACCGATGAATATGTTAATGAAATTACATGATCTATGTACAGGGAAATGTGATATTTTTACTGGGGATTGGGTTCCCGATCCCAACGGTCCGTTTTACACTATCAACAACTGCCACTCCATTCAAGAACATCAAAACTGCATGAGAAATGGGCGGCCTGATTCTGGCTATATTTACTGGAGGTGGACACCACGGGACTATGAATTGCCCAAGTTTAATCCAGAAAGATTTCTGTGGTTGATGAGAAATAAATCTATGACCTTTATTGGTGATTCAATCTCGCGTAATCACGTCCAGTCATTGCTTTGCATTCTCTCACATGTACATTCTATGTTTATGGAATTCTAGTGATGTTAACCTATTTGGTCTGGGTGTCTGGCTATTAAAACTGTTCATTGCTTTATGATTAATTTCTTTAGCTTTTAGCTTCTTCTCTCTAATTCTTATTAGTGACTTACCAGAACATTTCCTGTATTTACATTTTATTTTAACATTAAATCATATATATGCTTGATTGAAAAGCTCAGTAATTTGCCTGAAAATAGATCATGATCAACTAAGATTTTGGCTAAATTTGAACAGAAGAAGTCAACAAGTTGTATAAGTACTAGGGCTCTGGAATTGGGTACATATTTTGAAAATTAGCAGGCCAATGATGGAGACCAGTGACATGTCATTACTTCTATTATTAATTACAGCTGGCATGGCTTTTATGATGGAAGTTACCCCATTTGAAGTGGTTTAATGGTCAATTTGCAATAAATTTTGTTCCAAATTTCCTTGTCGGAGTATTTAGGTAGTTGTTTCACTAAGTTTCATCCACAACTTTGAGAAATGTATTTTGATAATTATTAGCTTCAACTAACATGAACTGTTGTGACTATGACCAAAGAAAGTTGATTTAAAACAATAACAATTGCCATGATCTATTATCATAAATATGCCCTACCTTCCATTTCCAATCATAATATAAAAACTTAAGGACTCGTTAATTAGTTGACTAAATTTACTGTCGCTTGAGATGACTTGAGATGTGCTATCCAATGTTCCTTCTTTTATCTTTACATGTTTAACTGCTTATTATTTCATTTTTACAATATTTTGATGTGTTTCCTATATTTGTAGGCATCATGGATTACAGAAGAAGAATTTGGTATGGGACATCTTGATTTAAACCCTGTACCCTCAGTTTCGTCGAAGTCGTTAAGTGGTAATATAGCTCCTTCACAAAATGGTTCAGACTGCATTGGCAATTTAAGCATTGTAAATATGGAATCATTTGATCCTAGGATTTTTTGCACATGCTTAGGTAGTAGCTTAATTTTATGGATAGTTTGGTTTATTTTATGGATTGAAAAGTGAATTTGAGATGTATATATGGATAGTTTGGTATATATTTTATGGATACAGTAATTTGAAACTGTAAACGAATGGTACTATTGGGATGTATTTTGAATGGTTGATACATTTTGACTTTAAATTTAAATGAGAATTTGGACTTTTTAACTATATATCATGGCATTAACATATTGTAGGTGCATTGGTAATATAGGTGAATCACAACCTTTTTTTTCTTTTTTTTTATCTACAACATTTTAAAAATGTTGTATATTTGTATAAATAAATGACACATTCTAAATAGATGACACATTATAAGTGTTGTATAAATGTGCCTAAACGTTGTCTGATATATTAAACTATAACATTTTTAGCCAGAAAACGTTGTGGAATCATACTTTCTACAACGTTTTCAAGCATCTACTAATTTATGGAAAACAAATCTACAACATTTTTTCTTAAAAAACGTTGTATAATGTGTCTAACTACAACGTTTTAAAAACGTTGTGTAAGGGTGTCAAATAGATGACACCATTAACCACGACGTTTTTCTGATTGAAACCACAACGTTTTTTTTTGCGTTATCTATTTACTGTTTTGTAGTAGTGATATTTCTTACTGGGCTAGTTGAGCTCACCCTTTCTTTCAATGTTCTCTTCAGGAAATGAGAAGCGTGGCGGGACTAGTCGGGGAGCGGGTGACGGTCGGATGATAGCATTAGTAGTCCTCACTATTACGGTTAAATAGTGTGACAATAAATGTAATGAGGAATCCATTGAGTGTGGATATTGTCTAGATGACAATATTCTTATTAAAACTCATAGATTATGTTTTGTCGTATTTTACACGACTGTTGTATAATTAAGTTGTATTTTAATTTTGTACCATATATTTGTTAACTCAAGATGGGTGATGTATACCTGTTTTGGGGCCGTCACAGTTGGTATCAAAGCCATTGAAAAGAGCCCCGAGCCTTTATCTGGTGACTTCCAAGTCTTAGGATGCACCGAAGCCAGAATTTCCGTAGGGGACGCCGTTCTACGGTGGCAAGTTGATAGGTATCATTGTGAGGTGCTATCCATGTAAAGGGATGCGAGTCACAGTTGGTATCAAAGCTTAGGGATATGATCCCTGGCTGAGATGTGAGACAAGAACTAGGAGGGGAGAGACGGGGAATTCCTTCGCTAGTATGACCTACCTAAGTTTATTTGGTATTTATTTGGTCGGTCAGAGTATAAGGATAATATGTGACATGTTAATTAACCCTTATTTTGTGGCAGTATTTGAAAATGGCACCCAAAAATGTTGAGATAAGAAATGAAGCACATGAGACTGTTGAGTCACCAACGATCAATACCGAGGATAATGTCCATCGGGATGGCAATAATCCTCAGAAAATCAACAACACTGACCAAATGATGAACGATGGAATGTTCAGAGGCTTTATCCAATTCATGCAATATCAGGCGAGAGCGGCTCCTGTCCAAAATGTAGGTGGAGAAATTGGAAACTCTCGGACGGTCACCGCTAAACAGTTCAAGGAGATGGGACCACAGAAGTTTATTGGAGAGCCAAAACCACTTAAGGCGGAGATGTGGATAAAGCAGATCACCAAGGTATTTGATGTCTTGGGATACTCCGAGGAGCAAAAGGTTCCTTTTGCCACCTTTATGTTGCAAGGAGAGGCAGACTACTGGTGGAAATCGGTAAAGCGTACTCAACCTGCCGCACTAAAGATGTCTTGGGAGAAGTTCCAAGAACTATTCAACGACAAGTACTTTCCCGAAAGTATTCGTCACATAAAAGAGGTAGAGTTCATCAAGTTGGAGCAGAACAATATGACCGTGTCACAGTACGAAGCTAAGTTTGTCGAGTTATCCCGGTTTGTGTCTCACTTGGTTGATAATTGTTGATCGATTTCGCAATCAATGAATACGTGCAAGTATACACGGTCAACAAGTAATAAAGTGAAAGTAGAGTATCATTCCCACGAGGAATTATTTAATAAAAATTACAAATTACTAACTCTTAACCAAATCAATTTTATTTAAACAATAGCAAATTGTGAATTTTCTAATTAAGAAAACTAAATTAACTAATTAAAACTTGGTTACTTTATAAATGAATTCAAATAAATAAAGGCTAAGACTCTAATATCCCCAATTATGAACTATAAATCAATTATCCAATTATCCCAATTATTATGTCTCTTGAATTGTTAATGAAATTCTCAAATGCCAAAAGCCCTCTCTCGGTGATCAATTGCCTTCTATTTAACTTGAGATTAATTTTGCTATATCTCTATGCAAAACAATTGAATTAAACTCAATTCTAATCCCAATTCCTTATGTGTTACATGCGGCAAATAGATATTCTCATTCTATTCACAAACCTAATTATTCTTTGTGCAAATAACTAAGTCACATGTCACCATGCTCTGTTCTAACCCTAGAATTCCTTTCTCAATTCCTTCTAGAGTAAACACAAGTAATTATCGATCGGATAATTAATCAATAAGCTCAAAACAAGATGAATAATTCACTTCAACATAAATAATTGGAATAAATCAAATAATCAATTCATAATCATAAAAGGTTCCATTGGAATCTTAATAAAAAGAATTAGTTCATAATTAATGAATTAAAACCAAGAATCCACAATTGAATAGACATTAAAAGATAAAAAGTAAGATGAGAGAAGAGAATAGAATCATTTGTCGCAAAATCGATGCTCCCTCGCTTGCTCGCTTGCTCTTGATCTTCAATGGTCTCCAAGTTACTTCAATCTCCAAAACTAATAAGAACTAGGGTTATGTTCTAATCTAAAGGAGTGTTTAATCTAGTCTAATCTATGTAATCTCCCTTTATTTTATGCCTTACATCATGTATTTATAGGTTACAAGTCCAATTTTTAGTTTAAGAACAAACCAAATCCAGTTTGGAGTCAAAAAGGTGTCAAAATTCGCCCAAAACGCGTCCGGGCGCACCAAGCCTCTTCCGGCCGCCCCAGCTGTTCACGACGCTGAGAATCTGCCTTATAGCGCCCGGCGCTGGAATTAAACCTAAAATTAGCGCCCAACATATTTGTTACAAGTTCTGACATTTTCTGCTCCGATGTCCTTTGGGAAAATGGCTATAACTTCTTCGTCCGAACTTCGATTTAGATGATTCATGATGATACGGAAAGAGGAAAAGTAGATCTACAACTTTCGTTCTTTAAGAATTTCGAAATAAGGTCTGTAACAATACTCAAATTGGCTCTGAAGTGACTGCTATGTAAATGGCAAGCCGAAAACGCGAATCTAGCCATCCCGAACGTCGATCCATGTAACTTTTGTCCCAATTCCTACAAAACAACATAAAACACGCTTGAATAGACATAAACACTTAAAAACATCCTAAAAGACTTGAGAACAACAATAAATTATGCCCGAATGTATCCAATTCATGTGTATAAAACTCACTCATCAATAATGAGGAGAGAATGACGCGGATGTTTCTAAGAGGTTTGAAACCCGAGATACGTCAATATCTGATTTCTCATAAACTGTGTTTGTATTCAGATATTGTAAATAGGGCTCAGTTATTGGAGCGCGATAACAAGTCAACCCAACCAAGAGAAAGCAGCCGACAAAATGATAATACATGTGGTGGCAGTCATAGAAGTGGTGACAACAAATGTGGAGGGAATCAACATGCCAGAAATGGTAACCACTTCGGTGGTAATCATGGCCAAGATAATAAGAATGGACATTTCAAGAAGAGGAGATTCAACAATGATGGAAAGACATCAGCACCAACACCCGTTGTTAAGGAAGGAGAACGACCACCTATCGTATATAACAAATGTGCAAGGGAAGGACACATCAGTCCAAACTGCGCAATGCAGTCCAAAGCATGTTACAATAATGGAAAAGAAGGTCACCTAGCCCGATTTTGTCGTGCACCAAAGTCAAGTCCAGTTGGGATGGAGGCATCAAAGGGTGTCCCAGACAAGACAAAATTGGTAGTTCAAGGGAGAGCGTTTGTCGTAACCTCCCAAAAAGCGAGGAATCTGAACGAGGTGATGATGGGTAAGCTAATCATAAACTCTAGTGAAGCTTATACTTTATTTGATACCAGTTCTACTCATTCTTTCATTTCTCCTACTTGCGCTCAACGTTTAAATATGACTCCGGAGAAATTAGACTTTGACTTATTGGTTGAAACTCCGTTAAGAGAAACCTTCATTACATCCACTATTTATAAGTCTTGTTTGATTCAAATCGATAACCGCACGTTACTTGTCGATCTTATTTCCTTAAAAATACTTGCATTTGATGTGATTCTAGGGATTGATTGGTTAACTACTCATCACGCAAAAATTGATTGTTTTCGTAAGGTTGTTAGCTTTCATATTCCTAATCAACCTATTATGCGAATTCAAGCGACCAAACCATTAAAATCGATCATGGTCATCTCAAGCCATAAAGTTATTCGTTTATTAAAAAACGGATGTCAAGCTTTTTTAGCTCATGTCACAGATTTAAACAAAAATACGTCAGATTTGAATGATATTTCTATTGTTAATAAATTCCCTAATGTATTCCCCGAAGAACTTCCTGGCCTACCCCCGGAGCGTGAAATCAAGTTTGGTATCGACCTTGAACCAGGTACAAAACCCATTTCCAATGCCCCATATCGAATGGCTCCTATTGAACTTCAGGAGTTAAAAACCCAACTACAGGAATTGTTAGACATCGGTTTCATTCGTCCTAGTACGTCTCCTTGGGGTGCTCCTGTTCTATTCATGAAGAAGAAAGATTGAAGTATGCGGCTTTGTATTGATTATTTGGAGTTGAATCATGTCACCATCAAAAATAGGTACCCATTGCCTCGCATTGATGACCTGTTTGACCAGTTGTAAGGAGCCAAATTATTTTCAAAGATTGATCTTCATTCCGGATATCATCAGTTGAAGATTAAAACTGATGACATTCCAAAGACTGCTTTCAAAACTCGGGACAGACATTATGAATTCCTAGTCATGTCTTTTGGATTGACTAATGCTCTTGTTGCTTTCATGGACATGATGAACCGAGTATTCAAGGAATATTTGGATCACTTTGTGGTCGTCTTTATTGATGACATCCTCATATACTCCAAAACCCGTGAAGACCATGAGCAACACTTCAAGCTGATACTACAAAAGCTTCGTGAAAATAATTTATATGCCAAGTTGAAGAAATATGAGTCCTGACTTGAGGAAGTTGCATTCCTTGGGCACGTGATATCAAATCATGGAATATCTGTTGACCCAACAAAGATTGAAGCAATTCAAAGATGGGAGCAACCAAAATCAGCGACCAAAGTATGTAGCTTTCTCGGCTTAGCTGGTTATTATCGGAGATTCGTGGAAGGATTTTCTCGAATCGCTACTCCATTAACTCAGCTGACTCGAAAAGATACAAAGTTCGGTTGGAGCGAGGAATGTGAGAAGAGTTTTCAAGAACTCAAGAGAAGACTCATTTCAGCACCTATTCTGACAATACCATCTGGCTTGGAGGGATTTGTCATCTACAGTGATGCTTTAGGCAAAGGGTGAGGATGTGTTCTCATGCAACATGGGAAAGTCATAGCCTATGCCTCACGACAACTCAAATAATATGAGAGAAATTATCCTACTCATGATCTAGAGTTGGCAGCAATCGTTTTTGCGCTTAAGATTTAGAGGCATTACCTGTACGGAGAGAAGGTGGAGATCTATACGGATTATAAAAGCCTCAAATATTTCTTCACTCAAAAGGAACTCAATATGCGGAAATGACAATGGCTTGAGTTATTGAAAGATTATGATCATACCATCCTAGAAAAGCGAACGTAGTAGCTGACGCATTGAGTAGAAGATGATATGCGAGCACGAGTGCAATATTGTCAACGCAAAGGCCCATTTTGTATGACTTGAAAAGGATGGAAATAGAGTTAAAGACTCCAGGGACACATGTGATGATGGCGAATATACTAGTGGAATCGACTTTAATCGATAAAGTTAAAGCTGCTCAAGCTACAGACCTGGAGCTGATGCGTATGAGGAAGAAAGTGCAAGAAGGTGCTATTTCAGAAGTAAGGATCGATGAGGAAGGAATACGTCGAGTCAACTCCAGACTTTGTGTTCCTGACGATTCTAACTTGAAGTATAAAATCATGATGGAGGCACACAACACACCGTTTGCAATCCATCCTGAGAGTACCAAAATGTATCGTGATCTTCGATATACATTTTGGTGGAGAAATATAAAGAGAGAGATAGCGGGGTTTATCTTAAGGTGTTTAACTTGTCAACGAGTCAAGGCAGAGCATCAAGTGCCAAAAGGTCCATTGCAACCACTTGAAATTATAGAATGGAAGTGGGAGCATATTACCATAGATTTCGTTACTGGTCTTCCCAAGGTTTCTCAAGGAATAGATGCAATTTGGGTCATTGTTGATAGATTGACCAAGTCTGCTCATTTCCTACCTATACGAGAAACTTATACACTTGAACGTCTTACTCGTATGTACATAAACAAGATTATAAGGCGCATGGTATGCCGGTATCCATAGTTTTCGATCGAGACCCAAGATTCACTTCAAGATTTTGGGTTAGTTTGCAAAAAGCTATGGGCGCAGTTTTACGATTTAGCTTCGGCATATCATCCTCAAATAGGCGAGGCGATGAAAGGACTATTCAAACTCTTGAAGATCTATTAAGACTCTGTGTCCTTGACTTCAAGGGAATTTGGGACAAGTTCTTACCATTGATGGAGTTTTCCTACAACAACAGTTATCAAGCAAGTATTGGCATGGCTCCATTTGAGGCGTTGTATGGAAGAAAGTGTCGTTCTCCAGTATGCTGGGATGAGGTGGGTGAAGCAACGTTGTTGGGACCGGAGTTGGTACGTATGACTGGGGAAAAGATTCAAACGATCCGACAACGTAAAAAAACCTCACAAGATCGACAAAAGAGTTATGCTGATCTTCATCGAAAGGACGTGGAATTCGATATTGGAGATCATGTGTTGTTACGTGTTGCTCCTTGGAAAGGAATTACAGGATTTGGAAAGAGAGGAAAGCTTAATCCTCGATTCATTGGCCCATTTTTAATCCTCGATCGAGTAGGAACTGTGGCCTATAGACTCGCCTTACCGCCAAGTATATCTCGTGTTCATAACGTTTTTCACATATCTATGTTACGTAAATATGTGAAAGATCCGAACCACATTATTGAATTAGAACCAGACGAGATAGAGGAAGATTTAATGTATGAAGAGTTACCTGTTAAAATCTTGGATAAAAAGGATTATATTCTACGCTCCAAGGTTATACCTCAAGTCAAAGTTTTGTGGAGAAACCACGATGCGGAAGAAATGACCTGGGAGTTAGAATCTGAGACGAAGTCAAGATATCCTCACCTCTTTGATATACCAGGTACGTACCCTAATTTCGAGGATGAAATTTTATAAGAATGAGAGGTTGTAAGACCCCAACATTTATGAATAAAGAATAATTTTCTCGAAATATAATTTTGAATATTATGGTGTGGATTTGATATAATGTTATAGTTGTGGGTAATATTTACAAATTTTGCAAAGTAAGCAAGTGGTTATATAATATTTGATTTGTCGGGGAATATTCGTTTTAACAGGGAATATTCGTACAATGTCACAATCATTGGTGGACCCCACAACGGAAGTATTGTCATAGTTAGAAAAAGACAGAATTATCTTTTTATAAAAATAACGGCGAAAGTGTTACCGTTAAATTGTTGAACTACCCGGTAGTAAAAGTAAAGTAATATGCGTGGTTGCATAGTAGCACACGGTATTGATTATTGATGCTTATGTGAGATGTCACTCAGTTATACTCAATTATTGCTACAGTAATTGATGCATCATATCTCTCATATTATTGATTCAGTTATTGTCACAGTATCATCTGCATAATATTTATTATTATTAAATCAATAATTGAGACGACAAAGTTATTCATATTATTATTTGCAATATTGACAATGTCTAGAAGTTACATCACGGAGAGGTTTGGTCACCTAATTGCGCGCTTGATAAGGAGAAATCCTTATCGAAAAGCCCCCCTCTTTCACAGGAGCGACACGGTTGTTAAATATTGTGAATTATAATATTAATGATGAATAAGTTCGTGTTGATTAAAGATGAAATGGATAGTTCCATTGTGTTGAAATTATTAGTGTTAGTGAAAATCGACATTTATTTCGATAATAATTGATGTCTGGAGGTTATGTTGACGATTGGGTAATTGCTTAGGATAAATGAGCAATTAATTGCTATTAATTCACATGATTATAACTATTTGTTCACATGTGTGTACTATTGATTCACATTCTTGTACTATTAGGGGAGGTGGTGCAAGATTGATAATACTTGCATGACTAAGTTAAAAATGGAGATATAGTTGAAGGTACTATACTGTAATTAGTTTTTTCACATGATTATACTATTAAGTCACATGAATGAACTATTAATTCACATTATTTACTATTAGAGGAGGTGGTGCAAGTTTGATAATACTTGTAGGACTAAATTAAAAATGAAGAAAAAGAGGAAGGTATTATACTGTAATATTTTGAGCCCCAAAACGTGCAATTATCAAAACTATATTTTCCTATAAATAGAAGCTCATTCTTCCTTCATTTCTCACCAATTCACTAAAGCTATAGAGCAATTATTATAGAGAGAAATTATAGAGAGAAAGAAGAAGAGAAGTCTGTTACCTCACTATTCTAGTATCCAATCTTCTTCTAAGGTAAGGGGTAATATTCTTTTGTATTCATGAAGATAGTTATTTTCTTTCAATACTCGTAAGGGTTGTTATTCCATTCTTTATTATTATGTTGGAATAACTCGCATGCTAAGGCAATCTGACATACGTGGTGAAATTCTTACATTATTCCATTTTTATTATTACGTTAAAATAACTTGTTTATGCGGTTTATCGCATACTGGTGAATTTGTTGTTATTCCATTCTTTATTATTACATTAGAATATCACATTTGTGCGGATTACGCATGACACAGTTCCATTCTTTATTATTACATTGGAATAACACATGCATACAAATTACGCACGCGCTGGTAAATTCTTACATTATTCCATTCTTTATTATTACATTGGAATAACTTTTGTCATGTGGATTACCGCATGCATGGTGAATGATCCTTCGTATTCATTCCTTATTAAATTGTGGAAATGATCTGTCTACGTGGATTACCGCATGGAGGGCAAAAATCCATTTGCGGTTTCATATATTCTATTATACTCATTTGGTTAAAGTTTTGGCTTTTATACTCCATGAAATTAGTGGATTATCTTTAATATTTGCGCTTCATCCAGTATCTTTTCATAGAAATATTCTTCTGAGCATTCTTGAATTTTACTCCACAAAGAAGTATCATGTTGTTAATTTGGACGTTATTGATTTCTGGATAAATTAAAATTATAAATCTTTAAAATTTATCCTTAAACTTGTTTTATTGAATTATTATGTCATTATCATCATCCTCATGCTTATATTGTGATTAAAGTCATCTTTGGCTTACGTGCATAGATGGACTTGGTATGATTATGACCAAGGATTATTCGGTGTAATCATGACCGTAATGTGACGAATGATGTGGTAAAAGTCCTTATGGGCTTATAGTTCATTGATGGACAGTTGTTGGTATGATTATGACCAGGGATAATTCGATATAATCATGACCATTGATGATTACATGAATATCCTTGGTCGTGATGCAGGGATGATTCGATTTAATTTATTAAGCTAAGTCTCAGCGATAAAGTTGATGAAAAACTTTTTAAATCATAGAAAATAGTAGATTTTATGCTCTACTTGACTCTTCCAATGGATTGCTTGTTCCACTGCAGTTAAACTTGTTGTCTATTATATTCTATCAGTTTAACATTGTTGAAGGCTAATGATAATTTATTCTGCATTATCTTAGTCATAATATTTCTTACTGGACTAGTTGAGCTCACCCTTTCTTTCATTGTTCTCTTCAGGAAATGAGAGCGTGGCAAGAGACTAGTCGGGAAGCGGAGTGATGATCGAGATGATAGTATTAGTAGTCCTCACTATTCTGTTAAATAGTGTGACAATAAATATAATGAGGACTCTATTGAGTGTGGATATTGTCTAGATGACAATATTCTTATTAAAACTCTTAGATTATATTTTGTCGTATTTTACACGACTGTTGTATAATTAAGTTGTATTTGAATTTTGTACCATATGAAAGTAGTATGCACACAAGCCAATCATGTTTGATGATAAAGCATATACTTTGTAACAATTTTATTCATTTATTAATAAAAATTATTAATTTATTAAAGGCTTTTAATTATCTACATGATGCTGTTTTATAATATGTTATAAACCCATAGTTTTAAGCAATGCTTTTAGAATAATGATGATGATCATTCTAATGAGATCTAAATTCTTAGAAAGCTTAAAACTAAAATAGTTCCCAATCATTGGATTACTAAATTGGGGATTAGTGAATCCGGATAGATTGGTACATACGTTCTTTTGCTTCATTGGATGAGGATAATTGATCTCATGATCATTTGTGTGGAGACACTAAAGCAAGTATGTAGGTGCTTATTGGAGAATAAGTTCCTTTGAGCGTGGCTCGCTAAGGAATACCTAATGGAGTTTTACTTGCCGTCGATAGGAATTTCTGTAGTGATAGTAGTACAAGTGATCCTTGGACTTGAGATCACCATAGTATCTTGTGTATGATGAGTTATACTTTGACTTATTCCTTAAGACCCTTAGGTTATATCAAAGGGTATGCTTGGGTATAATAAGTTATACATGGAGATAATGTATGATCGATAAAGAATCTACCACTTCTATTAAAAGAAGAGAAATGTCCTATGTGATTCGATAAATGACAACCCAAAGTAGTCCTTGGCGGCGAGAATGAAATTAGAAAGGAGTTTCTAATTTGCATTATTTGGAGTTGTGCATTTAAGGATCGAAATACATATAATTAAATAAAATAAGACTTGACAAATAATTCCATGTATTATATGTAATTGGGACATTGTATGGTGGAAGGATTGAATTGTCATGGTAACTATTTACTCAAAGGTTCTTTAATGATTAATGTTGAAATCTATATTATCCGAAAAGTCGTTGATCGCTAGGGAGGCTTATCCCTATTGTAGAATAAATATTATTTATTTAAATAAATTAATTGTTTAATTTATTTATTTAAATAAGATTAGAATTGTTCTAATTGATTTATTCACAACTAGGTTTAATATGGAGAACCTAAAAGGTCACACCATAAAAGGAAGAATAATTATTTAAGAAGTTAATGGCATAATCGTAATAATATGTTAAGTATATTTAATTTAATCTATGGTGATAGAATAAATTAAATAGCTTAATATTTATTATTTAATATTTTAGAAATATTAAATATAAATTAATAAGAGGAGTCTTATTAATATTATTAAAATTATTATTATTTTAATTTCTAAAAGAGTTTAGAAATTAATTTAATATAAGTACTCTCATTTATTCCTAATTGGATTAGGAAGGAAAATTAGTTAAAGGAGTTTAATTAATTATCCCTAATTAGATTAGGGAGCTTAATTAATTAAAAGAATTTAATTAATTAAATAAATCCCAATTCCTTAATTGTTAAGGTGGGTTGCCCAAATCTATAAATAAGAGGAGTCTTATTATGGGTGGTGGTGTTGTTGACTTTTACAACGACATAATTCCAATTTGTTGGAGAGTACGTTCTTTTCTATAGAGATAGAAAACTAGGGTTTGAGCCAAATACCCTTCTTCTTGAATTCTTATTTTTCCTTGGTGGATCACCTCTAGAGGCCCAACACTTGGGTGGCTAACGTTGATCAAAGGAAGGAACCAAACCCGGTGGATTCAAGTTGAGCGAAAAGGATTGGAGGTGAACTTTGTACGAGGAAGCTCGATCTTGGTATGATTTTATTCTTTATCTTTTCGTTTAATTAATAATTGTGCATAAAGGGTGATCCGGGTATATGGTTTGTAAAAATTTTTAAACTCTGGTTTTTCACGTTTCCGCACTTTTTTGCAATTTGATTGCGCACATGAATATTACAAACCTAAAAGTGGCATCAGAGCCAAACCTTTATGCGAATTATTAATTGTTTTAATTTGATATGTATATTGATATGTGTTTAGAACAATTTAATTGGGCATAATTTTATTGTATAAAATTTAAATAAAAAAAGAAAAAAAAAAAAAAAAAAAAAAGCCAAATTATCCACTAAATCAAGTACGGATTATTGGGTGCTCTTTTATTTATTCTGACCATGATTATGTAAATCATATATATATACAAGTTATTATATATATACAAGTTATTAACATTAAGCGATAGCATTAGCGATATATAACAAATTATTATATATATGATATATATTAACGTAATATATATATATATAATAATTTTATAATTAAAATAAAAGTTTATTTTAATCTTAAAATAAAAGGTTTATTTTAATATTAAAATAAAAGAGTTTATTTTAATTTTAAAATTGAGATTTCATGCTAACTAATTAGAGTTGGAATTGGATTCCATGATAACTAATTGGAGTTGAAATTGGATTATATGTTTCCTTAAGTAAAGGAGTTTATTTAGATATGAAATAAGATTTCATATTATTCAAAATAAAAGAGTTTATTTGTGAATAGGAAAGAGAATCCTAATTTCCTTAAATAAAGGAGTTTATTTAGATATGAAATAAGATTTCATATTATTCAAAATAAAGGAGTTTATTTGTGAATAGGAAAGAGAATCCGTGTTTCCTTTAATAAAGGAGTTATTTTTTTTTTACATGGAATTGGATTCCATAATTAATTAAAATAAAGGAGTTTATTTTGATTAAAGATTTTGATTAAAATAAAATAGTTTATTTTATTCAAAATAGGATAAATTAAAATAAAATAGTTTTATTTTGATTTAAATTTGGATTAAAATAAAGGAGTTTATTTTGATTCAAAATTAGATTTTATACTAACTAAATTTGCCCATTAAATGATATCAATATATATATTAAATGTTTATTATTCATAAGATGAATGTTATTTATTGATGCATATGATGATGTGTATGATAATAAATGGGATTGATTATGGACTATTGACCAATATGATTGGATTTTATTTTAGTTGGATGCATAAATGTATGGGTTTTAATAAATGGGGTCTGCGTACCTCGTCTTCTCTAATTTTTTCTTAATGTAAATTCTAACTCCCTCCTATGTACTTCCCCTTGACTGCTGATCAAGGTTTTTATTTATTTTAAATAGTTTTGTAATAGAAATAGTTAGAATTAATTTTTGAAGAATTAGAGATCAAGGAGCAAGGAGCGCTTGAAGACCCGTTTGTAATGGAGCTCGGGTTTAAATGTAATAGTTATATTTAAAAATTATTTCTTGCACCCCTAGGGTTTGACCTTTTGGTTTACTTGGTGACTCTAGTGAACCAAACTAGAATAAAAGTCCATAATCAATCCGGGTAGAATATAACATTCTATATGTGCATGCTATACTATATATATATATATATATATATATATATATTATATTATGCAAACATGCTTGCATGTTTATTAATACGACGCGTATTTTATATATATATGTAAATGTGCGCTAAACAAGATGAGAAAAATTAATAACAAACCCCTCGATTTTTATATTAAGTCCTAAGCGTTCAAAGATATTTGGAATATCGAGCGTAAGCCTTCTAGCATGATAAAATTAATAGAGTATTAAATATTTAATATGAGTTTGTTGTGTCACCACAAGGCAAGTATTAAGTATTTAAGATGTTAATTTATCACATTTGATGCTTATAAAGAAAAGCTGAACAATATTGTTTTGTTGTGTCACCACAAGGATGATATTTTCTTTTTTTGAATATATGGAGTGCTAGGTCGGACTTAACTTAGATAATTTTGATTCGGATGTGCCACCACTTGATCAAAATAATCTAAGAGGCAAAAGAAAAGGAGTTGCATAGTTGATGTAATTGACAAAAGTTGTCTACCTATTTATTTATATATAGTTTGTTGTGTCACCACAAGGCTATATACATTTGAAATGGGATCCTTATTCTCACTAGCAAATCTTTAATTAGATTTTGCGAACTATATAAGTGAGGGTAATATAGTTTGAAGAAAATAGTGGGAGATACCAATTTAAAATAAGACCTAATTTATTTTGGTAATTAATAAAAGAATGTATGTTAAAATATTGTTAATTACAAATTCATTTACAGAATTTTACAATGTCTAAAATTACTATCACTGCGAAGCATATTAGATGCTAAATTAACGGGCCAAATTAAGCGGATTGGTTAAGGAATTTGAGAATAGTTCTCATAGTGAAAAGCTATCTTATGTCTTAATACGCCTATCCCCGCAATGGTTAGATATAATGCCTCACGAGGAAGAGATTGCTACTTTTAGAAAGTGGCAAGATGATGCCTGATTAGCTCAATGCATCATGCTCGCATCCATGAGTAACGAGCTTCAGCCACAAGATGAAACTATGGATGCTCCTACTATATTCCTGCACATCAAGTAGTTAATGGTGAGGAAAGTAGGACTGATAGATATCAGATACCTAAGGAGCTCTTCCGATCTAGAATGACCGATGACCCTATAGTATAGATAAAAGTCCTTAATATAATCAATTTGATTGATCAATTAGGACAACGGGTTTTATCATGGATGGAGAGTTGAGCCAAGATTCAATCTTGCACTCACTCCCGGACTCCTTTCACAATTGTTGTGAATTTTCATATGAACAAGCTAGATATCGACTTCATTTGATTTGCTTAACATGTTGAAAAATGTTGAGAGTCATTTTCAACCAAGAAAGACCATGTCTTACTAGAAGGGGCCAAAGGATCTTCTGAAAAGAAGATTGATTTAAAGAAGGTAAACAGGAAAGGCGTAAACAAAGGATAATAAGAACAAAAGCGATATGGATAGCAAAGGAGTTTGCTTCCACTACAATAAGCTTTGGACCTCTGAAAGAAAGCTGAGAAGCATCTTGCAGAGGCTAACCAAAGAAGCTTAGTGAAGTTTTGGTTACAAATACAAATTTGTTCATGATTTAAAATAATTTTTCTTTAAGTCGAGGTTCTACTTGGGTATTGGATACCGACTTTGGTTATCATAAATATAGATTTATGAAGGGACCAAATGCAGTAGAAAGTTAAACAAGATAAGTAATCCTATGTGTGGGAAATGAAGCAAAGGTTCTTTGCGATTAGCCATAGAAACTTATAGTTTAGCAATCCCTACGGACAAATCTATTAAGTCGATAAGTTGTTATTGTATTCCAAGACTTGTTAGAAACATTATTTCCATTTTATTGTTGGACAATGAAATCTTTGGTATTATATTTAAGAACAATTGTTGTTCTATTTATAATAATAATAATAATGTTTTGTATAGAACTGGAATATTACTTAATGGATTTTATATACTTGACTTACGTGAAAATAATTTTGTAAATTGAACAAACTAGTATAAGAAAAGGAGATGATCATTCAAAGAGTTGAATGTATGTATTTGTTGAAATACAAGTGTGAATTATTTGAAAGGTTCAAAGAATTCAGAAGTGAAACAAATTGGCAAAGTATTAAGATTCTTTGATTAGATCAATGAATAAATACTTGTGCAATAAGTTTTTAGATCATCTCAAATGGTTTTCTCATAATGGACACATCCTGATACGCAATAATTGATTGATGTATCTAAATGGAAAATTGTACCTTGTTGGACATGGTACGGTCCATAATGATTTTTACCGACATTCCAGTATCCTTTCAGGATCATGTCCTAGAAATGGTCTGCATATCTATTTAAAAAGGTAATCTCTAATCCAAATTTCAAGACTCCATAAAAGTTATGGATAGGGAGGATTCCTAATCTTAAGTATGTTAAGATAAGGGGTTGTCCAACTTATGTGAAAAGGTTTCGAAGGATAAGCTTGGGACAAGATTTGACATGTACAGATTTGTGGGACATCCTAAAGTAAGTTTAGGGTATATGTTCTATAATTCTACTTAGCAAAAGGTGTTTGTTATGAAACACGCTGCCTTCTAAGATAAAGGTGTTTATCATTAAAAGGGGCTAGTGGGAGGATAATAGATCTTGAAGAGTTCAAGAACCACAAAATACTATAAGTCAAATAAGAGGAACCTGTAGATAGACCTATTATACCACAACTGAATCGTAAATCTGGAATAGTACCGAAGATACCTAGGAGGTATGGATTCATCATAGATGATGATAATGAGGTACACATCATAGAAGATGATGATCCAGTTACATACGATGAGGTAAGTGTTGTAGACACTCAGAGAAATGGATTGAAGCAAGTTTCTCAAATATGGAACATTCGTTTTGATGAGGCAATCAAAAGAGTTTGATTTTATCAAAAATAAGAATGAACATAGTGTGTACAAAAGGGTCAGTGGGAGCATCGTGACATTCCTAGTACTATATGTTGATATACTACGGATAAGGAATGACATACTAATGCTACAATTAGTTTAGATAAAGTTGTCTAAACATTCCTCCATGAATGATTTGGAAGAGTATCTTAATTGGGGATATAAATCTATATAGATAGATTTAAGAGGATGCTCAACTTAACCCAAGGAACGTATATTCATTTGATGCTAAAGTCGTTTAGCATGGCAAACTCCAAGAGATGTCTCATGTCGATGATCTATGAAGTGTATCTCTCTTAATAGTCCCCACAGACTCCTGAAAAGAGAGGTCGCATGAGTGACAATCATGTATGCAATGAAATGTACGAGACCTGATGTTGATCGGTCATATTCTGGAGAAGTTCACTATGAGTCAGTTGAAAACATCTTAAAGTGCTTAACAGGCACTAAGGATGTGAGCATACATGGTGGGTCTTAATTAAAACTAGAGGGCTTAACAGACTCAAGTTTTTCAGACAGACCAAGATGACAGAAAATCCACTTTAAGGTAAAGCGTTATCTTGAGCAAGTGGTGCAAAGTTGAATTGGAAAGGTTCCAAACAAACAAAAGAGTTCTTTGGTTTAGTGATAAAAGACAAAGTATATAGATATAAATGAAGCTGCAAGTTGATTGTTTGGATTAAAAGTTCATTCTGAGAACTAGGAATAGTTCCTAAGTCTCATCTTGGATCTAAACATGTGTTGTGGCACTTTCATTTGATTATTAGAATCATTGAAAGATGGGAAATCACTATAGAGATAGTGGACTCTCATGAACAACATTACATATCCATTAACTAAAGCTTATCCAAAAGCGAGGATCATCGTCACTTAGAGAAGAAGAGTATGAGATACCATGACGATTGGCTTTAGTGCAAGTGGGAGATTGAAAGTAGTATGCACACAAGCCAATCATGTTTGATGATAAAGCATATACTTTGTAACAATCTTATTCATTTATTAATAAAAAGTATTAATTTATTAAAGGCTTTTAATTATCTACATGATCTTTGTTTTTATAATATGTGATAAACCCATAGTTTTAAGCAATGCTTTTAGAATAATGATGATGATCATTCTAATGAGATCTAAATTCTTAGAAAGCTTAAAACTAAAATAGTTCCCAATCATTGGATTACTAAATTGGGGATTAGTGAATCCGGATAGATTGGTACATACGTTGCTTGCTTTCGTTGGATGAGGATGATTGATCTCATGATCATTTGTGTGGAGACACTAAAGCAAGTATGTAGGTGCTTATTGGAGAATAAGTTCTTTGAGCATTATTGGCTCGCTAAGGAATACCTAATGGAGTTTTACTCACTGTCAATAGGAATTCTGTAGTGATAGTAGTACAAGTGATCCTTGGACTTGAGATCATCATAGTATCTTGTGTATGATGAGTTATACTTTGACTTATTCCTTAAGACCCTTAGGGTATATCAAAGGGTATGCTTGGGTATAATAAGTTGTACATGGAGATAATGTATGATCGATAAAGAATCTACCACTTCTATTAAAAGAAGAGAAATGTCCTATGTGATTCGATAAATGACAAACCCGTGTAGTCCTTGGCGGCGAGAATGAAATTAGAAAGGAGTTTCTAATTTGTATTATTTGGAGTTGTGCATTTAAGGATCGAAATATATATAATTAAATAAAATAAGATTTGACAGTAATTCCATGTCTTATATTTAATTGGGACATTGTATGGTGGAAGGATTGAAATTATGCAGTAACAATTTACTCAAAGGTTCTTTAATGATTAATGTTGAAATCTATATTATACGGAAAGTCGTTGATCATTTAGGGAGGCTTATCCCTATCAGAATAAATATTATTTATTTAAATAAATTAATTGTTTAATTTATTTATTTAAATAAGATTAGAATTGTTCTAATTGATTTATTCACAATAGGTTTAATATGGAGAACCTAAAGGGTCACACCATAAAAGGAAGAATAATTATTTAAGAAGTTAATGGCATAATCGTAATAATATATGTTATGTATATTTAATTTAATCTATGGTGATAGAATAAATTAAATAGCTTAATATTATTATTTAATATTTTAGAAATATTAAATATAAATTAATAAGAGGAGTCTTATTAATATTATTACAATTATTATTATTATTTTAATTTCTAAAAGAGTTTAGAAATTAATTTAATATAAGTACTCTCATTTATTCCTAATTGGATTAGGAAGAAAAATTAGTTAAAAGAGTATAATTAATTATCCCTAATTAGATTAGGGAGCTTAATTAATTAAAAGAATTTAATTAATTAAATAAATCCCAATTCCTTAATTGTTAAGGTGGGTTATTTCAAATCTATAAATAAGAGAGTCTTATTATGGGTGGTGGTGTTGTTGACTTTTACAACGACATAATTCCAATTTGTTGGAGAGTACGTTCTTTTCTATAGAGATAGAAAACTAGGGTTTGAGCCAAATACCCTTCTTCTTGAATTCTTATTTTTCCTTGGTGGATCACCTCTAGAGGCCAAACACTTGGGTGGCTAACGTTGATCAAAGGAAGGAACCAAACCCGGTGGATTCAAATTGAACGCGTAAAGGATTGGAGGTGAACTTGTACCTGAGGAAGCTCGATCTTCAAGGGTATGATTTTATTCTTTATCTTTTCGTTTAATTAATAATTGTACATAAAGGGTGATCCGGGTATATGGTTTGTAAAAAATTTTAAACTCTGGTTTTTCACGTTTTCGCACTTTTTTGCAATTTGATTGCGCACATGAATATTACAAACCTAACACCATATATTTGGCGACTCAAGATGGGTGATGTATACCTATTTTGGGGGCGTCACAGTTAAAGTTAAGGGTTATATATTTAAATATTTTAAATAAGCAAGTGGTTATAAAATACTCATTGTTGTCGGGGAATATTCGTTTGGTCGTGGAATATTCTTCTTGTCACAAAGAATATTAAATACTGACAGCGTTGACCATTTGTGGGCCCCATAACAGAATAACTGTCGGATGAAGATAACGACAAGTTTGAGTTTTTATAAATAACGTCGTAGTTGTTACCGTAAACACAATTGGAATATCCGGTGGTTAAAATACAGTAATACGCGTCGTTGCACAGTAGCACACGGTATTGCACAGTATTTTTGAATTGTTGATTCCTACGTAAGAAGGCACTACTCAATAATTGTTACAGTAATTACTGTTCAATATTTTTTTAGTTCAATAATTGCTACGTTGATATTTTATATTATTGTTGATTTAATAATTGCCATTGCACAGTATTTCCCATTATCAGGTCAATAATTCATATTATTTGAATAAGATTATTAGATAGCATTATTGGCAATGTCTAAGGAAGTTACATGCAGAAAAGGGTTTGGTCACCTAATTGCATGGCAAGATAAGGAGAAATCCTTATCTGAAAAGCCCCTGCTCTGAGGAATGACACGATTGTCATAATTGTGATTACGTAATATTATTTATGAATAATTAATTATTGATTTATATGATAAGGAAAATATTTATTTATGTGGATATAAATGGAGGAATTTTTAGAAAAGTGACAATTGTTGAAAATTGATATTTTATCTTTTCTAATAAAATAATTTATTTAAATATATTATTATATTATAATAATATAATAATGGTGATATTTTTTACAATGAATGTGTGATATATGAATAAATGAGGAGGAAGAGTATTTTTGTTGCAATAAATGCTAAAAACATGTTAAACATGTTGGCGGACCCTATTTTTGACTGAAATTTGATTATAGCATGTAAAATCGTCCGTATTTGAATTTCGGACAATTTCTGTTTGGAATTTGGAAAACCTTAAACTTACAAAGTTGTAGAGAATTGAATTTCCTATGGATTGGTCATAAGATTCAAATTTTCTGATAAAAGGGCTATTTATTATGAATTATTGAAGTTCCAGAATAATTGATTTTTGAAGTTTTAAATAATTTTTAAAAGAAAAAAGTTTTTTTCATTTAGGTGGGCCCTACATGTGTAGTAAATGAGCTGAGTTCAGATGTCAACAGGTGGGCGTGAAATTTTTAATAAATATTATTATTTTATTAAATTTTCTGCTTTGGTGTTCTAAGAATTTTCCTATATATATGGTGCTTAGGTTAGAATTAAAAATCACACTAGAAACTGAAGTTTTCTCTCTCTATATTATCGAGCGTATTTTTGTATGTATTTTGATACTTTGAGTGTTGCTATACGGTGCTAGTTCCTTTCAGCGTTATATCTGATATTTCAGCCAAAAGTACTATTCTTTAGAGGTACGGGATTGTAAGGGATAATAAGGGATGTTATTTCCTTCGTAAATGATATTATATCTTTTGATATCATTATGCCGAAATATTGGTATGAATTTTATTGTGGAATTTCTACCTTTTTGTGTCGGGGTTACTATTCACGTATACGGCACTATTCATGTATATGGCACTATTTACGTATACGCCATTATTTACGTATACGGTACTATATACGAATACGGGTTAGTATTCATGAGTTACTATCCACGATTACTATTCATGAGTTACTATTCACGACAAAAATTGGTTTCTTTTTCTGACCAAATTATCGTTGATTTATGAATCTTACTCTTGAAATTAAATCCATGTTTTGATTATATTGTTTTTATTATCATTTATAACATTTTAATAATCCTAGTGATGAAATTTCTCTTTCACTTGAGTGTAAAGGTGGGTAGATTATCGGCATAATTGTGACTATGGGTACTCTTTGGCCAGTAGTGCAAAGTTGAATTGTTGACTGGTATGATCATAACCATTGAATTTACAATTGAATATCTTTAGCTTAAGTGCAAAGGTGAATTGATCAAAATGGTTATAATTATTGTTTATATAAAATCTGAAATGATTATATATTTCTTTAGAATATTAATATCTTTGGCCTATAGTGCAAAGATGATCTGTTGTTGAATATCTTTGGCCTGTAGTGCAAAGATGACCTGTTGTTGAATATCTTTGGCCAGTAGTACAAAGATGAACTGTTGACGAATATCTTTGGCCCGTAGTGCAAAGATGAATTTATTAGTATGATTATGAACAGGAACTTTGATTTAGTATAACCATGATCTTTTATGTTTCAGGTAAAGACAGGTGATGAAAATTATCTTCGTCCTGGATGAGAAGAAGAATTTAGAACCACAATTATGATTATGAGTTATTCATATGATTGTGGACCAGAACTGTTGATTGATGTTACACGGATAAAACATTGTTGGTGGACTTTTAACATGGAGAAGATAATAGACTTTGTGGTCTATTTGACTCTTCTAATGGATTGCTCGTTCCACTGCAACTATGGCTGAAAAGTTTTATCATCTACCATATGTTCTAAATCTCTGGTTCATTACTGACAAAGGCTATTTATAATTTAATTATCTTTAGTCATGATATTCTTTACTGGGCTAGTTGTGCTCACCCTTTTGCTTCACAATTCCTTTCAGGTAATAAGAGTGTAGCTGGGTCGAGTGGGGGTAACAGGGGAATAGAACGGTGGTCTCTAGCTGTGGAGGTTCTCCCTAAATAGTATAAAAATAATTTTATTGAGAACTTTAGAATAGTGTGTTGTATTTTATACATCATTTAGTAGTTATATTTGGTGAATCAAATAGGGTGAGGCAAACCCAACGTTGGAAGGGTGTTTTTCCACTATCATACAAGATGTCTAATGACATGCGACTTCGTGTTATCATAAGACAGGGTTGTGCACATCCACTTGCTGAGTATATCTACGAGCACTACCTATATAATCTTGGAGTTTGGATGAAATATAATTCTCAATTAGAGACAATGGAAATAATTATATGCCAAAAGAAGACTCACCATTGGAAAGAATATGATAACAATCTTCTTATTTTTCTTTGGGCTCTATTGGGTCAACCAAGGATAATTCTCGAGTTATATGATATCAATTATAACTTAGATGCATGGCCTCCCATGTACGAAGGTTTCCTTGAGCATTATCCAAATATTTTAATTTCTAAAACAATTATTGACTGTACCTTTATGTAAGGTATCAATGTGATATGTTATCCAGGTAAAGGGATGAGAGTCACAGTTGGTATCTATTTGTATTGAAACTCACAGCATATGTGTTGTCGTATTTTGCACGACAATTGTAATAATTAAGTTGTAGTTGTTTTTTGTACCATGTATTTGGCAACCCAGAATGGGTTGGGTGAATTGGACCTATTTTGGGGGCGTCACAATATATATCTAAACCTAACACACTAATAGGACGCAAACATGGAAGCCTCTCATAGGCCCTAAACTGCCAGCATAAAGGCAAACATCTACGGTCAGTCAACACTCTTAACTTGTACATGGGAAATCAAAAGAGAAATACTCACCAGCAGAAACGGGTAAAATCCTAGCCAAGCCTCTGTCAAGCCCTGTGAACGCATGTGTATCCTCCTGAGGAAATAGGCAAAGGTGTAGGAGCCCCAATCATACTCTCCAATACAGTCCACCTCCCGAGTGGCGCTGATCAAAGCGAATGACACCGTGAAAAAGTTGTCTGCTATGAAACAACCCCTGATAATAATCAGGAACAATCGCCGAAGAATGCGATCCCTGACTCTTACATTAGCGGGCATGAGCTCACTCAATAACCCACTCATAACATCTACGCTCAAAGGACCTGTACGGACGGTCCTGCCCTTGAGCGCCTCAGTCGGAACTCCTAGCAAGAATCTAACGGCAGTAAGGGTAATGTCCACCGTACATGGCACTGGCGCCCCTCCAAACTCCATACCGGTGATAAACCGTCAATCCATCGGCGTCATCATCACCTCATAATCCAACAAATAGAGAGACTGAGTCTGGTGAAACCAGCGATCAAACAATGCCCTGAGGTAACCCCAGGGACAACGGCGGGGAAGAATTGAAAAGAACGCCCCAAAGCCCCAACCATGCACAATCCCTCGATAATCTGGATGTAGAGCCTGATATAGGGAGTATATGCTGAACCAGTTCCCTCGAGGCTGCGTAAAGCCGGGAAACTACACCACAAATGCAGATCAATGTCAAAATCCTTGCTCCTCATCAATAGGAAAAAGGAAGATTAAACTAGCTTTTACCTTGTTTACCTGCAAGTAAACTAAGGGCTGGCGACTCAAATCATCCAGAAGATCTAGAATCATCACATTAATGCCTGGAAGATCTCTGCGGGGAGCATGAGTAGCAGGAGCTGGAGCCGCAACTGGTACATCTTCCTCCTCATCCTCGACGTCCGGTACATCAACCCGGACATGACGAATCACTGCCTCCATCAAGCGACAAGGTTGTCTGACTGAAGGGGGTCGAGGCACTTCAAAAGCCCTCCTTCGCACACCTGAAGTGGTCTTCCGAGAACTACTCGGCTGATCCAGATCCATAATATCTAGACACAAGTCTGAAAGTAGTATGCACACAAGCCAATCATGTTTGATGATAAAGCATGTACTTTGTAACAATCTTATTCATTTATTAATAAAAAGTATTAATTTATTAAAGGCTTTTAATTATCTACATAATACTGTTTTATAATATGCGATAAACCCATAGTTTTAAGCAATACTTTTAGAATAATGATGATGATCATTCTAATGAGATCTAAATTCTTAAAAAGCTTAAAAACTAAAATAGTTCCCAATCATTGGATTACTAAATTGGGGATTAGTGAATCCAGGATAGATTGTACATATCGTTGTTTGCTCATTGGATGAGGATGATTGATCTCGTGATCATTTGTGTGGAGACACTAAAGCAAGTATGTAGGTTCTTATTAGAGAATAAGTTCTTTGAGCATTGGCTCGCTAAGGAATACCTAATGGAGTTTTATTTGCTGTCAATAGGAATTTCAGTAGTGATAGTAGACAAGTAATCCTTGGACTTGAGATCATCATAGTATCTTGTGTATGATGAGTTATACTTTGACTTATTCCTTAAGACCCTTAGGGTATATCAAAGGGTATGCTTAGGTATAATAAGTTATACATGGAGATAATGTATGATCGATAAAGAATCTACCACTTCTAATAAAAGAAGAGAAATGTCCTATGTGATTCGATAAATGACAACCCGGTAGTCCTGGGTTAAGGCGAATGAAATTAGAAAGGAGTTTCTAATTTACATTATTTGGAGTTGTGCATTTAAGAATCGAAATACATATAATTAAATAAAATAAGACTTGATGTAATTCCATATCTTATATTTAATTGGGACATTGTATGGTGGAAGGATTGAATTGTGCGGTAACTATTTACTCAAAGGTTCTTTTATGATTAATGTTGAAATCTATATTATCCGGAAAGTCGTTGATCATTTAGGAGGCTTATCCTATTGTAGAATAAATATTATTTATTTAAATAAATAAATTGTTTAATTTATTTATTTAAATAAGATTAAGTATTCTAATTGATTTATTCACAATTAGGTTTAATATGGAGAACCTAAAGGGTCACACCATAAAAGGAAGAATAATTATTTAAGAAGTTAATGGCATAATCGTAATAATATGTTATGTATATTTAATTTAATCTATGGTGATAGAATAAATTAAATAGCTTAATATTTATTATTTAATATTTTAGAAATATTAAATATAAATTAATAAGAGGAGTCTTATTAATATTATTGCAATTATTATTATTTTAATTTCTAAAAGAGTTTAGGAATTAATTTAATATAAGTACTCTCATTTATTCCTAATTGGATTAGGAAGGAAAATTAGTTAAAGGAGTTTAATTAATTATCCCTAATAAGATTAGGGAGCTTAATTAATTAAAAGAATTTAATTAATTAAATAAAACCCAATTCCTTAATTGTTAAGGTGGGTTGCCCACATCTATAAATAAGAGGAGTCTTATTATGGGTGATTAGGTTGTTGACTTTTTCAACATACGACATAATTCCAATTGTTGGGAGAGTACACCCTTTCTATAGAGATAGAAAAACTAGGGTTTGAGCAATACCCTTTCTTGAATTTTCTTCTTCCTGGTGGATCACCTCAGAGGCCAAACATTTGGGTGGCTAACGTTGGTCAAAGGAAGGAACCAAACCCGGTGGATTCAAGTTGAGCGCGAAAGGATTTGGAGGTGAACTTGTGCAGGAAGCTCGATCTTCAAGGGTATGATTTTATTCTTTATCTTTTCGTTTAATTAATAATTGTGCATAAAGGGTGATGGGGTATATGGTTTGTAAAATTTTAAACTCGATTTTACACGCCTTAGTACTTTTATGCAATTTGATTGCGTTCATGAATATTACAAACCTAACAGTGGTATCAGAGCCAAACCTTTATGCGAATTATTAATTATTTAATTTGATATGTATATTGATATGTGTTTAGAACAATTTAATTGGGCATAATCTTTATATAAAATTTAACATAAAAAAAAAAAAACGGACCGCATGTAAACAGGATTCACGGTTTTTCATGTGCACTCCTTCACGGAAATAAAAGGTGTTTGATCTTGATGGATGATTACATGGATCTTCTAATATATATATATATATAGTTTTTATCACATGTAATTCTTCAGGAGCATTTTTTTTTTTTGGTGGCCCACGTGAATTTTTTTTTTTTTTGCCCAGGAACGGTTTTATATATATATATATATTCGGTTATTTTATAATATATTATATATATTATATATATAATATATTATTCTTAATAATTTTATAATTAAAATAATATTTATTTTAATTTTTTTAAATAAAAGGTTTATTTTAATCTTAATATAAAAGATTTATTTTAATTTTAAAATTAGAATTTCATGCTAACTAATTAGAGTTGGAATTGGATTCCATGATAACTAATTGGAGTTGAAATTGGATTCTATTCTTTTCCTTAAATAAAGGAGTTTATTTAAATATGAAATAAGATTTCAAATTAATTCAAAATAAAGGAGTTTATTTGTGAATAGGAAAGATAATCCTAATTTCCTTAAATAAAGGAGTTTATTTAAATATGAAATAAGATTTCATATTATTCAAAATAAAGGAGTTTATTTGTGAATAGGAAAGAGAATCCATGTTTCCTTAAATAAAGGAGTTTATTTAAATATGAAATAAGATTTCATATTATTCAAAATAAAGGAGTTTATTTGTGAATAGGAAAGAGAATCCTAATTTCCTTAAATAAAGGAGTTTATTTAAATATGAAATAAGATTTTATATTATTCAAAATAAAAGAGTTTATTTGTGAATAGAAAGAAAAGAAAATCCGTGTTTCCTTTAATAATTTTTTTTTATTACATGGAATTGGATTCCATAATTAATTAAAATAAAGGAGTTTATTTTGATTTAAATTTGGATTAAAATAAAGGAGTTTATTTTGATTCAAAAATAGATTTTATACTAACTAAATTTGCCCATTAAATGATATCAATATATATATTAAATGTTTATTATTCATAAGATGAATGTTATTTATTGATGCATATAATGATGTGTATGATAATAAATGGGATTGATTATGGACTATTGACCAATGCGATTGGATTTTATTTTAGTTGGATGCATGAATGTATGGGTTTTATTAAATGGGGTCTGCGTACCTCGTCTTCTCTAATTTTTCTTAATGTAAATTCTATCTCCTCCTATGTACTTCCCCTCGATTGGCAGCGATCAAGGTTTTATTTATTTTAAATAGTTTTGTAATAGGAATATTTAGAATTATTTTGAAGAATTAGAGATCAAGGAAGAAGCGCTTGAAGACCGTTTTGTAATGGAGCCGGGTTTAAATGTAATAGTTATATTTAAATATTATTTTTGCACCCCTAGGGTTTGACCTTTTGGTTCACTTAGTGGCTCTAGTGAACCAAACTAGAATAAAAAGTCCATAATCAATCCGGGTAGAATATAGTATTCTATATGTGCGTGCTTATATTATATATATTATATATTATGCAAACATGCTTCGCATGTTAATTAATATGACGATATTTTATATATATATGTAAATGCCGCTTAAACAAGATGAGACAAAATAATAACAAATCCCTCAATTTTTATATTAAGTCCTAAGCGTTCAAAGATATTTGGAATATCAAACGTAAGCTTTCTAGCATGATAAAATTAATAGAGTATTAAATATTTAATATGAGTTTGTTGAGTCACCACAAGGCAAGTATTAAGTATTTAAGATGTTAATTTATCACATTTGATGCTTATAAAGAAAATTGAACAATATTGTTTTGTTGTGTCACCACAAGGATGATATTTTTTCTTTTTGAATATATGGAGTGCTAGGTGGGACTTAACTTGGATAATTTTGATTGGATGTGCCACCACTAAATCAAAATAATCTAAGAGGCAAAAGAAAAGGAGTTGCATAGTTGATGTAATTGACAAAAGTTGTCTACCTATTTATTTATATATAGTTTGTTGTGTCACCACAAGGCTATATATATTTGAAATGGGATCCTTATTCTCACTAGCAAATCTTTAATTAGATTTTTGCCGAACTATATAAGTGAGGTAATATAGTTTGAAGAAAATAGTGGGAGATACCAATTTAAAACAAGACCTAATTTATTTTGGTAATTAATAAAAGAATGTATGTTAAAATGTTGTTAATTATAAATTCATTTCTGTAATTTTACAATGTCTAAAATTACTATCATCTGCGAAGCATATTAAATGCTAAATTAATGGGGCCAATCAATTAAGCGGATTGGTTAAGGAATTTGAGAATAGTTCTCATAGTTTGAAAAGCTATCTTATGTCCATATCGCCTATCCTTGCAATGGTTGCGAATAATGCCTCCGAGGAAGAGATTGCTACTTTTAGAAAGTGGCAAGATGATGCTGATTGGCTCAATGCATCATGCTCGTATCCATGAAAGTAACAAGCTTCAGTCACACTGAAACTATGGATACTTCTACTATACTCCCGCACGTCAAGTAGTTGATGGTGAGGAAAGTAGGACCGATAGATATCGGATATCTAAGGAGCTCTTCCGATCTAGAATGGCCAATGGCACTATAGATGCACAGAAAAAGTTCTTAACATAATCAATTTGATTGATCAATTAGGACAACTGGTTTTGTCATGGATGGAGAGTTGAGCCAAGATTTGATCTTGCACTCACTCCCGGACTCCTATCACAATTGTTGTGAATTTTTCATATGAACATGCTAGATATCAGCTTCGCTGATTTGCTTAACATGTTGAAAAATGTTGAGAGTCATTTTCCAACCAAGAAAGACCATGTCTTACTAGAAGGGGCCAAAGGATCTTCTGAAAAGAAGATTGATTTAAAGAAGGTAAACAGAAAGGCGTAAACAAAGGATAATAAGAACAAAACTGATATGGATAGCAAAGGAGTTTGCTTCCACTACAATAAGCCTGGACACTGGAAAGAAACTGCAAGAAGCATCTTGCAGAGGCTAACCAAAGAAGCTTAGTGAAGTTTCGGTTACAATACAATTTTGTTCATGATTTAAATAAATTTTTCTTTAAGTCAAGGTTCTACTTGGGTATTGGATACCGACTTTGGTTATCATAAATATAGATTTATGAAGGGACCAAGCAGAAGTAGAAAGCTAAACAAATATAAGTAATCCTATGTGTTGAAAATGAAGCAAAGGTTGCCACATTAGCCATAGAAACTTATAGTTTAGCAATGCCTACGGGCAAATCTATTAAGTCAATAAGTTGTTATTGTATTCCGATTCTTGTTAAAATATTATTTCTATTTTATTGTTGGACAATAAAATTTTTGGTATTATAATTAAGAACAATTGTTGTTCTATTTATAATAATAATGTTTTGTATAGAACTGGAATATTACTTAATAAATTTTGTATACTTGACTTACATGAAAATAATTTTGCATATTGAACAAATTAGTATAAGAAAAGGAGATGATCATTCAAAGAGTTGAATGTATGTATTTGTTGAAACACAAGTGTGAATTATTTGAAAGGTTCAAAGAATTGAAGTGAAACAAATTGACAAAGTATTAAGATTCTTTGATTAGATCAAGGAATAAATGCTTTCAGGCAATAAGTTTCTAGATCATCTCAAATGGTTTTCTCATAATGGACACATCGACGATCGTAATAATTGATTGATGTATCTAAAAGGAAAAATCGTACCTTGTTGGACATGGTGCGGTCCATAATGATTTTACCGACATTCCAAAGTATCCTTCGGGATAATGTCCTAGAAATGGTTTGCATATCTCTGAAAATGGTAACCTCAAAATCCAAAGCCCCAAGACTACATAAAAGTTATGGATGGGGAGGATTCCTAATCTTAAGTATGTTAAGATAAGGGGTTGTCCAACTTATGTGAAAAGGTTTCAAAGGATAAGCTTGGGACAAGATTTGACAAGTGTCGATTTGTGAGACATCCTAAAGTAAGTTTAGGGTATATGTTCTATAATCCTACTTAGCAAAAGGTGTTTATTGTGAAACACGCTGCCTTCTAAGATAAATGTGTTTATCATTAAAGGGTCTAGTGGGAGGATAATAGATCTTGAAGAGTTCAAGAACCACAAAACACTATAAATCAAATAAGAGGAACCTGTAGATAGACCTATTATACCACAACTGAATCGTAATTCTGGAATAGTACCGAAGATACCTAGGAGGTATGGATTCATCATAGATGATGATGATGAGGTACACATCATAGAAGATGATGATCCAGTTACATACGATGAGGTAAGTGTTATGTACACTCAGAGAAATGGATTGAAGCAAGTTTCTCAAATATGGAACATTCGTTTTGATGAGGAAATCAAAAGAGTTTGATTTTATCAAAAAAAAATAAGAATGAACCTAGTGTGTACAAAAAGGGTCGATTGGGAGCATCGTGACATTCCTAGTACTATATGTTGATATACTACGGATAAGGAATGACATACTAATGCTACAATCGGAAAAGATAAAGTTGTCTAAACATTCCTCCATGAATGGTTTGGGAAGAGTATCTTAATTGGGGATATAAATCTATATAGATAGATTTAAGAGGATGCTCGACTTAACCCAAGGAGCGTATATTCATTTGATGCTAAAGTCGTTTAGCATGGCAAACTCTAAGAGATGTCTCATGTCGATGAGCTATGGGTGAATCTCTTAATAGTCCCCACAGACTCAAAAAGAGAGGTCGCATGAGTAACTATCATGTATGCAATGAAATGTATGAGACACGATGTTGATCGGTCATATTATGGAGAAGTTCACTATGAGTTAGTGAAAAACATCTTAAAGTGCTTAACCAAGACTAAGGATGTGATCATATTCATGGTGGGTCTTAATTAAAACTAGAGGGCTTAATGAGCTCAAGTTTTTTTTTTCGCATGCACAAAGACGACAGAAAAATCCACTTTAAGGTAAAGGGTTACCTTGAGCGATTGGTGCAGTTGAATTGGAAAGGTTCCAAACAGCAAAAGAGTTCTTTGGTTTAGTGATAAAGACAAAGTAAATAGCTATAAATGAAATTCGCAAGTTGATTGATTTTGGATTAAAAGTTCATTCTGTAACTAGGAATAGTTCTAAGTCTCATCTTGGATCTAAACATGTGTTGTGGCACTTTCATTTGATTATTAGAATCATTGAAAGATGGGAAATCACTATAGAGATAGTGGACTCTCATGAACAACATTACATATCCATTAACTAAAGCTTATCCAATGACAGGATAATCGTCACTTAGAGAAGAAGAGTATGAGTTACCATGGCGATTGGCTTTTAGTGCAAGTGGGAGATTGAAAGTAGTATGCACACAAGCCAATCATGTTTAATGATAAAGCATATACTTTGTAACAATCTTATTCATTTATTAATAAAAAGTATTAATTTATTAAAGGCTTTTAATTATCTACATGATCTTTGTTTTTATAATATGTGATAAACCCATAGTTTTAAGCAATGCTTTTAGAATAATGATGATGATCATTCTAATGAGATCTAAATTCTTAGAAAGCTTAAAACTAAAATAGTTCCCAATCATTGGATTACTAAATTGGGGATTAGTGAATCTGGATAGATTGGTACATACGTTGCTTGCTTTCGTTGGATGAGGATGATTGATCTCATGATCATTTGTGTGGAGACACTAAAGCAAGTATGTAGGTGCTTATTAGAGAATAAGTTCCTTTGAACGTGGCTCGCTAAGGAATACCTAATGGAGTTTTATTTGCTCGTCAATAGGAATTTCAGTAGTGATAGTAGACAAGTAATCCTTGGACTTGAGATCATCATAGTATCTTGTGTATGATGAGTTATACTTTGACTTATTCCTTAAGACCCTTAGGGTATATCAAAGGGTATGCTTGGGTATAATAAGTTGTACATGGAGATAATGTATGATCAATAAAGAATCTACCACTTCTAATAAAAGAAGAGAATGTCCTATGTGATTCGATAAATGACAACCCGAAGAGTCCTTGGTTAAGGCGTAATGAAATTAGAAAGGAGTTTCTAATTTACATTATTTAGAGTTGTGCATTTAAGAATCGAAATACATATAATTAAATAAAATAAGACTTGATGAGTAATTCCATGTCTTATATTTAATTGGGACATTGTATGGTGGAAGGATTGAATTATACGGTAACTATTTACTCAAAGGTTCTTTTATGATTAATGTTGAAATCTATATTATCCGGAAAGTCGTTGATCGCTGGGGAGGCTTATCCCTATTGTAGAATAAATATTATTTATTTAAATAAATTAATTGTTTAATTTATTTATTTAAATAAGATTAGAATTGTTCTAATTGATTTATTCACAATAGCTTTTAATATGGAGAACCTAAAGGGTCACACCATAAAAGGAAGAATAATTATTTAAGAAGTTAATGGCATAATCGTAATAATATGTTATGTATATTTAATTTAATCTATGGTGATAGAATAAATTAAATAGCTTAATATTTATTATTTAATATTTTAGAAATATTAAATATAAATTAATAAGAGGAGTCTTATTAATATTATTGCAATTATTATTATTTTAATTTCTAAAAGAGTTTAGGAATTAATTTAATATAAGTACTCTCATTTATTCCTAATTGGATTAGGAAGGAAAATTAGTTAAAGGAGTTTAATTAATTATCCCTAAAGATTAGGGAGCTTAATTAATTAAAAGAATTTAATTAATTAAATAAAACCCAATTCTTTAATTGTTAAGGTGGGTTGCCCACATCTATAAATAAGAGGAGTCTTATTATGGGTGATAAGGTTGTTGAATTTTTCAACATACGACATAATTCCAATTGTTGGGAGAGTACACCCTTTCTATAGAGATAGAAAAACTAGGGTTTGAGCCAATACCCCTTTCTTGAATTTTCTTCTTCCTTGGTGGATCACCTCTAGAGGCCAAACATTTGGGTGGCTAACGTTGGTCAAAGGAAGGAACCAAACCCGGTGGATTCAAGTTGAACGCGAAAGGATTTGGAGGTGAACTTGTACCTGAGGAAGCTCGATCTTCAAGGGTATGATTTTATTCTTTATCTTTTCGTTTAATTAATAATTGTGCATAAAGGGTGATCCGGGTATATGGTTTGTAAAAATTTTAAACCTTGATTTTACACGCTTCCGCACTTTTATGCAATTTGATTGCGTTCATGAATATTACAAACCTAACAAAGTCTCCAAATCACCTCAAAAAGGGTGTGGTAAATTCTAAACTGGGAGCTTTTCAAATTCATTTTTATGACTACATGCACGCATGCATTACTTTAACATACGCCTAGAGTAGAGTTAAGAATGCATGTCTACCCAATGCTTAGGCTCATGGAAAGTTTTTGCCAGAGTCTTCTTTGTAAAAAAGACTATCCGCATGCACATAGGCATGACTATGTGGCCATTCAGTAGCACACCTACCCAAAGTCATAAACATCCTATATGCATGAGCATATCAAAGTCATAATCCATGATGGTAGATTAATTACCCAGATTACTTTGCTTTACTATCTTTGCTCATTTGTCCTCAAATAGGATAAGAAATAGCAGAAAAAGGTACCAATTTGACTGTTTCAAAACTCAAATTTTTTCACATCATTATGTTTAGCATAGTTTAATACTAACATTTACTATGCTGAATATTTTTTATCAAGTCATATAGGCATGCATATTCACTACTATGTGTTTAGACGCATTTTATATGATAACTCATTTTCCAACGGACGAAAACTGGAAAAGAAGACATGCATATGTTACCAGGATAGTGTGAAACACTTGTACGGTGACAGAATTTGTAGAAAGACGCCCGAACTCAGCAGATCTAAAGAAGAGCTCTCGAATTTCCTGTGAGGCGCAGTTTGAAAAGGACTTGTGAAAGCAACAGGCCATTTAAAACCACCCACAATTGGTCAGTAGGTGTACGGTAGCCGCCATAAGTGTACTTTGCGGCTACCACTGGTGGGTCTCACCCTACAGCTCGGTCCAATTCAAGTTGCAAAGGAGGTCTCACAAGTTGAAACAGTCAAATCAGGAAAAAGATGTTACGCGATTGAGCAGAAAAGCTAGAAATCACGGGTTCTGAGCACCAAATCATGGGTCTTTCATCGGTACCATTGGTATTCGCCCAAACACAGGGTTCACTATACCGATGATCACAATTGTTGAAAACTACAATCGGCAATAACTCGTAAGGGTCCGATGCCGTCAATACGGAGTCGTAACTCCAAAAACCACTCCCCAGTGGGAATTTTATACGTCATTAGTCGCTAAAGCACATTTCAACGAAGGTCAAGCAACCTTGACTATGAGACCCCGAATTTTATGAAATAAAAGTATTTAAATTTTTTTTTCTATTTTGGTAAATAGCACGGTATTGATTATTGATGCTTATGTGATAAGTCACTCAGTTTTGTTTTATTGGTATTATTAATATAATAAAATAGAAAAGCTTTTTATATAAAACAGAATACTTTTATAAAGTTATTCTATAAATAGAATATATTATATTCTATTGTGCATAGTGTTTTGCATAGTAAAATCTTTTTATATAAAAGCAGAATACTTTTATAAAGTTATCATTTTATTGTATAATAATTAGAATATATTATATTTTATTATGCATAGTGTTTTGATATAGTGCTGCATAGTATTTGCATAGTAAAATCTTTTATAAAGTTATTTGTTTTATTAGATTATAAATAGAATATATTTTATTTTATTTAAAAGATTTTACTTTAAATATGGACCGTCAGATTAAAGTAAATCAATCTGGACCGTTCATGAGTTAGTTACTATGCAATCCATTTTTTTATAAATAGAAGCTCATTCCTTCATTATTTCTTACGAATTCGCTGAAACTCTAGAGAGAGAAACTATAGAGAGAGTTCTTCTTCTATAATCTTGAGCATATTTCTTTAGAGTTTAAGAAAGCTTTGAGCGTAGTGCAAGTTTTCTTCAAGTATATTTCCGCCCTACTAGTCGGAATACTCTTCTTTCAAAGGTAGGGGATATAATTGTCGTACTCGTAAAGGATATTATTATTATTTATTATTCTGTTGGAATAACCTGTATACGCGGACTACCCTATACTTGGTGAAATTCTTCTGTTATTCAATTCTTTATTATTATGTTGGAATAATCTGTTTATGCGAAGTACTGCATCCATGGTGAAATTCTTCTAATATTCCGTTCTTTATTATTCTGTCGGAATATCATGTCTATGCATTTACGCCGGACCTGGTTCCATTATTTATTATTCTGTCGGAATATCATGTTTGTGCATTTACGCCGGACCTGGTTCCATTATTTATTATTCTATCGAAATATATCACATGCAATGCTACGCCTTGGGACCGGTTCCATTATTTATTATTCTCATTGGGAATAACTCGGCGGTCTTGCAATCTATCGCACGCATGGTGAATCCTTTTGTTATTCCATTCTTTATTATTCTGTTGGAATAACATGTTTATGTGGATTACCACATGCATGGTGAATGATCATTCGTATTCATACGAATAGTATTTTCATTAAAAAGGGGTTTCTGCCAGGGGCAGATTCATAATTTTTCTGACCCTCAAAAATTCTAAAAAAATTTAAAATGATAATTTGATGAGTTTTCTAGATTGTGTCCAAAAATGGCGATTTTTGGATGTATAGATTAAGAGTTATGAATTTTATGGGAAAAGACTATTTTAAAAGTAAACCCTTATAACTCCTTGTGGTTAACTCCAACATTGGTGAAATTTTTATTGGGAGTACATGTATATAACAGGACTATACCCTGTAAATTTCGGAATATTTGGACAAAAGTACAATTTATGATAAATATCTAAATATTCGGCAGTTTTAGCCATATGAAAAATAGTAAATGAATTTTAAAAATTCTGAGAAAAATATATGTTCAAGATGGGACTATATTCGCTAAATCCCTTAAAAAGAATAATTTTTGGACTGATTTGGTATTTTTCATGAAAATAGTTTAGCTACTTAATATATGAGTTAAATATGTTATGTGGAGTTGAAGAATTGGTAAATAGGATTTTATGGCTTGGAAATCCTATATAAGGTATATGCAGATTTTTGATGACTAATTTGATTATTGGTGATGAAATCTTATGAGTATGACATTTTTGAATGATTAAATTCATTATTTAGAAAAGTATAAACAATTAAATGTAATTGTTTATAAGTTTAAGAAGTGATTAAAATATTGTTATAGTATTAACAGTATTAGATTATGATTTTATTTAGTGATTGATAATGTCTGGATAAATTTAAAGTCTTTAATATTTATCCTTGATTTAGTTTGATTAATGCTTATAATATTGTCATCATCCTTATATTTATATTATGTTGAAAGTCATTTGTGGTCTGTAGTGCATAGATGGACTTGGTATGATTATGACCAGGGATTATTCGGTATAATCAAGACCGTAATATTGTAAATGATGTGAAAAAAGTCCTCATTGGCCCGTAGTGCATTGATGGATATTTTTTTTGGTATGATTATGGCTATGGATTCTCTTCGGCCAAGGGTACAAAGATGAATTGTTTTATAGTATGATCAGGACCACTGATAAAAACACGATTATCTTTGGCCCGTAGTGCATGGATAATTTGTGGTTGTGATACTAATGAAAAAGTCCTCATTGGCCCGTAGTGCATTGATGGACGCTTTTTGGTATGATTATGGCTATGGATTCTCTTGACCAAGGGTGCAAAGATGAATTGTTTTATGGCATGATCGGGGACTGGTTGATGAAAAAAACACGATTATCTTTGGCCCGTAGTGCATGGATAATTCATGGTCGTGATACTAAAAAATATCCTTAGCACGTGAAGTGCGTGGATGATTCGATGATGTGGATTATTTATCGAAATGAGTCTCAAAGAATGAAATATTAATTCATGGATGTGATAATAATGAATATCTTCGGTAGTAGTGCAAAGATGATTTAATGATTACTGAGCGGTGAATTGTGATTTGGTATAACCATGATTTTGATGTTTTGGTGAAGACGGATGATGAAAATTATCTTCGATCCGGTACGAAGAGGAATTTAGAATTACAATTGTGATTATGAGTTATTCACATGATCATGGACGGGAATTGTTGATTGATGTTACTGAGGATAAAACATTATGGTGGACTTTTAACATAGAGAAGATAATAGACCTTATGGTCTATTTGACTCTTCTAATGGATCGCTTCGTTCCGCTGCAACTATGGTTGAAAAGTTTTATCATCTACCATATGTTCTAAATCTCTGATTTATTATTAATGAAAGCTATTGATAATTTAATTATCTTTAGTCATGATATTCTTTACTGGGCTAGTTGTGCTCACCCTTTCTTCTTTACAATTCCTTTCAGGTAATAAGAGTGTTGCCATAAGAGTGTTGTCGGGTTGAGCGGGGATAACAGGGGAATAGACGGTGGTCTCTAGCTGTCGAGGTTCTCCCTAAACAGTATAGAAAAGTGTGTTATATTCTATACAACATTTAGTAGTTATATTTGGTGAATTAAATAGGGTGAGGCGAACCCAACTTTGGAAGGGTGTTTTGCCACTATCATACAAGATGTCTAATGACATACAACCTCGTGTTCTCATAAGATAGGGTTGTGCGCATCCACTTGCTGAATATATCTACGGGCACTACCTATATGATCTTGGAGTTTATGTAAAATATAATATTCACTTGGAGACAACAGAGATATTTATATGTCAAGAGAAGACTCACCATTGGAAAGAAGATGATAGTAATCTTCTTGTTTTTCTTTGGGGACTTTTGGGTCAACCAAGGATAATTCTGTGGCCATATGATATCTATCATAACCTAGACGCATGGTCTCCCATGTACGAAGGTTTCCTTGAGCACTTCCCAAAGATTTTAATTTCTAAAACAATTTTTGACTATACTTTTATGTAAAGTACCATTGTAAGGTTGTGGTCGAGGTACCATGAGAGTTACATACATTCGTATTAAAAACTCATAGTTAACTGTGGTCGTATTCTATATCTGATATTTCAATGATTAGTATAAATGAAGTTGTATTTGAATTTTGTACCATGTATCTGGCGACTCAGAATGGGTGATGTATACCTAATTTTGGGGGTGTCACAGTTGGTATCAGAGCTTAGGGATATGGTCGCTGGCAGAGATAAGAGTCTAGAACTAGGAAGGGAGAGACGAGTTATATACTTCGCTAGTGTGTGACTTACCTAAGCTGAAATTGTTTACTTGATAAGTTGACAAATTGTGATATGTCAATTAACCTTTGTTTTGAAGATATATTCTAGAATTATATCTGAAATACAGGAGATGAGCAATGGAAAAATCATGATATAGAGGATATAACCGGGAAGGTACAATCCGAAAAGAAAATAAGGTATTCTCATCTCTTTGAATATCAAGTACGTACGTAAATTTCGAGGGCGAAATTTCATAAGGAGGGGTGATTGTGAGACCCCGAATTTTATGAAATAAAAGTATTCAATTTTTTTTTCTATTTTGGTAAATAGCACGGTATTGATTATTGATGCTTATGTGATAAGTCACTCAGTTTTGTTTTATTGGTATTATTAATGTAATAAAACAGTAAAAGCTTTTTATATAAAAGCAGAATACTTTTATAAAGTTATTCTATAAATAGAATATATTATATTCTATTGTGTATAGTGTTTTTTGCATAGTAAAAATCTTTTATATAAAATAGAATACTTTTATAAAGTTATTTGTTTTATTAGACAATAAATAGAATATATTATATTTTATTATGCATAGTATTTGCATAAGTACTCGTGATAAGTGTTTGTATAGTAAAATCTTTTATAAAGTTATTTGTTTTATTAGATTATTAATAGAATATATTATATTTTATTTAAAGATTTTGCTTTAAATATGGACCGTCAGATTAAGGTAAATCAATCTGGACCGTTCATGAGTTAGTTACTATCTTGATCCATTTTTCTATAAATAGAAGCTCATTCCTTTATTATTTCTTACTTAATTCAATGAAACTCTACAGAGAGAAACTATAGAGAGTTCTTCTTCTATAATCTTGAGCGTATTTCTTTAGAGTTTAAGAAAGCTTTGAGCGTAGTGCAAGTTTTCTTCAAGTATATTCCCGTCCTACTAGTCGGAATACTCTTCTTTCAAAGGTAGGGGATATAATTGTCGTACTCGTAAAGGATATTATTATTATTTATTATTCTGTTGGAATAACTTTGTATACGCCGACTACCCTAAACTTGGTGAAATTCTTACATTATTCCATTCTTTATTATTATGTTGAATAACCTATTTATATAAGTACCGCATACATGGTGAAATTCTTCTAATATTCCGTTCTTTATTATTACGCCGGAATATCCCAATACCAGGCGCTTTCTACCGGACACGGGTTCCATTATTTATTATTCGCTCGCTTAATATATCACATGCGTGCTTTCTTGGGACCGGGTTCCATTATTTATTATTCATTGGGAATAAACTCGCTTGTGCGTATCTATCGCTGCGCATGGTGAATCCTTCTGTTATTTCTTTATTATTCTGTTGGAATAACATGTCTATGTGGATTACCACATGCATGGTGAATGATCCTTCGTATTCATACGAATAGTATTTTCATTAAAAAGGGGTTTCGCCGTAAGGTGATTCGTAATTTTTCTGACCCTCAAAAATTCTGAAAAAATTTGAAATGTTAATTTGTTGAGTTTTCTAGATTGTGTCCAAAAATGGGGATTTTTAGATGTATAGATTAAGAGTTATGGATTTTATGGGAAAAGACTATTTTAAAAGTAAACCCTTATAACTCCTTGTGGTTAACTCCAAAATTGGTGAAATTTTATTGGGATTACATGTATATAATGTGAGTATACCTCGTAAATTTGAATTTTAGGACAAAGGTACAATTTATGATAAATGTCTAAATATTCGACAGTTTTAGCCATATGAAAAATAGTAAATGAATTTTAAAAATTCTGAGAAAAATATATGTTCAAGATGGGACTATATTTTGCTAAATCCCAGAAAAGAATAATTTTTGGGACTGATTTGGTATTTTTGCATGAAAATAGTTTAGCTACGAACATATGAGTTAAATATGTTATGTGGAGTTGAAGAATTGGTAAATAGGATTTTATGGCTTAGAAATCCTATATAAGGTATATGCAGATTTTTGATGAGTAATTTGATTATTGGTGATGAAATCTTATGAGTATGACATTTTTGAATGATTAAATGCATTATTTGGAAAAGTGTAAACAATTAAATGTAATTGTTTATAAGTTTAAGAAGTGATTAAAATATTGTTATAGTATTAACAGTATTAGATTATGATTTTATTAAGTGATTGATAATGTCTGGATAAATTTAAAGTCTTTAATATTTATCCTTGATTTAGTTTGATTAATGCTTATAATATTGTCATCATCCTCATATTTATATTATGTTGAAAGTCATCTGTGGCCTGTAGTGCATAGATGGACTTGGTATGATTATGACCAGATATTATTCGGTATAATCATGACCGTAATATTGCAAATGATGTGGAAAAAGTCTTCATTGGCCTGTAGTGCATTGATGGACAATTTTTTTGGTATTATTATGGCTATGGATTCTCTTCGGCCAAGGGTGCAAAGATGAATTATTTTATAGCATGATCAGGACCGTTGATAAAAACACGATTATCTTTGGCCCGTAGTGCATGGATAATTTGTGGTTGTGATACTAATGAAAAAGTACTCATGGCTCAGTAGTGCATTGATGGGACGAGTTTTTGGTATGATTATGGCTATGGATTCTCTCGCCCCGGGTGCAAAGATGAATTGTTTTATGGCATGATCGGGACCAGTTGATGAAAATACGATTATCTTTGGCCGTAGTGCATGGATAATTCGTGGTCGCGTGATACTAAAGAATATCCTTAGCTTTTGTAGTGCGGTGGATGATTCGATGATGTGGATTATTTATCGAAATGAGTCTCAAAGAATGAAATATTAATTCATGGATGTGATAATAATGAATATCTTTGGTCAGAAAGTGCAAAGATGATTTAATGATTACGAGCAGGAATTGTGATTTGGTATAACCATGATTTTTGATGTTTCAGGTGAAGACAGGTGATGAAAATTATCTTCGTCCTAGGTACGAAGAGGAATTTAGAATCACAATTGTGATTATAAGTTATTCACATGATCATGGATGGGAATTGTTGATTGATGTTTCAGGGATAAAACATTATTGGTGTACTTTTAACATAGAGAAGATAATAGACCTTATGGTCTATTTGACTCTTCTAATGGATTGCTCGTTCCACTGCAACTATGGTTGGAAAGTTTTATCATCTACCATATGTTCTAAATCTCTGATTTATTATTGATGAAATCTATTGATAATTTAATTATCTTTAGTTATGATATTCTTTACTTGGCTAGTTGTGCTCACCCTTTCTTCTTCACAATTCCTTTCAAGTAATAAGAGTGTTGCCGTAAGAGTGTTGCCGGGTTGAGCGGGGATAACAGGGGAATAGAACGGTGGTCTCTAGCTGTGGAGGTTCTCCCTAAACAGTATAGAAAAGTGTGTTGTATTCTATACAACATTTAGTAGTTATATTTGGTGAATTAAATAGGGTGAGGCAAACACAACTTTGGAAGGGTGTTTTGCCACTATCATACAAGATGTCTAATGACATACAATCTCGTGTTCTCATAAGATATAGTTGTGCGCATCCACTTGCTGAATATATCTATGGGCACTACCTATATGATCTTGGAGTTTATGTGAAATATAATATTCACTTGGAGACAACAGAGATATTTATATGTTAAGAGAAGGCTCACCATTGGAAAGAAGATGATAGTAATCTTCTTGTTTTTCTTTGGGGACTTTTGGGTCAACCAAGGATAATTCTGTGGCAATATGATATCTATTATAACCTAGAAGCATGGCCTCCCATGTACGAAGGTTTCCTTGAGCACTTCCCAAAGATTTTAATTTCTAAAACAGTTTTTGACTATACTTTTATGTAAAGTACTATTGTAAGGTTGTGGTCGAGGTACCATGAGAGTTACATACATTTGTATTAAAACTCATAGTTAACTGTGGTCGTATTCTATTCGACAGCTCAACAGTTGTATAAATGAAGTTGTATTTGAATTTTGTACCATGTATCTGGCGACTCAAAATGGGTGATGTATACCTAATTTTAGGGGCGTCACATTGACAGTCTTCAGCCCTTGTAAAGTAAATCCAACGAAGCGTCGGAAGCCATCCGATGATTTCACTTCAACGAAGGTCAAGCAGCCTTAACATTACCAGCCGTTGGCAATTAAACCCAATGAAGCGTCGGAGATGGTCTAATGGTGGTATCCGGGGATACACACGTCAAAAAGTGTCAGGCAACCCTGACAACACAGACTGTTGGCAGTAACTCCAACGGATCACTTGAAAGACCCGGCGATACAAACCAGGGAAGGCCATCCTCATTGGGAAGGACCGGTGATGGAATCTGTTATACACAATTTTCATCAGACAAATGCTCATTTCCCCAGAGTCTCTTGCACATGAGAGGAACATCTAAGGTGGAAAATCTATTTCAAGGATTAAGTACTTTGGTGATAACCCCAACGTCAACATCCTGGTATTTCTTGAGAACTTTGGAGCACACATCCAAGCAGTTCATCAGATACATCAGTGGTAACTTTAATTCCCCATCAAAAGTCTTGGGAGTATACAGTCATCACATCCCGTTGGAAAATAATCCAACAAACCACATACATCATACATTTGCATCATGAATATCTTGGCATGTTTCAAGTGTCTAGTGTTCGTTATCGTATCCATGCTATTACACTGCATGAATATGATAAAGAGGGGCATCTGTAGACACTCAAAATTTTTTGCATTCCTGTTGCTAACTTTGCAGGAGGGCAAAGTCGTCTTCCAGAGATAACCCTAGAAGTCAAAGCAGCACAGTCCAGGAGACAACCCCGGGATACTCAGTTTGCCTTCTCGGAGATAACCCCGAGATATTCAGCACAGTCTCAGAGACAACCCTGGGGAACTCAGTCTTTACCATCATGGAGACAACCCCGAGATAGTCAGTTCCAACCCCGAAGACAACCTCGAGAGTTTCAGTTTTAACCTCGGATATAACCCCGAGGAATGCAGTTCCAGTTCCAGAGATAACCCCGGAATACTCAGTTCCATCCCGAAAACAACCTTGAAAGATAAAGTTCAAACCTCAAAGACAACCCCGAGGCATGCAGTTGCAGTTCCAGAGATAACCCCGAAAATGCTTGTTTTAAACCCTTGCGATTAGCTTCAACCTCGGTGATAGCCCCTAGGCACTTAGTTCCCAAACCTGGAGATAACCCCGGTAGGACATGCATACCTCAGAGACAACCCTGAGGACATTCAGCACTTGCAGCAGCCCAATCTCTAAGATAACCCTAAGCAATGCCTGCTAAATCAGCCCAGAACTGGAGATAACCTCAGTGAGGAACAAAATCGTCATTTTGCCACCTCGATCCCACATTCACGCCATCTCAACATTTCAACCTACATGCTACACAGAAGTGTCCTACAAGAACTACAGCTCCAATCCCGAGTGACTACTACACAAGACAGCACACCGGATGGAATTTGAAGACCTGAAGACCTGGGCATGGACCCATCTTCCCGACTTCGTACAACCTCCTATCCCATGTCATTGTGTAGCTCTCGACAACAACATGATGTAAATGGTCTTATACATCTCGATCGGATGCCCCGATTGAAGTTTTGAAGGTTCGAGCAGACAACACATTGCATAAGTGCACGATTGAGATTGGCGGGCTCATGGGGCCAGGGCACCCGGGCAACCGCAGTACACTCATGCTCCCCCTCTATAAATAGAGGGCTTGGGGTGGCCATTTTAAAGAAGGAAAAGGCGAGGAAGTCATGTCCAATTTGCTCTGTACACACTATAAATTCAGTGTTTTCTCATTTCAAACACTTATGAGCTTATATTTGGCTAATTTTTACTGGTGGGAACCGAGTGTTCATTCATTTAAAGCTATTGAAGTCTTCTTTGGCAGTCCATTGTAAGCCTTCTTACATTACTTAAAGCCTTTTTTACACTTCTTGCACACACTTTTATTCACGTTGAGAGTCGCGTGTGTGTGTATGCCCGAACCGTCGGTCCGTGGCTTTTATTGCTTTCATATATATATATGTAAATACTTATGTATATATTATTATTATCGAGTTATCTCGATTGAGCCTGAATATAATATTCAGAGCGTTTATTGCTTTTATTTATATATATAAATACTTATATATATATATATATATATCTCCTGTCATCAAACTCTGTTTGATTGAGCCTGGATTTTACATCTGGAGCGTTTATTGCTTATATATATATATATAAATACTTTATATATATATATATATATATATATATATATATTGTTATCATCAAACTCTATTTGAATGAGCTGGATTTATATCCGGTATGCGTTCACTCGCTTTTATATATATATATATATATATATATATATATATATATATATATATATATATATATATATATACGGAGAGTTCTAAAAGTGAACCAAAGAGGCAACCGTGCGTCTTTGGTGTACTATGGCGATGGTTCGACCTGTCGCTAAAGACACAAAAAGACAGACGGTTGCCTCTTTGGTTCGCTTTCTTTAAGGTTCGCTTTTACTTTAAGGCACATATATATATATATATATATATATATATATATATATATATATATATATATACATTCATGTCTCGCTATATATGACTTTTATATATATATAATCATTTTGACTTTTCATACAAATTGCTACATCATGTGAGCCTAGGAATCATGTTATCACAAATTTAGTCTTCTGAATCTAGATTCGGTTCTCGTGATGGACATTTTCAGTTGTACATGGCTTGTAAATTATTCACGGTGTTTGAATTTCCTTAGACGGCTCTCATTCCCACAAGGAATTTGGCACTGCATTTTTATCTTATTTTCTCGAAAGTGCTTTGCATCTCAAAAATAAAAGCAATCAAGCCGAATACATAATAAAATGGAAGTATCAAATGCCTCAATTACTATTGAGCATAAGGGTTTGAAAAACCTCTTTTACAAAACGTAATTGATATATCTTGTTAAAATTGAACTTTTGTACAAAAATTCAGACCCTTTGTATATAAGAGCAAACGAGGCATATCACTACTTCCAGATAATTGCACATTGACACACACACACACACACATTCATATAATGGTTTAAATTGAAAAGTGGCGGTCACCGTGGTAACACAGATGTCGGGGGGTGCCTAACACCTTCCGTCCGCATAATCAAGCCCCTGGACCTTAACGAATCTCGATTTCACAAACGAGTCAAATAGTGTCACATCACTAGGTCAATGTGCAAACCTTTTCTCGGTTGAGTTGGTGCAACCATTTAAAAATACCAACTGACGACTCTTACAGGTCCAATAAATCGACATATATACGCTCGGACCTTTTCATAACTTATTTTTTCAAACAAATCTCACCTAACATGAGAACACCAAAAGACAAGAATAGAAAAGGGACAAATAAAAATCCCGACGTCGACAAATAGTATCCCATGAATAGTACTTCGAGAATAGTACCCCGACATGAAAACATTAAAAATTATCTAGAATGTTCATAATAATATTTTCGTCAAAAGATACTAAATGAAGCGCAAATTTTAAGGATATTCTACTAATTTCAAGGAGTATAGAAGCCATACTTTAACAAAATGAGTGTAGAATTTGGAATCTGAAACGAAATAATATTACTTACATACTATAGAGTATGGAAGAAAATATTATTTCTTACGAACACTGAATAAAAATAATATCCCTTACCTTAAAAAGAGAGTACTTCTGAGTAGTAGGGCGGAGATATTCTTGAAGAAAACTTGAACTGTTTTCTACACTCAAAACTTCATTAAACTCTAAAGAAATACGCTCAATATTATAGAAGAAGAATTCTCTGATTCTGGTGTGATTTTCAATTCTAAACTAATCATCCTATTTATAGGAAAATGGCAAGATACTATTTGAATTTAAAAAATCACGGACGCACAGTAAAACCTTCACGGACGACTAAATTGGATCTATACCACTTACTACACAACTAAAAAAACAAAATTTTTTATATATATATATATATATATATTATTTTTTTTTTTATTTTAAGGATGAGGATTTGTACAAGATAATGTATATATATATGATTTATGTGGTAAATAAAAATATATTTATTACATGAATATTTACAAAATAATTTTATTTTAGAATTAATGATCATTATAAATTATTTTATAATAATTAATTTTATTTATAAAATTGTTTTATTATTTTATTTTTCATGAAATATACAAATATTATATTATTTAAATAAATTATATAAGGAATGGTTATTATTAGTTATTATATATTATATTATATTATTTATATGAATTTTTTTTGGATTATTAAGTTATTAATTATTTTAACTTAATTAATAAATATTTTAACTTAATTAATAAAGTTGTTTATGCAAAGGTAAATCAAATATGGAATCCAAACCCTAATTACGGTTTTGGAATAAAGAATGATAATAATATAATATTAATTATATTTTGATTTTTAGTGCTATAAATATGTAATATATATATATATTGGACCGATAATGGTTGGTCAATTATGTTGTGTGTGTCAAAATCGTCAGCATTACATTAAACCCTAAAGAAACCTAATTTAAAAGTTTTCAAACCGAGTTTATGATGGGTAAGAAATTGTGTTATTTGATTAATGTTGAGTATTATAGAAACCCAAATTTAAGGTTAATTAGGAAACCCTAATTATTATTTGGGAACCCTAATTATTTATTAACCCTAATTTATAAATTTCATAAACCCTAATTATTATTTAGAAACCCTAATTATTTTAAAACCCTAATTTTCTATTAAAACCCTTAATTTTAATTAGTGTGGTCTAATTAAAATTTTATTAAACTTTAAACTTAAATTTTTAAACCCAAGAAATTATTTGGGAAACCTTAAGGTTTAAGATCTATTGATTTTAACCTAGATTCAAGCATCATCATGGACAAAATACCCTTAAAATACTTTGTTAGTTTACTAAAATAGCCTTTTTGGTATTTATTTAATAAGCTAGATTGCAAGTCATCACTCTAGATTTATAGCACATGCCTAAAACTTCTCCAATCTTATCCTCTTTGACACCTTGCAAGTTAGATACATTGAATCTAAGAATTATAAATAGGTTAGGAGAGAGAAAATTGCACATATTTGTTCATTTGTGCTCATACACTCTCTCCAAGACCATCTCTCTCTAAACCCACTAATTTTCAAAGTGCTAGCATATCGGTCCCAAATCAAGCCCCCACTAATTCCATAACCAAATCAAGAGCCAAGAATCAAAGATTGCTCATAGGAGGTATAAACCCTAAAACAAAATCGACTTTTGATCTATGTTAGATGTTAGTTTTTTTTTGTGTTAAATATGTTGTATGTAGTGTATAAAGATGATCTCGGGTTGCTAGATGTTAGATCCATAACATCTAGAGAAGCTCGGATTTGAAGATTTAAAATCTGGAAAAAATAATTTTTTGTTGTCTAACAAGGAATGTCGGGCCTTGTAGATCTCCTTCGTGTTTAGTTTTTGTGTTTTTAAGCTTTGATCTTGTAGTATGCCATGAGATCTTTGATCCGAAACGGAATCGAGTCGGATCATGTCGATTGAAAGTTATTAGTGGTCAAACCACGTTGTAAGATCGACCGAACGTTTCGGGTAACCCGAACGTGCTAGAAAGTCCGACGACATGTTCATTGCTTTTAGATCTTGCTTGTTTTTACGTGTTAGACTCTCGTTATTGTGGTAATGTTGTTGTTCGAAGTGTAGGCTACATGACCATGCCTCTAGAATCTTTATATCCTTCTCGAATCAAAAAGTAATCGGTGGTCGAAAGTGGTGTGGGACGAAAGCGCGGATGAAGTTTCGGGTAACCCGTAAACCTTCATAAGCGATTCAGATTCACCACTATTTTAACCGATCCATATTGGGTTGATGTGTTGTTGTTATGTTGATGTTTTGTGATAGATCTATAGTACTACATGTGGTCTAGAACCTGAAAGCCTTAAATCACTTAAACATCAACAGGATATCAAGTTGTGGAAGCCCAAATATGAACAGTCGAACTATTCTTCATTTCTGGGCAAACCCAGAAATGAAGAACAGCTCTGACAGCCACTTTGCAAGCTTATATCTCTCTGGTTTTATATTTGTTGGCCATGTTTGTTGTTGGATCGTGTAGTCTGACATTAGTACTACAACCTCTAATCATTTACTTGCCCGAAACAATAGGATCGAGTGTTTAATGCTTGGTCAAAGTAGTCACCGAAAATGTAATGCTATGAATGTTCTTGAGGGCTCAAGAACACCTAAAGCGACACTTTTTTCGCTAAAGGCTATAATGACGGATTTTATTAATTTTATTTAATTTTTTTCAAAAATCATTTAAAAATAGAAATTAATTATTAAAAATTCTAAAAATAGTTTTAAAAATTATTTTAAGTTATAAAAATTAACTTTTAATAATTTGACATATTTTTCATAAATATTAATAATTATTTGGATATTATTTATATTTTATTTATTTAATAAATGCATTAAATAAATTGATTAAAAATGATTTTATTATGTTAAAAATCATTTTAAATGATAAAAAGGTATTTAATAATATTTTAAGTTATAAAATATAACTTTTAATATTTTAAGACAAATTTCATTAATTATTTAATATTAATGCTATTAGATTTAATTAGTAATTATATTAAATAAATTAATTAAAAATGATTTTATAATTAGAAAAATCATTTTAAATGAAAATAAATAGTTTAAAAATATTTTAAGTTATAAAATATAACTTTTAATATTTAAAGGATAATTTCATTAATAATTTAATATTAATGATTATTAATTTATTATTAATAATATTAAATTTATTTAATAATTATATTAAATAAATAGTTTAAAAATGGTTTTAATTTAAAAATTATTTAAAAGGATATAAATGAATTAAAAATATTATTAAGTTATACTTAATAATGACTTTTAATATTTTGATAAATAATACATTAATATTTTAATATTAATGATAATTATTTAAAAATGATTTTAAATATTTTAAAAATCATTTAAGGGTAATATTAATACTTTAAAAATATTCTAAGTTATTATAAATAACTTTAATATTTTTGGCAATGGTTTCATTAATAGTTTAATATTAATTAAATGTTAATGATAATGAAATTACTTAATATTTAAATCATTTAATAATGATTAGATGTTTGAAAATTCATGATAAATTATAATAAATATTTAAAAATTATTATAAGTCATTTAAAAATAATATTACCGATACTAAGTTACAGATTAGAGTCTTAGACTCGATAATTACCCGATAAAGTTATCAATACCACATATATTTAGAAATTGATCCGGACTTAGATATAGTTGACTTGATAAATGTTTATTTGTGATTTGATGGTTGTTAAACTTATATGACAATGTGATTAGGTTATGTGTTGACTGCAAATAGCAGTACAATATGATATCATATGTTATTCTAATCAAGCGAATGATCTATTTAATGATAGGGCTTGATATAAAAGATAATCTAAGTTGTGTAAGTGAGCAGACAAAAAAGATATCTAAACCCTTTGCATTTACTTTATGCAATGGATACGCGTAAGATAATATCCGAACTATTCTTTTTTATTATTCAAATATTTCAACCTTTGTATATACTTATGCAATGATTCTCGTATAAGTAAGTTATTAAATTATAATCATTGTACAAGTTCCTTAATTTTGTTATTGTAGATCAAGAAATATATTATGTTCGTTAATTTCTAAACATGGTTATACAAGTGTCCTCACTTGGATAATCATTATATTTTATCACATGTTGATACATACTTATCGGTGTTCAGTATGTACAAGTTGAATTAAAAGTCGTCTAAGCTATTTGATCTGGCTAGACACTTAACTTAAAAATTGTTGTTGAACAAGATAAGAACTTTATTGTTATCCAACTGAATTGTTTTGGTTGGATTCAAGACTGGTATGAACATCCCAAATATGGGAAACTTTTATGCGCCTAAGGCGGAAATGCTGGACGAAAATATCATCCTATAATGTAGTATTGATCAATATATAAGGCATAATGGGTCGATCATCCCCCGTGCTCCGTAAGTTATGATGGATTTTTGAGATGAAGTTCTATTTAACCTTTTCGAAAATAGAAAACAATGTTCATAGTCTGTCAAATGATCCTCATTTATAGTCAATACGTAGTTTCAAAAATTTGAAATCGAAATGATATGTTGTTTATTATTGGTTCAGCTTACTTCACAACTGTTGATTTGTTGTAGAAGTATCGTTCAAAGAAAACATTTAATTCATTCAACTAAATGTTATTGTTGCTATTACTTGTTGAGCACTCAAATGCTCATCCTTGCTTAATTTAAATGTTTTTTCAGCTAAGTATGAACAACTGAAGGCTCTGCCAAGAACAAAGGGAAAGGGAAGGTCGATGAATGAATGATAATGCTATCTTTTGTAATAACTAGACTTTATTAGGATAATGATGATATATATTAATTATCATGTAATGTAACGAATGTTTAAAGGTTTCGTACTTGGGATTGAAAACTCTGATTATATGTAAATTAAATTTGATAATCTATATTATTGTTATTATTATTAGTAGTATTCCACTCATAGAAATGGTATCGTGAAGCACTGAGTTCGGGTTTCAAGTACCTGAATTTGGGGGCGTCACAGAATGGTATCAGAGCTATAGGGTTAGAAACCTTAGGTGGGATAGACCTTAGGCTATAACCTTAGAACAGAGGAAAACGTTGAAAATATAAACAACTCATATAGAGTTTAAAAAGAGATGAATCGGATAAATTCATCGTCAAACCAAATAAAAGATAACCTATACAAAATTATTGTTTGTTATGTGTATATATTATATGCTAATCAGGATAATTTATGTGTGTAGATGTCAGGTGAAAAAGGATTAGGATACCCTTGGATCGTAAAGAAGGAGCCAATATCAAAGCCAATAGCTGAAATAAAGGCTCAAAGTGAAGGCAACCTCGATGAGGTGGTTATCGTGGAAAACGTAATACCAGATCCGAAAATGGTGGAATTGACAGATAGTGATTCGGACACTGAAGTTGGAGCTGATCAAGCATCAACCGAAGTACAGAATCTACGGGACCAGGTTTCCTCTTTGGAAAAGTTGTGGGAAATAGAAAAACTACTAAATAATCAACTGCGAAAAGCATTAATAGAAACAATGGAAGAACAAGATAAGCTTAAAATCCAAATTGACCAAATTGGAGCTAAAAGAAACAAAAAGCGCGCATGACTCGAAAGCAAGAGGGAAAAGAAAAGATGAAAGACCGTGATATAAGAAATCGATAACAACAAAGAAAAATTAATCGAATAGAAAGGTGTGCAAATTGTGACAAGAAACATGAAGGTGTATGCGAGAAAAGGGAATATGTTTGCTACAATTGCGATGACATAAAGGACATTTCTCTCCTCATTGTCCCAATCCAACGAATGATGTGTCTGCATTTTAATTGTGGAATAGAAGGTCATCAAGCGAAAAGTTGTCCAAGGAAAAGGTGTAATAAATAGGTAGTATAGGTTCTGTTGTGTAGGTGCATGTGTTTAATGTAATATGTGCTAAGTATGTCTGTGTAAGGTTATGTTCTCAACTTTTGTAATGATCAAGTTTGTAAATCCCGACTTTTGTAGTCACAAAGGGATAGCTAATGTTTAATGCAGTATATGTTGCGATATGTAAAGTATTTCAAAATCGTTGGATGAATATGAATCTATATTTGAGTAATGAAACAAGTTTAATATATTAAACTTATATGATAAGGTTTAGAATGTAAGTTAAATTATGTTTTATTTAATCAGATAATGCCGCCAAGACGTCAAACTAGAAATCGAAGGGCAGAAGAATCTGTCAACAACGCTGGGGGACAACAACCAGATCCAATGCAACACTTTGCAAACATGGTAGCTCAGGCTATACAACAAGGAATACCAGTCGCAGGGAACCAACCGAACAACCGCTTGGCAAACTTCAAGGACTTCATGGCTGTAGGACCGCCCGAATTTGGAGGTACAATTGACCCTATAGAAGCCCAAACTTGGGTTAAGGAAATTGAAAATATGTTCATATATAGCTAGGGTAGTTTGAGGCAAAAAGACCGCTTTTGCCACCTACATGATGAAAGGTGAGGCAAATTTTGGTGGGAAGCAAATCAGGCGAGGGCGGGAGAAGGTGTAGTTACTTGGGAAAGGTTTAAAACTCTATTTTTTGAAAACTATTTTTCATCTAGTATGCAGGCTAGGATGGAGGTAAAATTTCTAGAATTAAAACAGGAGAATATGACGGTGTTAGAATACGCCGCTAAGTTTAATGAGTTAGCTAGGTTTGCTCCGCATCAAGTTGATACGGAGGCTATGAAAGCTAGAAGGTTTGAGTTGGGATTAAAACCCTGGCTCTACAACAAGGTGTCAGTGGTTCAAATCCCTACGTTTGTAGCACTCATGGTGAAAGCTATCATTGCTGAGGAGGGGAGTTAGGCCATGAGCCTCTACAACAAAGAAAGAAGGAACAACAGTAAGGTTGAGGGGTGGGAAGGTGGAAACAAACAGGGGAATAGAATGAAAAGAGGAAGGAAACAACTTTGGGGGTGTGTGAAGTGAAGCAGGAAGGTACAAAGAAAAAGAAAGTTGGTACAATGTGGGAACATGTGGAAAGAGCCATTTGGGGGAATGTCTGAAAGGTAAATTTGTATGTTTTAAGTGTGGAAGAGGGCCATATCTCTCCCAACCGCCCAAATCCTAGAACTATTAATGGGTGTTTTTCTCATGGATCAAAGGAGCATAAGGTGAAGGGATCTGTCTCAAAAGGAGGACTGAAGCGAGAAAGCGTGAACATGGGAAAAAAAAAGAGGAACTTTGGCGATCACAGGACCAACATCATCTAGCAAGCCAACAAAATCTCTCGCAGTGGTCTTCAACATGACATGATCCAGGATACGGCAAAAATTTGCAATAGAACTCCAGGGTATTATTCAGATAACTTTTATTCTCTTATACATGATTTTTCTATAATAAATAATAAATTATTTTATAAAGAAATTTTGAAGGAGGAATTTGAGTTCTTTTAAGAAATCAAATATCCGCTTAATCAGAAAGACAAGCTTTATGTGAAAAGTTAAAGATCAGTTCGATCAATTATGATCGAGATCTACTAGAAATGACTGTGTATGCTATGTACCCTTATATGTGTAAGTTTTAAAACGGTGATTCCGGGGACGGAATCTTTATAAGGGAGGGTGAATGTAATAACCCGATATTTTCTATATAAATAAAATAGAAATTTTGCGTATAAATTTTTTTTTTATTTTAAGGATGAGGATTTGTACAAGATAATGTGTATATATTTATGTGGTAAATAAAAATATATTTATTACATGAATATTTACAAATAATTTTATTTTAGAATTAATGATCATTATAAATTATATTTTTATAATAATTAATTTTATTGTAGAAATTTTTTATTATTTATTTTTTCAAAGGAAATATGATATTATATTATTTAAATAATATAAGGAATGGTTATTTAGTTATTATAATTATTAATTATTTATATGAATTTTTAGCTTGGATTATTAAGTTAAATATTTTAACTTAATTAATAAAGTTATTTATGCAAGGTAAATCGGATATGGAATCCAAACCCTAATTACGGTTTTGGAATAAAGAATGATAATAATAATATAATATTAATTATATTTTAATTTTTAGTGCTATAAATATATGTTGTATGTATTTGACGATGATAATGGTTGGTCAATTATATGTGTATCATGACAAACCCTAGTAACCCTAATTTGAAACTCAAATAGGAGTTTATGATGGGTAAGAAATTGTATTTATTTGATTAATGTTGAGTATTATAAAATTTAAGGTTAATTAGGAAACCCTAAATAAATTAGAAACCCTAATTATTTGAAAACCCTAATTATTTGAACCTAAATTATAATTTTAATTTGAACCCCTAATTATTTAGGAAACCCTAATTATTTTAAAACCTAATTATTTAAAAACCCTAATTAAAAACCCTAATTTTAATTAGTGTGGTCTAATTAAAATTTTATTAAACTTTAAACTTAAATTTTTAAACCCAAGAAATTATTTGGGAAACCTTAAGGTCTAAGATCTATTGATTTTAACCTAGATTCAAGCATCATGGACAAAAATACCCTTAAAATACTTTGTTAGTTTACTAAAATAGCCTTTTTGGTATTTATTTAATAAGCTAGATTGCAAGTCATCACTCTAGATTTATAGCACATGCCTAAAACTCATTCAAGCTTATCCTCTTTGACACCTTGCAAGTTAGATACATTGAATCTAAGAATTATAAATAGGTTAGGAGAGAGAAAATTGCACATATTTGCTCATTTGTGCTCATACACTTCTCCAAGACCATCTCTCTCTAAACCCACGAATTTCAAGTGCTAGACCAGTCCCCAAATCAAGCCCCACGAATTCCATAACCAAATCAGTAGCCAAGAATCAAAGATTGCTCATAGGAGGTATAAACCCTAAAATGAAATCTGACTTTTGATCCTATGTTAGATGTTAGTTTTTTGTGTTAAATATGTGGTATGTTGTGTATAAAGATGATCTGGGTTTCTAGATGTTAGATCCATAACATCTAGAGGCTCGGATTTGAAGATTTACAAAATCGGAAAAAAAAATAAAATTTTATTGTTCTCGACAAGGAAATGTCAGCCTGTAGAGATCTCCTTCTGTGTTTAGTTTTTGTGTTTTTAAGCTTTGATCTTGTAGTATGCCATGAGATCTTTGATCTGAAACTGGAATCAGAGTCAGATCATAAGCTGATTGAAAGTTATTAGTGGTCAAACCACGTTGACCGGGCATCGATCAACGTTTTCGGGTAACCCGAACGTGCCGAGAAGTCGACAAACATGTTCATGCGTTTAGATCTTGCTTGTTTTTACGTGTTAGACTCTGTTATTATGGTAATGTTGTTGTTAAAGTGTAGGCTACATGACCATGCCTCTAGAATCTTTATATCCTTCTCTTTGAATCAAAAGTAATCAGTGGTGGTGAAGTGGTGTGGATGAAATCGCCGGATGAAGTTTCGGGTAACCCGTAAACCTTCATAAGCGATTCGACCACTACTACTTTAATTCCATCCATATTGGTTTGATGTGTTGTTGTTATGTTGATTTTTGTGATAGATCTATAGTACTACATGTGGTCTAGAAACTTGAAAGCCTTAAATCACTTAAACATCAACGGGATATCAAGTTGTGGAAGCTCAAAGTGGACGGTCGAACTGTTCTTCATTTCGGGTAACCAAAGAAATGAAGAACGACTCGACGACTACTTTTGGGCCTTATATCTCTCTGGTTTTATGCATTTTTTGGCCATGTTTGTTGTTGGATCGTGTAATCGATAATAGTACTACAACCTCTAATCATTAGCTTACCTTGTAAAAACAATAGGATCGATGTTTAATGCTTGGTCAAAGTAGAGTCACCCAAAAGCTATATATATGAATGTTCTTGAGGGCTCAAGAACACCTAAGGCGACGCTTTCTGTCGCTAAAGGCTATAGCGACAGATTTAATAATTTTATTTAATTTATTTTCCAAAAATCATTTAAAAATAGAAATTAATTATTAAAAATTCTAAAAATAGTTTTAAAAATTATTTTAAGTTATAAAAATTAACTTTTAATAATTTGACATATTTTTCATAAATATTAATAATTATTTGGATATTATTTATATTTTATTTATTTAATAAATGCATTAAATAAATTGATTAAAAATGATTTTATTATGTTAAAAATCATTTTAAATGATAAAAAGGTATTTAATAATATTTTAAGTTATAAAATATAACTTTTAATATTTTAAGACAAATTTCATTAATTATTTAATATTAATGCTATTAGATTTAATTAGTAATTATATTAAATAAATTAATTAAAAATGATTTTATAATTAGAAAAATCATTTTAAATGAAAATAAATAGTTTAAAAATATTTTAAGTTATAAAATATAACTTTTAATATTTAAAGGATAATTTCATTAATAATTTAATATTAATGATTATTAATTTATTATTAATAATATTAAATTTATTTAATAATTATATTAAATAAATAGTTTAAAAATGGTTTTAATTTAAAAATCATTTAAAAGGATATAAATGAATTAAAAATATTATTAAGTTATACTTAATGACTTTTAATATTTTGATAAAAATAATACATTAATACTTTAATATTAATGATAATTATTTAAAATGATTTTAAATATTTTAAAAATCATTTAAGGGTAATATTAATACTTTAAAAATATTCTAAGTTATTATAAATAACTTTAATATTTTGGCAATGGTTTCATTAATAGTTTAATATTAATTAAATGTTAATGATAATGAAATTACTTAATATTTAAATCATTTAATAATGATTCCGATGTTTGAAAATTCATGATAAATTATAATAAATGTTTAAAATTATTATAAGTCATTTAAAAATAATATGATCGATATTTAAGTTATGATTAGAGTCTTAGACTCGATAATTACTTCGATAAAGTTATCAATACAATCGGTATACATATTTCAGAAATTGATCTGGACTTAGATAGGTTGACTTGATAAATGTTTATTTGTGATTCAATGGTTGTTAAACTTACATGACAATGTGATTAGGTTATGTGTTGACTGCAAATAGCAGTACAATATGATATCATATGTTATTCTAATCAAGCGAATGATCTATTTAATGATAGGGCTTGATATAAAAGATAATCTAAAGTTGTAAAAAAGCAGACAAGGCAAGTATCTAACCCTTTGCATTTACTTTATGCAATGGACACGCGTAAGATAATATCTGAACTATTCTTTTTATTATTCAAATATTTCAACCTTTGTATATACTTATGCAATGATTCTGTATAAGTAAGTTATTAAATTATAATCTGTTGTACAAGTTCCTTAATTTTGTTATTGTAGATCAAGAAATATATTATGTTCGTTAATTTCTAAACATGGTTATACAAGTGTCCTCACTTGGATAATCATTATATTTTATCACATGTTGATACATACTTATCGGTGTCCAGTATGTACACGTTGAATAAAAAGTCGTCTTAGCTATTTGATCTGGCTAGACACTAACTTAAAATTGTTGTTGAACAAGATAAGAACTTTATTATTATCCAACTGAATTGTTTTGGTTCGGATTCAAGACTGGTATGAACATCCCAAATATGGGAAACTTTTATGCGCCTAAGGCGGAAATGTTGGACAAAAATATCATCCTATAATGTAGTATTGATCAATACAGGGCATAACGGTGCTGATCACCCCCGTGCCCGTAAGTTATGACGGTTTACAGATGAAGTTCTGTTTAACCTTTTCGAAAATAGAAAACAATGTTCATAGTTTGTCAAATGATCCTCATTTATAGTCAATACGTAGTTTCAAAAATTTGAAATCGAAATGATATGTTGTTTATTATTGGTTCAGCTTACTTCACAACTGTTGATTTGTTGTAGAAGTATCGTTCAAAGAAAACATTTAATTCATTCAACTAAATGTTATTGTTGCTATTACTTGTTGAGCACTCAAATGCTCATCCTTGCTTAATTTAAATGTTTTCAGCTAAGTATGAACAACCTGAAGGCTCTGCCAAGAACAAAGGGAAAGGGAAGGTCGATGAATGAATGATAATGCTATCTTTTGTAATAACTAGACTTTATTAGGATAATGATGATATATATTAATTATCATGTAATGTAACGAATGTTTAAAGGTTTCAGTATTACTTGGGATTGAAAACTCGATAATATGTAAATTAAATTTGATAATCTATATTATTATTATTATTATTATTATTATTCCGCTTCATAGAAATGGTATCGTGAAAATAAACCTTTGAGTTCGGGTTTCAAGTACACGAATTTTGGGGCGTCCACCAATGATTATTACATTAAAAATTCCACGATAAAATAAATATTCCTCACCAATGGAATATTTTATGACAACATTATGCAAAATTTGTAAAACTCCTATAAATATATTAAAAATAATATTCAAAAATATATTTCAAGAAAAAATCATCTTTATTCATAAACGTTGGTGTCTTACAATATAAACTTTCAAGCTTAAACAATAAAACTCCTATTAAAGGGTTACACAATCTCAAAATAAATCATAGGTCATCTAACCTTTATTATTATATCATCAGCGGAATAATATAATATAAATATAACCAAGTCTATTACACAAGCTTCATAAATAAAATGTAAATTAAACGTCATCTAATCGAGCATTTTGCCTTTGCCTTTACTTGTTGAAAGTTCTTTAGACTTCTTAACTTCATCTGCATTGTTTTGTGCAAGAGTGAGCAAATAATCGCCCACAATAAGGATAATATACAATAACATTCTATGAATGACAATTAACTGAGCTTTCAATGGTAAAGTATTTTTACCGGAAACAATAAGTTCTAATTTGAATACTGTGAATTCCAAGGAATAATGAACTTTAAAATCAAATAACAGATATCAATATCAAAGGAATATACTTAGGATCATAAGACCACGAACTGTGTTCTAGGTTTTCAAGTATTTCTACTTTAACCTTTAACAGACTAAAAAACCATAATCATCTTCTATGTCCTAGGTTAACAGGTGTTTCTACTGTAACCTTTAACAGTCTAAACGACTATGTGGACCATCATCTCGTACTCCAAGTGATCAGCCCTTTGTACTATATATTACACAAATATTTTAACGCTATTGTGTAGCTCTAAAATAATCCCCTGATATAGGGTTGTCTATCTCAGCTTAGATCATTAGGTTCCGTACCAAAGGAAGTTTGGTTTGGAATTAACTTCAAAGGAATTCTAGATCTTTAGAACGCTCATCAACTAAGTACTAGTTGAATCAATTAAGGATCAATAACTATTCAAGAGTTTTGGTTCCAATCGAATTATGCCAATGAATCAATAAGAGATAGAATATCAATGGTTTATAAGGTGAACAAGTATTATTCATCGACTATACGCTTTCAAAATTGTATAGGTTTATAAGCAAACCAAAGGAAGTTTGGTTTGGACTGACTTCAAGGGTAATTTAGAGTTTAGAACATTCATCAACTAAGGATTAGTTTAATCAATAAAGAATCGCGAGTCAACTAAGAGTTCGGTACAACAATGTAAGATAGTACAATGACATTGGTGATCAGAGATTGAACAACAATCATTTTTAGTTGAACAAACATTTTACAACAAGATTAAGTTTTCAACAACAGTATAAACTTTGAATAAACAAAACAACCTCGCTGGTAATGAAGGAGTAAAGATTAATTAACTTCTTAATAAAAAGTATAGCTTAGAAACTTGCTCAACAATAAATCAGGGTTAAAGAACATGTATAACAATAACAAGTTAGGAACAAGAACTTGCATAATGAAAGATTAGGGTAAATGAACTTGCGTAAGCGTAAACAAGATAAAGATAGATAGCTTATTCAATGATAAGTAGAGTTAAGGACACTCATATAAGAGATTCAGATTAAAGAACTTGCATAAGTGTAAACAAGATAACGGTGAAAGGAAAACCTTGCTGAATAATAAAGTAGCAAAGGTTAGAGAACTTGCCTCTTGCATAAGCTAAGCAATTACAACTCGTTCTCTAATTATCCTACATATATGTCATTTAGAATCACAATCTCAATTAGCCACAACGCGACCAAATTTCTTAGTTAGACATATGTCTTACGTTCTTTAACTCTAGATTTAATCATACTAACCACATAGCACAAATGAAACCTTTACTAGCACGTAACATGAGGTTGTAGCATTTAAATCACATTTCCAATTCTTATCAACATCAAACCTCAATTATTAACAATCAATTAAGTCACAACCTTACAATCATCAAATTTAACTTATAATGTGATTATAATCTGGTTGGACAACATATAATATAATTAACATCTTTTTATGTTCATTGGATTGGGTTACAATTATATTTTCTGGACTTGAACAATTAAAAATCTCATTTATGGGCAATTCTGTTAAGTGGTGCTGCAGCGCCATCAATTGAACTAAAAACTGGCGCTGCAGCTCAGACTTTAGGCTCAAGTCTGGCGCTGCAGCTTTAATTTTAAGCCTAAATCTCAGAATCTGAACTTCGCGAAAAAAACACAGAACAAAGCCAAAAACTCCAATTTCTTCATCCATACAACAATTTAATCATACCCAGAAGTTATAAACTTCATATAATCAAGACCTAACAAGTAAACAACTTTTATAACAACAAAACATCATTAAACAACCAATTTTAGAGGAATGAAAACCCAAAGTTCATGTTATTTCACATATTTTGACATCCTTAGTGTAATCATACACTACGGGTTCGTCTCTTGACCAAATCAGCTGGTTTAACTTGTATTCTTTTCGTTTCTTAACGTATTAACAAAATCTACTACCAATTTACCTATTATTACATGTTTAATCCACAATTTGGACTCCAAAGTAACCCTTTTTACATACATCAACCAAAAACTCAAATTCATCTTTTAAAACATGATTTCATAGATTAAAGCATACTAAAATCGTTCATAGATCATAACTAACATATTACAATAAACTATTAACACATGTAACAATTATCTAACCAATTCATCAACCAAAACTTAAATTTTTCATGAAGAAACTCAAGAACAAAATAACTAAGAATAAAGAGTTAGATTACTACCTTTAATCTTTGTTTATATTTTGTTAAATGATGAGAATTGTTTTGACTTCTTCTTCTCCTCAAAACATAGCTTCCAAATCACAGAGAATGCTTTTCTCTCTTCTCTCTTCTTTCTACTCTCTTTTTTCTTCTTTAGAATTAGGCTTAGGCTAATAAAACTTAACGTAAAACTTTATCTAACATATACTTAATACAATATAATACGTATACTTAATATTTATTAGTTATAGAATTTTGAAAATCAAAAGCCACTAAGGTTTGTTTGGCAAAACAAGATTAAAAATAAGGGGTAACAACCTTAAGCCTTGTTTGGTAAAACCAAATTAAATCTCTTTTAATTTATTTTAATAACTCATTTGCTATATAGTTTATTGTCACACTTTATTTAATTAAATTCTAATACTCAAATTCAATTAAATAAAATCATATGAACTTACTAAATCAAAATGCCACATAATCAAATTGCTACAAAATTATAATTTCCATTAATTTTATTTAATAACTTAGTATATCACTCTTAATTAATAAATTAATTTAAAACAATATTATAACAACTCATTTAATCATTATCAACCCTCTAATTTAATTATTAAATTAAATTAGAATATTACCACTATGTAACATAATAATTAATTCAACACTCATTTAATTTAATTAACTTCAAAATACAAAATTACCAAATACCAACTTAATTAAAATATTACACTTAATTAAGTTAATTCTCCACTAGTCATGAATTATTTATTTAACTAATAAATAATCAAATCAATTAAATATTTATTAAACAATAATCACATCAACAAAAATATTTATTTAATTCAATAAATATTTTAAATTACATACAAAAATTCTCGGATCGTTACATAATCTTATTTAATAAATCCCAACTACTAATTTTATATCAATTCAATTTTATTTAAACAATAGAATTTCGTGATTTTTCAATTAAAACTAAAATACATTAACTAAAACTAATTTTAACACATAGATTTGATTCAGATAATAAAGGCTTAAGACTATTGTAACAACCGAGAAATTCGGATCCATTGTAAAATAATTTTATTTAATTAAATAATGAATAAAATTATATTATTTGTTTTTATTATGTGTTAGTAAGATGAATGTCGTTATATAACCTAGAAACGTCGAAAAGTCGTAGTATTTTGATTACGTGAAGGAATTAAAGTGTTTGAATTTCTAAGACGAAAATAAAAGCTTTTCGAGAAATTTTCCGAAAACACTATTCATCGATTTCCGCTCGGGAATTATTTTTGAATTTTCGAGAAATACGTAACGATAGAATATCGAGGTGAGATGGATTATGTAATAATAATTCAAGTATGGAAAACATAATTTTTCGCCTGCGGACTTAATTTGAGAACGTTAAGAAAATTAAAGAGTTATGAAGTTATTGTAATGATCGTATGATACGTATGTATTGTACGAGGAATGAATACGAGTATGATACGAGATATTATACGAGTATGTATGAATGATGGTATATCGTATATTATGAATTAGTATACGAGTTAGAATATGAGAATAATACATAACTAATACGTATAGGGCTTTAAGCCTAAGGAAATGGACTTGCAGGATTATTTAGCAAATTGAATAGTCTAATAGAATTGGATGTACAAGCCCAAGTGTTTGATAAATGTGAAGCCCAAGGTAAATTAATGCAAGCCCAAAGCTTAAGTTATGCAAATTAAGTCTAAGCCCAAGATATGATCCAATGGGTAAGCATGATCCATGGGGAAACCCATGGGTGATCTTGGTGACCAAGATATTAATGTGGTGGCCAAGTAAAAGTTGTGTTTAGCAAGTAAACTTAGGACTTAAGTAATGAATAGTAAAGAGGTTTGATTAAGGAGGTGGGATGTTTATTGTCTATTATGCCCCAACCTTAGCCATCTTATAAATAGAGGAAGAGTTTGCTCATTTGTTGGTTGTTATTTTCACCAACAAAATAAGTGCTTAAGTGTTAGAGAGAATAAGCAAATATAAGTTAGACTTTCATTTGTTCAAGAAGAAGAAAAGCTAGTTCATCAAGGTAAATGATCCTATGCCCTTAGTCTTCCATCTCTACCAATGTAGGTTGATAAGAGATATGTGGATTAATGGTCATGTATGCTAAGAAATCATAAGAATGGATAATTTAAAGACTTAAGTCTTAATAAGCCAGGAATAAACACTTTGTCCATGAATAAGCTATGAACTAAGGAAGAACTTGTAAGACTTATATCATGTTTACATGAATGATGGTAGTATGATAATAAAATGTAAGAATGTTGGTTAAAAGACTTAAATCATAATAAGTCATGAGAATAAGAATTTTATGTATTTTATACTTTAATAAGTTATAAGCTCACAAAGAAAATGTAATGACTTAACATGAAAATAAGTTATTATATTATGAAGGTTGAGATGTCAATTTGATGGATTGAATCCATTTGGAACAATGAACAAATCATAAGTAACGAGGTTGTGCCGGAATTCTCACGATTGTACGATAATCATCGAATTCATGAAATTCTCAGAATAGAAGTCGAATTTTGTTATTGAGCTCGAAAACATTGGTTTTCGATGGAGGCAAGTCTTATTTTGCATTATAGAGTTACGGACTTGAAAATTACCGAATTTTGACTTAGAACGAAGAAACGAGCATTGAACGTTCACGAACGTTTATCGTTTTCGTTAAAAATGAACTAATAGGTGAATTTTTAGTTAACAATGTCGAAAATATAAAATTCTTGTATGAACACATAGAGTATGTGATTTATGAGCTATCGACTTTTGAACGAGCCAATTTGGACTTATAACGAAGAAGTTATGAGCCCGAGAATCTCACAAAGTTAAAAATATGTGAAATTTATCGGATGCATGAGTTGGGCGCCATTTGTGCCGACCCAAGACCAAATGGGTGGCGGCCATGCGGCTCGAAAGCATGGCCGAGAGAAGGCTGTGACCTCATCTGGAGATTCTTGCGCAATAGTGACTTAGTAAAGCTAGGACTCGCGCCGCAACACCGAGTCTGGTCCTCAGCCCCTGGAGTTTGGCTCCGCCACGCGGCTTAAGTAAGGGGAGCTGGCGCCATAGTGCCAGCCTTAGGGTTCTAATGGAAATGAATGGTTATGAAGATAAAAAGAAAGACACAGAGTTAATACAAACTTAGTGAACATGAAGTAACATTGTTAAGACATGTTTAAACCTTAAGTATGATCACTTAGGGTTGAAGTAAGTCAATTACATGTGAACGTAAGAACGACATAACGGAACGTCGGAACCAATAATAAACAGTCTAAGTCTTGATTAGATTGAGAAGAAGGATAAGATTCATTAAGAACCTTGTATGTCATTTAGGACGTAATGTGTTAAGTTATGTGATCATTTACTGTAGAGACCTTAAAGACTTAAAGTGCACGTGTAATAGCAGTAGTAGACGCTGAAGGAAAGTATTCTAACCCTTGTTTCAGTTCAGTCTGGACAAGTTTTGTGATTCATGTATTCTTACACATGAATTGATGAATGATGAAGTCAAAGCCAATTCTTTCGGCTAGACTTACGATATGTTGAATTTCTTATAATTTATCAAAGTATTGTTAATGTTTTACCAAACTATGTTGGTGTGGTTTTCAAATGAAGACTGAGTATGCTAAAATGTTTTGTCGTCTAAACGACAGGCGCATGAGGTTGCCACAACTTAAACATACATATGTTTAAAGAATGTAGTGTTGATCAACATAGAGTACTATAGGTTGAGAACCTAAACGTGCTCGTAAGCTATGTCAGACTTACGGACTTTGTGCCGGGATGTCCTTTTTCAAAGAAATTATGAAATGCTCATGGTCTTGGACCGGTAATGATGTTTTACTAAATATTGTCATTGTAAAACGTTTTGAAGGAAAAGAAGTGCTATTTTGAATTATCAATAGTACTTCATAACTATTGTTCAGTTATTGAAGATATATTATTCCTATGTTTCAAGCATGCCGTTTAATTGAAATTGTTATACTTGCTGAGCTAGTTATGATCACTCTTGCTTGAACCATATGAATGAAGCTAAGACCGAACGGACCGAAGGATCCGGCAAGGATAAAGGGAAGGCTAAGGCGAACCCGTAGATTACCTATGTAATAATATAGGTTTGTAATGATAATATTTGATATTATGACAAGAACAAATGTAACGGTTATAAAGAATATGGGAAATGGTAATATTGTTTCAGAATATTTATATATAAGACATATTCGTTCTTTTGAGGCATTTCAATTGAATGTTTGTGTGAACTGTAGCACAGTGTAGCACCATCTGTTAGGTTGGAAGATACCCAAATTTGGGGACGTCAAAGGTTGGTTTCAAAGCATTAGGTTATAAAACTTAAGGGGGGATTTGAACCTTAAGTCATAACCTTAAGAAAAGTCAAAGAAATAAAAGATGGAAATCAACCCTATAAAAAGAAAAATGCATTTTATATGTTATGTGTTTTTATTATTCTACTGACGTGTACTAATCAAACTTATTTGTGGTGTTGTAGATGTCAGGAGAAAATGGAATGTATAGAGACGTACAGGTAGTCAGTGAAGGATCGGTTAATCAGATAGAGATTATACCGAACCCCATAACAACAGAGCCCGAAGTTGTAGTTGTTGAGTCTGGAGACTCAGAGAGCCTAGACCTTATGTCTGTGTTCGACGGTATATTGGAAGAAGAGGTAGAGGCAGTGTCCTTTAACCCAGTAGCAATAGCAGCAGAGATAGCTCCAGGGGAGTCAATGATGTCATTGTTCATGGCAGTATTGGATAGAAATATTATGAGACCCCAAATTTTATGAAATAAAAGTATTCAATTTTTCTATTTTGGTAAATGGTTAAATTGATAAAAGGTTAAAGTTAAGGGTGATATATGAAATTTTTTCAAAGTAGATAAGTTGTCATTAAATATCCGGTTACTATTTACACTAGTATTGTTCACTCGAGTATTTGGGGCACTTTTTGTGTCGGAGTACTATTCACGAGTTACTATTCATGAGTTACTATTCACGGGTTACTATTCACCTAAATTACTATTCACCCAAATATTATTCACTCGGGTATTTGGGGTATTTTTCATGTCGGAGTACTATTCACGAGTTACTATTCACGGGGTACTATTCACCCGTAAGATATATTTCTTTTTGGTCCAAATCATTTTTGGGTACAATATTATTCCATAAGGAGATGTGCTAATTTTTCAGACCGTTGGTTGAAATTATAATAGTAAATCAATATGGATCGTTGATTTAAAGTTTTAATAGTAACTTGTCCCTTCAGTTTTCCAAGAGTTATTTGCCCCTTCGGTGTTTCAAGAGTTATTTGCCCCTTCGGTTTTTTAAGAGTTATTTTCCCCTTCGGTGTTTCAAGAGTTATTTGCCCCTTCGCAAATAGTAGTTGTCTCTTCAATATTACCAAGAGTCATTTTGACCCTTCGTTAAGACCAAGAGTCACTTTCAGTTCTTCTATAAATAGAAGCTCATTCCTTCATTTCTCACAAATTCACAAAAGATTTAGAGCAATTATTATAGAGAGAAATTATAGAGAGAAAGAAGAAGAGAAGTCTGCTACCTCACTTATTCCAAAGATCCGCTTTTTTTTTTTTTAAGGTAAGGGATATTATTTGTTGTACTCGTAGGGAGTATTATTTCTTTCTTATCCATGAAGAGAACTTCTGTTATTCCATTCTTTAGTATTCTGTTGGAATAACCTGTATACGCGGGCTACCCTCTACTTGGTGACATTCTTCTATTATTTCGTCTTTATTATTCTGTTGGAATATCCTGTTTGTGCGTTCTCATGAACACGGGTTCCGATTTTATTATTACATTGGAATATCATATGCATGCGTTTCTACGCCGGACACTCGGTTCCGTCTTTATTATTACATTGGAATATCACATCTGTGTGTTTTATGCTGGGACTGGTTCCATTCTTTATTATTACATTTGAATATCACATGCATGCGTTTTACGTGGGACCTTATTCCGTTATTTATTATTCTGTTGGAATAACACATGCATGCGGTCTATCGCATGCACTGGTGATTTCTTTTGTTATTCCATTCTTTATTATACTCAGTTGGTTAAAATTTTGACTTCTATACTCCATGAAATTAGTGGAATATCCTTGATATTTGCGCTTCATGCAGTATCTTTTCATGGAAATATTCTTCTGAGCATTCTTGAATTTTACTCCACAAAGAAGTATCATGTTGACAATTTGGACGTTATTGGTTCCTAGATAAATTAATTCTTGAACTTGTTTTATTGAATTATTATGTCATTGTCATCATCATCATGTTTATATTATGTTGAAAGTCATCTGTGGCCCGTAGTGCATAGATGGACTTGGTATGATTATGACCAGGAATTATTCGGTATAATCATGACCGTAATGTTATAAATGATGTGGAAAAAGTCCTCATTGGCCCGTAGTACATTGATGGACAGTTTTTGGTATGATTATGGCTATGGATTCTCTTCGGCCAAGGGTGCAAAGATGAATTGTTTTATGGCATGATCAGGACCGTTGATGAAAACATGATTATCTTTGGCCCGTAGTGCATGGATAATTGTGGTCGTGATACTAAGGAATATCCTTAGCCGTAGTGCATGGGTGATTTGATGATGTGGATTATTTATTAAGTTGAGTCCCAGCGATAAAAGTGATAAAAAACCTTTTAAATCATAAAAGATAGTAGATTTTATTCTCTACTTGACTCTTTTAATGGATTGCTTGTTCCGCTGCAGTTAAACTTGATGTTTGTTATATTGTATCAGTTTAACATTGTTTAAGGCTAATGATAATTTATTCTGCATTATCTTAGTCATAATATTTCTTACTGGGCTAGTTGAGCTCACCCTTTCTTTCACTGTTCTCTTCAGGAAATGAGAATATAGCTGGGACGAGTCGGGGAACGGAGTGATGGTCCTAGATGGTGCATTAGTAGTCCTCACTATTCTGTGAAATAGTGTGATAATAATTATAATGAGGACTCCTTTTGAGTTTTATACTCTCTAGTAGACAATATTTGTATTCAAACTCACAGTTTATGTTTTGTCGTATTTTACACGACTGTTGTATAATTAGTTTGTATTTGTTTTATGTACCATGTAAGTGGCGACCCAAGATGGGTGATGTATACCTAATTTTGGGGGCGTCACAAACATCCAGTACTGTAAGGAAGTGAAGGAGCTGATAATAAAGGCTTAAGACTATTGTAACGACCGAGAAATTCGGATACATTGTAAAATCATTTTATTTAACTAAATAATGAATAAAATTATATTATTTGTTTTTATTATATGTTTTGTAAGATGAATGTCGTTATATAACCTAGAAACGTCAGAAAGTCGTAGTATTTTGATTACGTGAAGGAATTAAAGTGTTTGAATTTCCAATACGAAAATAAAGGCTTTCCGAGAAATTTTTCGAAAAACAGTTTTCTTCGATTTCTGCTTGGGAATTATTTTTGAATTTTTGAGAAATATCGAGGTGAGATGGATTATGTAATAATAATTCAAGTATGGAAAACGTAATTTTTCGCTACGAACTTAATTTGAGAACGTTAGGAAAATTAAAGAGTTAAGAAGTTATTGTAATGATCGTATGATACGTATGTATTGTACGAGGAATGAATACGAGTATGATACGAGGTATTATATGAGTATGTATGAATGATGGTATATCGTATATTATGAATTAATATATGAGTTTGAATACGAGAATAATATGTGACGCCCCCAAAATAGGTATATATCACCCATTCTGAGTCGCCAGATACATGGTATAGAAACAAATACAACTTCATTAATACAATTGTCATGTAAAATACGACAACACATATACTATGAGTTTAAATACAAATATTGTCTAATAGATAGTATTCAAACTCAAAAGGAGTCCTCATTACAATTATTGATACACTATTTTACAAAAATAGTGAGGATTGCTAAAACAACTTTCTAAAATCATCACTCCAAACCCCGGCTAGTTCCTGCTAAATTCTCACCTCCTGAGAAGAAAAATGGAACAAAAAGGAAAAGGGTGAGCTCAACTAGCCTAGTAAAGAATATTCTGACTAAGATAATATACAACAAATTATCATTAATCTTCAACAGGGAAAAATCTGATAAAATATAATAGACAATAAGTTTTAGATCAACAACTGCAGCGAAAATAGTAATCCATTAGAAAAGTCAAGTAGAGAATGAATTTTACTATCTCTAAGATTTAAAAGTCCATCATCAATATTTTATCCCTGTAACATCAATCAATATACATCTTGAATCAAATATTCATCTTTTCACTACACGCCAAAGATATTCATTTGTATAACTAGTTGGTCATGTTCATATCAACACCTGTTCATCTTTGTACTATGGGCCAAAGATATTCTTTAGTTAATCATTCATCTTTGCACTACAGGCCAAAGATATTCAGTAATTGTAGACACTTAAAATTTTGTTTTCCTGTTACTAACTATGCAGGAGGACAAAAGCGTCTTTTTCACACTCTAGAGATAACCCTGAAGGACCACAACATCAATTCCAACCCCGGAGATAGCCCTGGGAGATCCAGTTTCCAACCCCGGAGAAAACCCCGAGAAATCAGGTTCCAACCCTGGAGATAACCCTGGGAAAGTCAGTTTCAACCTCGGAGATAACCCTGGGGGATCAAGTTCAAAGCCTGGAGATAACCTCAGGAAGTCAAGCTAACCTCATAGATAACCCTGAGGATAGTCAAAGTCAACATCAAGTCAACCTCAGAAATAACCCTGAGAAAAGACTACTACAACTACGCAAAAACCGGAGATAACCCCGGGAGGGGCAAAATGGTTATTTTGCCAACACAACTTCAACTCAAATCAAATCAAATCATTTCAACATAAATTACTTAAATAGAAGTCCCACAAGAACCATATCTTAACTTTTGAGCGCAAACTGCGCAAAACGGCTCAACGGACTACCTAACGGAAACCCAGAAATGCCATTTCGGTCATGGACCCATCTTCTCGGATTCAAATAAGGGAAAATCCTATGTCATTACGTAGCTCTCGGAAAGATCTTTTCAGAATGGTATGGTACGCTTCCATCGGACACCTGAATTGAAAGTTATGAAGGTTCGAGCGAACAACGCGTTGTCTGAGTGCACGTACGTCGAGCCAGCGGGACCCACATTGCCCAGGGCACCTCGAGTAGCCGCAGATACACCTATGGCTCCCCCCTCTATAAATATAGGGCTTGGGGTGGACTTATTTTCAAGAGAAACAGCGAGGAAGCCCTATCCAATTTGTTCTATACACGCTATAAACCTAGTGCTTTCTCATTTTAAACACTTGTGAGCTTATATTCTGTCATATTTGTACCGGTGGGAGCCGAGTGTTCATCCACTTAAAGTTATAGAAGTCTTCTTTGGCAGTGTCGACGTCGGGATTTTTGGATGTCCCTTTCTGTTACTTGTTCTTTGGTGTTCTCATTTTAAGTGAGATTTGTTTGAAAAAACAAGTGAAAAAGGTCCGACATGTATAGTATCGACGATGGACTGTTAAGAGTCGCCAGTTGGTTTTTTAAATGGTTGTACCAACACAACCGAGAAAAGGTTTGCACATTGACCCAGTGATGTGACACTGCTAAACGGGTAGGTGAAACCGAGATTCATTAGGGTCCGGGGACTTGATTATGCGGGGGGAAGGTGTTAGGCACCCCCCGACATCCGTGTTACCACGGTGACCGCCTCTTTTCAAGAAACTATTATCTGAGTGTATGTGTGTGTGGGTCAATGTGCTATTATATGGAAGTTGTGTGAGGCCTCGTTCGAACCTATATACACAGGGTTTGAATTTATATAAAAATTCAATTTTTAGCAAGATATGGCAGTGATATTTTATAAAAGAGGTTTTTCAAACCCTGATGCTCAATAGGAATTGAGACCTTTTACACTCCCAATTTATTAAGTGATCGGCTTGATTGATTTAATTTGACGGATGCGAGGCATCCGTACGAAAATAACATACAAAAATAATGCCGACTTTCTCATGGGTATGGAAACCATCTGAGGAAATTAAGACACCGCAGAATAATTTACAAGCTACTTACAGCTGAAAAATGTCCATCACGGGAACCGAATCTAGATCCAATGAGATGAATCTGTGATCACATGATTCCTAGGCGCACAAAATGCTGCAATTTGTATGAAAGCAGTAAGCAGGTATATATATAAAAGCTGTAAATATATATATATACAGACATGATCACCAACCACGAAGCACCTCCATGGGGGATCAGAAATGTAAATAAAGCCATAAGAGCGATCAACTGCCACGAAGGAAACTCCAGGCAGGACGAAAATAAATAAATATATATATATATAAAAGCAATAAACGCACCGGATGTAAAATCCAGGCTCGTCGAACAGAGTTTGACCACAGTTCATATATATAAGTATAAATATATATATATATATATATATATATATATATATATATAAAAGCGAGTAAATGCACCGGATATAAAACCCAGGCTCATCGAACAAAGTCCGACCACAGTTCACATATATATAAATATATATATATAAAAGCGAGTAAACGCACCAAACCGAAGTCTAGGCTCATCGAACAAAGTCCGACCACAATTTATATATATATATATATATATAAGCGAGTAAACGCACCAGACCGAAGTCTAGGAACAATCGAGGCATAACTCGATAATGTTAGTCAATATATATGTAAATATATAATATATATATATATACAGACTAAAATGAAACCACGGACCGAAGTCCGGGCAAAAGCAAGCAACACGACTCTTAACGTGTAGAAGGGTGTGTGCAAAGATGAAGAGAAAGACTCTAAAGTGTGTGAGAAGGCTTATAGCTGACTGATAAAGAAGGCTTCTATATCTTTAGAGTGGGTAAACACTGGCTTTTGTGGGTATAAAAGAGGCTATATATGAGCTCACAACGGTTTAAAAGGTGAAAATACACTGTATGGGCGAGTGCAGAGCGAATTGTGCAAGGTTTCCCCGTCTTTTTCTCTTACAAAATGGCCACCCCAAGCCCTCTATTTATAGAGGGGGGAGCCGCAGGTCTACCTGTGACACCTAGTAGTAGGTGTACCTGCGGCTGCCTGGGGTGCCCCGGGCAATGTGGGTCCCGTCGTGTCGAAGTACATACGCGTTGTTCGCTCGATCGCTCATAACTTTCAATCCGAGAGTCCGATGAAAGCGTGCCATACCATTCCGGAAAGCTCTTTCCAAGAGCTACACAATGATATATGATTTGACCTTTTTTTATTCCAGGAAGATGGGTCCATGACCGAAATGGCATTCCGGGTTTCGTCAGCAAATCAGATTGAATTTGTTTTGCATAGTTTAGCTTCGGAAGTTAAGATATTGTTCTTGTGGGACTTATATTGAAGCATTTTGAGTTGAAATGAGTGTATTTGATTTTAAGTGAAGTTGAGTTGGCAAAATAACCATTTTGCCCCTCCCGGGGTTATCTCCAGTTTTCGCGCAGTTATAGCAGTCTTTTCTCAGGGTTGTCTCTGAGGTTGGCTTGTTGTTGACTTTGACTATCCTCAGGGTCATCTCTGAGGTTGGCTTGACCTCCTGGGGCTATCTCTAGGCTTTGATCTTGATCCCCCAAGGCTATCTCCGGGGTTAAAACTAACTTTCCCTAGGTTATCTCCGAGGTTTGGAACCTGATTTCCCGGGGTTATCTTCGGGGTTGAGAACTGGATCTCTTGTGGCTATCTTCGGGGTTTGAATTGATGTTGTGGTCCTCCAGGGTTATCTCTGGAGTGTGAAGAAGTAGTTTTTGTCCTCCTGCATGGTTAGTAACACGAAAGCAAAATTTCGAGTGTCTACAGATGCCTTTCTTTATCATGTTCATGCAATGCAATGGAATGGACATGATAAAGATTAGTAGACACTTGAAACATGACAAGGTACTTTCAATGATGCAAATCGCAATGTAGTGAATGTTTATGATGAATATGTAAATGTTTTCGCAAATCGCAGTTCATAAATCGCACATCGCATTTCACACGTCGCACATCGCTTTTCTCATTTGGCCAAATCGCACTTCGCAACTCGCACATTGCATTTCGCATATCACATTTTGCATATCGCATCGCAAATCGCATATCGCATGTCGCAAAATTGCAAATCGCAATGTAATGAATATTATGATAAATGTTAAAATGTATTCGCAAATCGCTTTACCTTTTACCGATCATTGTTGATGCCTATGCTATTGTTGAATTCAATGGTTTGGTATTTAATCGCTAATGATTGTTTGATGAAGATAAGTTGAGATGTTTTCTATATCTCTGATGGGGATGACGTTCTGAAATCACCAGACCCTCCGATGATATATCTGTTGGTAGTTTCAACGGTGCTTTATCCATTTGATCGCCAAACTTTTTTTTCCCACTCGAACGATGGTATATGAAGCTTTCATCGCTGAACTATCTTGATATCGTGCTGAATTGATGCCAATGGTTTTAAGAATATCGGATCTTCCGATACCTTTGCTGAAGTATTCCACAGATTACGTCACTAGACTTCACCTGATGTTACGCTAGATTGATGATAACCACCAAATGTCTCACCCTTCTTGAGGTGATTTGGAGTTTCCTTTCGTTGTTGGGTGCTTGTGCCCCATTTCCTTAAGCGTTTGATTCGTAAACCGGCTGAACTGATGACTTGAATGTCGCTGAAATCCCTAGAGGGTGTAATTCATTCTTTTGCTGCCCAGATTTGAACGTCGGTGTAGAGGCCTCAGCTTGTGAGGACTTAACGCATGTTGATGGTGCAGATTTCATTCACTAGGCCTTTCGTTATTGACCTTCTACTTCTGAGTTGAGAACTTTTTTGAGAAGTTTCCCCTTCTTTCGTAGAGGCACGCTTATGTCGCTATGATTTCTTTCAGGAGTTCACCCCTTTCTTTTTGATGAGAAGCTTGATCTCACCTTAAACTCCTTCCATTTCTTGGAATTGGAAAAATGCCTCAGTCCTTTCGCATATTGATGTCGAGGGTTCATATGAGAAACTCTCTTTGTTGATGAAGTCGAGAGTGAATAATATCTGAATCGCCGTTGAGATGATGATGGACCATGCTGATGGCGCCGACTGGTGCATTTTCCACTATAGGATGGTTGATAAATGCCCCAGTGTTGAGTTGTCGCTGCTTCCGAGATTTCCCCCAATTTTGTTGTAAGGGATCCAATATTCGGTTGTCGCCAATTTTGGAATTGCCCCAGCCTCGCTTGTTTTCTGGGATAGTTGCTTTGATAGATGAGCTGATAAGACATCGAGATCGCAAGAGGCTTTTACATCCGTACCATCTGGTGAACGGTGTAGATGATGGGCTTTGATGTTGATAGCTCTTTCTGGTAAAGATGTCTCTTTGTTAAAGAGATGATGCTCTAACTCATAGGGATATCGTTGTTGCTGAGCGAGATGACGCTATATCCACCCGAGATATCGCATGTAGTTGGCAGTGGATCTGTTGGCTCGTGTAGAAACCCTTGGGTAGGAGATCATCGTTGTTACCTCCTTCTTTCCGAGAGGAATCCATGTTGGACTTGATAGCCCGCATATACATCGATTTGTAGATGGGCTTGTATTTTCCGCACATTGACTAGCTTAGCCATTTTGTCATATACGAAGACACATTGTATATATCAAACAACATTATATATGGCAGGGAAATATATGTTGATTCACTTCCCTTTTACTTGTGCCTTGCTACTTGCTTGATATTCGCTTGTTTCTCCAGGACTTTGTGATCTGGATGTATTCTGAACTCCTCCTTGATGGATGGACAGTGAGATGTCTCAGGATTTTCAGAATGGATCGTCGATCTGTGTGTATTCCCTACCATCTTTGGTGTCTTGGGACTTGTTTCTGTATGTGGTTATAGATAGGAGTGTGTCTATTTTTGTTTTTTCTGTGGTGAGACCGGACTATATAACATGGCTGCCTACGTACTCCCATGTATTAGGGAGATCAGGTCGACGTAGTTCGCCCCATGTATAGGGCGGATTGCAGGTGAAAAGTTTTAATCCCATGTACAGGATAAATTGAAGGTGTAAAAGGTTTAATCCCTGGTGGGATAACCAAGTGAGGGAATGAAGTGAAAATTTCTTTGGTTTGAAAAGTATGTTTTTCCCTGAGGGACAGGTGGGTAAAAAGGAAAGGCTATATGTAGTGAGGGTTAAAGAACCTGAAATGACTGGTGATCTGATGATCCAAAACCAGGATGTTTGTTTGATGGTAACCTCAGACATAGTACCATTTCACGGTGTCTGGATTGATGAGTTACGGAAATTCATCGCCGTCCATTTCCTGTAATCTGAAAGCGCCTCCTGTCAATACCTCCTTGACAATAAACTGGCCTTCCCAGTTTGGGGAAAATTTTCCTCTAGTCTGAGCTTGGTTGTCAATGATCATTTTCAAAACCAAGTCATGTTGTTTGAACTGTCATAGTCAGACTTTTCTATTGTAGGATCTTCTTTACAAATAGAAGGCCGTTCATGTCTGGGCCACATACTACACCATGGATCTCATCCATAAGTCTATGAGCTTGGTCTTGGTCCAGACATCTGAGGAGATCTAGTTCTGCATCTTTTTTGTAGAGTGCATCTCCGCTCAAGTAGAATTTCATAGCAAGTCGATGGATCCGCATTTTCTCAGTCAGGCTTGCCTTAACGAGTGTAGATCTATCTTGTGAGTGCTCATTGATATATTGATATCAACGGGGTTTGGATGGGAGGTAGCTCATCTGATACTTCTCCAATGTAATTCCCATAGGCTGGAGCCTTTTGTTGGGCAAATATGAGGGTTGGCATGTCTTCCTTGTCATGTATATTAACCAAGGAAGCCCAGGTTGCTAGAGCATCCGCAAAATCATTCCTATTCCGAGGAATGTGGAGGAAGGATTTTTCTTCAAACTCTGAAGCCATCTATAGAACTTCTTGGATGGTAAGGCAAAGAATATAGAACTTTGTTGAAGAGATTTTTTCTTTTTTTTTTTTCTTTTTTTTTTTCTATTAGATCATAGAAAAGAGCCATATGGCTCACCGATAGGTAGTAACTCGGCATTGATGAGGCCGAATGACAATCGTCTGCTGTAGCAAAGGGCTCCCCAGGCGTGATGAATGAAGTTTTCTCATGATCATCTTCAAAGAACCATGATTTGATGGTACCATGAAGCAATCAAAAAAAGGAGTACATGTCGATCGAGTACAGTATTGTCAATGAGTATGTGGATGAACAACACGTGAAAGCTATCTTTGAGGCAAGCTTTATTCAAATCTCTGTAATCCACACAAACTCGCACCTCCTTTCCCGGTTTTGGCACGGGGACTATGTTGGATAGCCATTTAGGGTATGTTGACATCATGATGATGCCGGCTTGAAATTGTTTCACAATTTCTTCTTTAACTTTTAACTTCCACTCAGGTTTCAATCGCCTGAGCTTCTACCTGGATGGCTTGAATCCCCCTTTGATGGGAAGGCGATGAATGATAATGTTCATGTATAAACCGACCATGTCTTTGTGAGACCATATAAACACATCATGGAATAGGATCAATAGAGTAACCATATCATTCCTTTGGTTTGGAGTGAGGTCCGTACCAATCTGGACTTGTTTGGGGTTTTCTAAGGTTACAAGGTTTAAAAGAGGTGGTTTGATCAAGATTTAGCTTGGGTTTGTCTTCGACCCATTCTTTGATCTCCTGAGGTATCTCATAGTCATCTTGTATTTCCATCAAGTCTGAGTCCAACTTTGCATCAAAGTTACAGTCCTTGTGGAGAATAGGCACCTCATCAGCAAGTACACGCACATCTAAATTCAGAGTCCTGAAACAAAATATGCTTTCACTTAGTACATAACACTATTCAATCACACAAAGTGTTAGCCTGTAATGACAAAAGTAACTGCTAATACTGTACAGAAAAAGTAAGCAGTTATTGCTATCTACAAGGTAGAGAGAGTTTCTTCCCTTTTTACCCTCGTCGGCAAATGTAAGGAGTGGTGCTTCAATTATCGAGAGCAAAGTCTTGGTGGACTGCAGTGATGGAGGGGCTATCATTAACCTCTTTCTCCCGAATGATGACCATTACATCTGGGCCATCATCGTCTGGGGTGTATCTGTTTGAGAAGTGTTTGTTTGGGTTTTTGTTTGGTTTGACTGCACCATTGATGGTTGCCTACGTACTCCTATTGAAGAGGAGATCAGGTCTTTTGTAGTTCAGGCTTTGGTTTGAAAAGGTTCAAAGGGGTAAGTGGTGAGAAGAGTGTAGAGATGTTTTTTTTCTTTTTTATTTATTTACATACATGGAAAATAAAAGGCATACTACGAAGAAAGTGGTACCGTTCCAACATTTTTTGGAACTCACAACTTCATCCCCTGGATCTACATCTTATCGGCTAGTTGAGGCCTAATAGTCCAGTTGTCAGTGGTTATATCTCCTTCAGGGCTCATGATAGAGGTTACCCCTTGATTTTGAATGTCTTCGCTTGTGGCCATAACTTAATCGCTTCCTGATTCAGTACATTCCTCAGCGACGCTTGAAATGGACGCATCACAAAAAGGGATGAACTCTGGATTTTTTAATGGGTTGGATTCCCCGACAATCTCACCACCTTTTTCTTCATCTATTCCTTCGCCTTCTTCATGGGTTTCAAAGGATTCAACCATGAAATCTCCCTCGAACTGTTGTTACATTTCTTGAAAAGAACTTTCCTTTTTGGTTTTTTCTTCCTTGGAAGGGATTAGTATTTCCTCTACATCATCCAAGGTGATAAAATCAGGAACGTGGTTGATATCTTGGAACCATAGGACGTTTGATGTTGGCGGGGGAATCTCCTTTGGGGATGCCTTTGTCTCCTCTGTCATTTCTTGCATTAGGATCAGTCCACTTTGTGTTCTGGCAGAATTGTCGCTTATAGCCTTCACCTCATTTGAACTGTCTGTCTCGAATGGACATCTTAAGCTTTTTATTTCCTTTTTGCCTTTTTTGGTCATGAGAAATTCTATCTCCAGCTCTCCATTTTCAATGAGATCCTAGATTTTACATCGCAAAGACCAGCATTCTTCAGTCGTATGTCCAAGTGAGTTAGAATGGTAGAGACATATCTTGGTGGAATCATAACTCTTTATCTTAGGCTTTATAGGAGGCAGCAACTCAGTAATCATTCCTTCGCTTATCAGAAAGTGTAGCATTTCTTCCTTGGATTTACTCAGAGGGGTGAATTTTCGGACTCCTTTGGAGGTTGTTTGATCTTTCATCTTTGAGAATTCGCATTCCCTCAATTGGTTCTTCTGCTGGCGAGATCTTCTAGCAATTTTATCATCCCCCTTTTCTTGTACTTTCAGCCTGCTTTGATCTTCTTCATTTAGCTGGCTCATCGTGGAGTCCTTTTTCTCTTGGCTTTCTGATAGTTGAGTGAAAAATTGTCGTGTTTCCTGATGTTGGCGCACTATCAGCTTAGCCAGCAGGTTTACTTGATTCTGGATCGCATCCAATTTTTGCATTACTGGCATACCCTCCTCTGAGTTTTCCCACTCTAGGACATTTGTTATGTGTTTTTGGGGGTATTCCTCCATCCTTCGTATGTACTTACGAATTGGATACATTTCAGCGCTTCCTGACATGATCATGTTTACTTCTTCCGTATCATATCGCAACGGAAGGTTGGTGTTGATATTTTGTTGGTCAGGTTGTTCGACCACAATACTGCCACTTTCGATCAGATTTTGAATCTTATGTTTTAAGGACCAACAATCTTATGTATCGTGTCCTGGAGACCCTGAGTGGTAAGCACATCTCTGGCTTGGATTGTATCTTTTGCTCCCTGGTTCCAGAGGTGAAGCTAGTTCGGTAATTTTCTTATGATCCATTAATATCGCCAATACATTTTCAAGGGAATCGCCTAGTGGAGTGAATACCCGATTTTCTGTTCTTTCAAATTTTCTTTTCCTGTCTGGGTATTGGTTGAATGCAGTCTGTTGTTGAGATAGCAGATTGTCTTGCATTTTCCAAACGGGGGGCCTTGGGATCGCTCGCATACTTTCCAGTTTGTATATGCTTGGCGACTGCTTCCAAGGTAGTGAAGTCTTTAATCTTGCCTGCCTTCAGGCCCATCTCTGCCATTTCGTCGTATTTGATCATTTCCACAAATGGCTTTCCTATGCCTGCTACGATCCTCTCATAGTAAGGAGCCTCTTGGATATCAATAAATGTCATTACCATCTCAGCTTCTGTCATTGATGGAATGACTTGTGCTGCTAGATGTCTCCACCTTTGGGAATATTCTCGGAAAGATTCAGTACTTTTCTTTTTCACTTTAGTCACTTGGTATCGATCCGGTGCCATTTGCTACTGAAAACTGTACTGATTTAGAAAGGCGTGGGCCAATTCTTCCCAGTTATGGATTTTGGCATTGTCAAGTCGGGCATACCAGGCTTTAGCTTCTCCAGTGAGACTCTTTTGAAAAAGTTGCATTCTGAGGCTTTCATTTTCAGCATAAGATCCCAGTTCGCCAATGTACACTTTTAGGTGCGTATAGGGATCGCCTGCCCCATTATACTTTTCAAAATCTGGGACTTTGAATTTCGTAGGATATTGAGCCCCTGGGAATATACAGAGATCTGAATAGGTGACACTCCAATAATTTCCAGTCCCTTTGATTGACCAGATGGTATCCTCAATTTGTTGGACTTTCTTTCTTATATCCCCAGTTTCTTGATCATCCCTGAGATTTGTGATTTCTTTATTGGAATGAGGTTTAGGCATCTGGGTTTCCATCTTTTTACCAATGCCCTGACTGTCCCCTAGTGTAAAGGACTCTGGTTGAGTAGGCATTGTCTGACCCTGCGTATTTCTACTTTGATCTTTTAGAAAGACAACCAATTCTGCTATCTGATTCCTTAATCCTCAAACTCTTCTCAGGAAACAGGAGTAGGATCAGGCTGGCCCGGTGTAGCCATGCCTAACGGTGGGATCAGTGCCTTCTTGGACTTTAAACGGATAACGAGATCGATTGCTTCCCTGCGAAAGACTTGCATAGTTTAGTCCTTAGGGAAATGTAAATTAACATGCTATGTGATGCGTCCATTTTAAGAATTTTATTCTGCAAAACGGATGTCAGCTGTTTGTAGCATGTTAATATGTGTGTGTACACATTTCTTCATATTTCTCATTACACGGAGATAGATATGGAATGTAATTACAAGTAATTGTGTTCACAAGTAATTGAAATGAGAGCATGAAGAGACTTTCCTCTGTTTTGGGTTTATTAGAGGCTGACCTATCTTAGGTTACTCTCGCGACTTTTTGGCATGAAGGTTCCCAAATCATCGCAATCTACTTGACGGGAAGTTAATCCGGCCTTTCAACTGGAGCGAATTGGGGTGGTGCCTTTCCTGAGCCTCGGAGAATTAGTCTTCTCACGAGTCCAGTAATCAAACACTGACGGGATAGCCTCCTGGTGGATGGACCACACAACATACATTCACATACATCATGTCTCACCGTATGAAAATGATGACATGTTCGAAGCACTAATATCACAAGCAGATATGGTGCGAAGCACTAATATCACAAGCAGATATAGTGTGAATCACTACTAACACAAGCAGTTATGGTGCGAGGCACTAAGTGCAATAAGGAAATGCATTCGTACACATTCATCAAATGTTAATGCAACATCCATACACAGGCAGATAATAGTTTTGAAAAGATTGAAATAGCGGCTTAAGTCCTCTTACTGGAGTCCCCAGCAGAGTCGCCACCTGTCGACGTCGGGATTTTTGGATGTCCCTTTCCGTTACTTGTTCTTTGGTGTTCTCATTTTAAGTGAGATTTGTTTGAAAAAACAAGTGAAAAAGGTCCGACATGTATAATGTCGACGATGGACTGTTAAGAGTCGCTAGTTGGTTTTTTAAATGGTTGTACCAACACAACCGAGAAAAGGTTTGCACATTAACCCAAGTTGATGTGACATTGCTAAATGTTCGGTGAAACCGAGATTCATTAGGGTCGGGGACTTGATTATGCGGGGGGAAGGTGTTAGGCACCCCCCGACATCCGTGTTACCACGGTGACCGTCTCTTTTCAAGAAACTATTATCTGAGTGTATGTGTGTGTGGGTCAATGTGCTATTATATGGAAGTTGTGTGAGGCCTCGTTCGAACCTATATACACAGGGTTTGAATTTATATAAAAATTCAATTTTTAGCAAGATATGGCAGTGATATTTTATAAAAGAGGTTTTTCAAACCCTGATGCTCAATAGGAATTGAGACCTTTTACACTCCCAATTTATTAAGTGATCGGCTTGATTGATTTTATTTGACGGATGCGAGGCATCCATACGAAAATAATATACAAAAATAATGCCGACTTCCTCATGGGTATGAAAACCATCTGAGGAAATTAAGACACCGCAGAATAATTTACAAGCTGCTTACAGCTGAAAAATGTTCATCACGGGAACCGAATCTAGATCCAATAGGATGAATCTGTGATCACATGATTCCTAGGTGCACAGAATGCTGCAATTTGTAAGAAAACAGTTAGCAGGTATATATATATAAAAGCTATATATATATATATATATATATATATATATATATATATATACAGACATGATCACCAACCACGAATCACCTCCATGGGGGATCAGAAATGTAAATAAAGCCATAAGAGCGATCAACTGCCACGAAGGAAACTCCAGGCAGGACCAAAATATATATATATATATATATATGTATATGTATATATATATGTATATATATAAGCAATAAACGCAACGGATGTAAAATCCAGGCTCGTCCAGTTCATATATATAAGTATAAATATATATATAAAAAAGCGAGTAAATGCACCTTGGGATATAAAACCCAAGCTCATCGAATGTAGTCCCACCACAGTTCATATATATATATATATATATATATATATATATATATATATATATAAAAGCTTAGTAAACGCACTGCATCAAGTTCAGGCTCATCGAACAAAGTCCGACCACAGTTCATATATATAAATATATATATATATATAAGCGAGTAAACGCACCAGACCGAAGTCTAGGCTCAATCGAGGCATAACTCAATAATGTTAGTCAATATATATGTAAATATATATATAATATATACATATATACTGATCGAAATGAAACCATGAATCAAGTTCTAAGCAAAAGCAAGCAACACGACTCTCAACGTGTAGAAGGGTGTGTGCAAAAATGAAGAGAAAGACTCTAAAGCGTGTGAGAAGGCTTACAGCTGACTAATAAAGAAGGCTTCTATATCTTTAGAGTGGGTAAACACTGGCTTTTGTGGGTACAAAAGAGGCTATATATGAGCTCACAAGTGTTTAAAAGGTGAAAATACCTTTGTATGGGCGAGAAGAGCTAATGCGAGGGTTTCCCGTCTTTTCTCTTACAAAATGGCCACCCCAAGCCCTCTATTAATAGAGGGAAGAAGCATGAGTATACCAGTGGCACCTAGTAGTAGAGTGTACTGCTGGTGCCTGTGGTGCCCCGGGCAGTGTGGATCCCGCCGTGTCGAAGTACGTACGTGATGTTCGCTCGGTCGCTCATAACTTTCAATCCGGGAGTCCGATGGAAGCATGCCATACCATTCCAGAAAGCTCTTTTCGAGAGCTACACAATGATATATGATTTGCCTTTTTTTATTCCAGGAAGATGGGTCCATGACCGAAATGGCATTCCCGGGTTTCCGTCAGGCAGTCCGTTGAGCCGTTTTGCATAGTTTACGCTCGGAAGTTAAGATATGGTTCTTGTGGGACTTATATTGAAGAATTTTGAGTTGACATGAGTTTATTTGATTTGAAGTGAAGTTGAGTTGGCAAAATGACCATTTTTTCCCTCCCGGGGTTATCTCCGCCATGCGGTTGTAGCGGTCTTTTCTCGTGGTTATCTCGAGGTTGGCTTCTTTGTTGACTTTGACTATCTCGGGGTCATCTCCGAGGTTGGCTTGACCTCCTGGGGCTATCTCCAGGCTTTGATCTTGATCCCCCGGGGCTATCTCCGGGGTTGAAACTGACTTTCCCTGGGTTATCTCTGAGGTTTGGAACCTGATTTCTCGGGGTTATCTTCGGGGTTGAGAACTGGATCTCTTGTGGCTATCTTCGGGGTTGGAATTGATGTTGTGGTCCTCCAGAGTTATCTCTAGAGTGTGAAGAAGTAGTTTTTGTCCTTCTGCATGGTTAGTAACGGGAAAGCAAAATTTCGAGTGTCTACAGGCAGCCCACTGTAAGCCTTCTTACACACTTTGAAGCCTTTCTCTTCATCTTTGCACACACCATTCTTCACGTTGAGAGTCGTGTTGCGTGTGTTTGCCCGGACTTCGGTCCGTGGTTTCATTTCAGTTTGTATATATATACTTATATATATATATATGGACTAACATTATCGAGTTATGCCTCGATTGAGCCTAGACTTCAGTCTGGAGTGTTTATTTACTTTCGTGTATATATATATATATATATATATATATATATATGAATTGTGTGTCGAACTCTGTTCGATGAGCCTGGATTTTATATCTGGAGCGTTTGCTGCTTTAATATATATATATATATATATATATATATATATATATATATCAACTGTGTGTCGGACTTTGTTCGATGAGCCTGGATTTTACATATATATATATATATATATATACATTTAATCTCGCCTAGAGTTTACTTTGTGGCAGTTGATCGTCTTTATAGCTTTCTTTACATTTAATCCCGCCTGGAGTTTACTTCATGGTGGTTGATCGTCTTTACAGCTTTCTTTACTTTTCATCCCGCTTGGAGTTTACTCCGTGACGGTGGATTGCTTTTATAGCTTTATTTAAATTTCTGATCTCCCATGGAGGTGCTTCGTGGTGGCTGATCATGTTCAGATATATATATATATATATATATATATATATATATATATATATTTACAGCTTTTATATATATATATACCTGCTTACTGCTTTATTATCAATTGTGACATCATGTGAGCCTAAGAATCATGTGATCACAGATTCAGTCTACTGGATCTAGATTCGGTTCCTGTGATGGACATTTTCAGCTGTAAGCAGCTTGTAAGTTTATTCACGGTGTTTGGATTTCCTCAGATGGTTTTCATACCCACGAAGAGTTCGGCACTATTTTGTACATTATTTTCTCGAAGATACTTCGCATCTCGAAAATTAAAAACAATCAAGCTGAACACTTAATAAAAATGGGAGTGTAAAAAGTCTTAATTACTATTGAGCACAAGGGTTTGAAAAACCTCTTTTATAAAACATCACTGTCATATCTTGTTTAAAATTGAATTTTTACACAAATTCAAACCCTGTGTATATAGGTGCGAACGAGGCCTCGCCCTACTTCTTAATAACAGCACATTGACCCACACACACACAAAATTCATATAACATTTTCTTGAAAAGTGGCGGTCACCGTGGTAACACGGATGTCGGGGGGTGCCAAACACCTTCCCTCCGCATAATCAAGTCCCGGGACCCTAATGAATCTCGATTTCACCGACCCGTTTAGCAGTGTCACATCACTGGGTCAATATGCAAACCTTTTCTCGGTTGTGTTGGTACAACCATATAAAAAACCAACTGGCGACTCTCACAGTCCATCGTCGACATGATACATGTCGAACCTTTTTCACTTGTTTTTTCAAACAAATCTCACATAACATGAGAACACCAAAGAACAAGTAACGAAAAGGGACAAATAAAAATCTGACGTCGATAGGTGGTGACTCTGTTGGGGACACCAGTAAGAGGGCTTAAGCCGCTATTACAATCTTTTCAAAACTGTTATCTGCTTGTGTGTGGATGTTTCATTTACATTTGAATGAATGTGTACGAATGCGTTTACTTATTGCACTTAGTGCTTCGCACCATATTTGCTTGTGATATTAGTGCTTCACATATGTCATCATTTCTATACGGTGAGATGCAATGTATGTGAATGTATGTTGTGTGGTTCCTCCACCAGGAGGCTATTATGTCGGTGTTTGATTACTGGACTCGTAGGAAGACTAATTCCAATGAGGCTCAGGAAAGGCACCACCCAAATCTGCTCCAGTTGAAAGACCGGATTAACTTCCCGTCGAGTAAATTGCGATGATTTGGGAACCTTCATGCCAAAAAGCCGCGAGAGTAACCTAAGATAGGTCAGCCTATGATAAACCAAAAGCGGTGGAAAGTCTCTTCATACTTTCACATTTCAATTACTTGTAAATTTAAGTACTTGTAATTTCATTTCCATGTAAATCTCAATATAATGGAAAATATGAAGGAATATGTGTACATGCCTTCCCTTTATATCAAAACCTGACATGCTATCTTGTCAACTGACATCCGTTTCGCATGACGATACTCCTAAACGGACACATTACGTAATATTGCTACATTCACTAAGACTAAACTACATAAGTTTTTTTGTAGGGATATAATTGGTCCAGTAATCCAGTCAAAATCCAAAGAGACCACGAGCCTACAACCAATTATGTCTTCATCTGACCAGACTGATCTTAATCCAGTTTCTCGCAAAGAATTCATCGAATTAAGTAAACAAATCACAGATTTGGCTGTTCTACTTAAAGAACTACACCAATCTACTCAGGGTACAAGGATACCCGTACATGCTGAATTCTCTGCACAAGGAGGAACCCAAGGTCCGGATACTTCTAGTTCTAGTCACAGGAATCCTCAGAAGCACAGACAGATTCCTTCAGCTTCAGCCACATGGCGATTATCTCCACCTACAGTTCTTGAGCCTGTACAGTCTCTAGTAAAGGTGCCTGCCCATGTAATGACTATGTTATTTCCTAAACCGATACCGGTGAAGGAGAAAGAAATCATAGTTCCAGATCCCGCAATGGAAGAAGAGGAACGAAGAATTAAACAAGATATCGTCAGAATGATGTCCAACGTACGCATCATTGTACATGATGAACATACAAATAGATACACCCCAGACGATGATTGCCCAGACATAATGGTCATCATTCGGGAAAAGGAGGATGATGATAGCCCCTCCATCACTGCAGTCCACCAGGACTTTGCCCTCGATAATTGGAGCAGCACTCCTTGCATTGGTCGATAAGGGTAAAACGGGCAGAAACTCATTCTCGCCTCAGAGCTAGCAATAATCGCACTTTTTTTTCATGACAAGTATTAGCGATTACTTTTTGTCATTACATGCTAACACTTTGTGTGATTGAACAGTTTCATATATTAAGTGAGAGCATGTTGGTTTAGGACTCTAAAGTTAGATGTGCCTAGACTTGCTGATGAGGTGCCTATTCTCCACAAGGACTATAACTTTGATGTAAAGTTGGACTCAGACTTAATGGAAGTACAAGAGGACTATGAGATACCTAAGGAGATCAAAGAATGGGTCAAAGACAAACCCAAGCCAAATCTTGATCAAACCACCTCTTTTAAACCTCGGAACCTTAGAAAACCCCAAATAAATTCGGAGTGGTACAGACCTCACTCCAAACCAAAGGAATGACATGGTTACTCTATTGACCCTATTCCAAGATGTTTGCATGGTCTCACGAAGACATGGTCGGTTTATCCATGGACATTGTCATTCAGCGCCTTCCCATCAAAGGGGGATTCAAGCCAGTCAAGTAGAAGCTCAGGCGATTAAAACCTGAGTGGAGGTTAAAAGTTAAAGAAGAAATTGTGAAACAATTCCAAGTCGGCATCATCATGGTGTCAACATACCCTGAATGGCTATCCAACATAGTCCCCATACCTAAACCTAGAGGAAAGGTGTGAGTTTGTGTGGATTACATTGATCTGAACAAAGCTTGCCTCGAAGATAGCTTTCCTGTCCCATTCATCCACATACTCATTGACAATACGACTCAGTATGACATATACTCCCTTGCGGATGGCTTTGCGGGGTACCATCAAATCATGGTTGCTGAAAAGGATCGTGAAAAAACTGCATTCATCACTCCTTGGGGAACCTTTTGCTACAGACGATTGTCATTCGGCCTCATCGATGCCGGAGCTACCTATCAGTGAGCCATATGGCTCTTTTCCACGATCTAATGCATAAAAATAAAAAAAAGAAAAAAAGAAAAAAAAAGAAAAAAGAAAAAGAAAAAAGCTCTTCAACAGGTTATACATTTGTTGCCTTACCATCGGCAGGTTCTACAGATGGCTTTAGAGTTCAAAGAAATATCCTTCCTCCATATTCCGCGGAATAGGAATGATTTTGTGGATGCGTTAGCAACCTTGGCCTCCTTGATCAACATACATGACAAGGAAGACATGCCAACCTTCACATTTACACAACAAAAGGCTCCAACCTATGGGAATTACATTGGAGAAGTATCAGATGACCTACCTCCCAATCTAGCACCCTTGATATCAGCATATCAATGAGCACTCACAAGATAGATCTACACCCGCTGAGGCGATCCCGACTGAAAGAAGGCGGATCCATCGACTGGCTATGAAATTCTACCTGAGCGAAGATGCACTCTACAAAAGAGATGCAGGACTAGGTCTCCTCAGATTGTATGGACAAGGACCAAGCTCAGAGGCTCATAGATGAAATCCATGGGGGAGTATGTGGCCCACACATGAGCGACCCTCTACTTGTAAAGAAGATCCTAAAATAGAAAAGTCCGGCTACGACAGTTCAAACAACACAACTTAGTTTCGAAGAAGATCGTTGACAACCAAGCTCAGTCTAAAGGAAAATTATCCCCGAACTGGGAAGGCCCGTCAGGGAGGTATTGATAGGAGGCGCTTTCAGATTACAAGAAATGGAAGGCGATGAATTTTTGCAACTTATTAATTCGGACACCATGAAATGGTACTATGTCTGAGGTTACCATCAAGCGAACATCCTGGTTTTGGATCATCAGATCACCAGTCATTCCGATTCTTTAACCCTTCATTACATACAACTTCAGTTCAAACTCATCTGCCCCATTAGGGACAAACACTTTTCTAACCAGCAACCTAGTTTCAGATCACCAGATCCATCATTCCCTGTAGGTTTTCAAAACCTTTCACACTTTCAGTTTATCCCACCAGGGATTAAACCTTTCACACCTTCAATTTATCTTGTACATGGGATTATACTTTTCATCTGCAATCCGCGCCTATACATGGGGGGCGTAACTACGTCATTTGATCTCCCCAATACACATGGGAGTACGTGGCGTACCATATTATATGGTCCGGTCTCACCACAGAAAAAACAAAAATAAACACACTCTTATCCATAACCACATACAGAAACCAGTCCCAAGACACCAAAGATGGTAGGGAATACACACAGATCGACGATCCATTTTGAAAATCCTAAGATATCTCATTGTCCATCCATCAAGGAGGAGTTCACAATATATCCAGATCACAAAGTCCTGGAGAAACAAGCAAATATCAAGTAAGTAACAAGGCACAACTAAAAGGGAAGTGAATCAACATATATTTCCCTGTCATATATAATGTTGTTTGATATATACAATGTGTATTGTACATGACAAAATGGCTAAGCTAGTCTGTGCAGGGAAATACAAGCCCATCTACAAATCAATGTATATACGGGATATCAAGTACAACATGGATTCCCTCTCAAAAGAAGAAGGTAACGATGTGATCTCCTGCCCAAGGAGTTCTACACGAGCCAACAGATCCACCGCCAACTATCTCGGGCAGATATAGTCATATCCTGTTCAGCAACAATGGTATCCCTATGAGTTAGAGCATTATCTCTCTAACAGAGAGACATCTCTACCAGAAAGAGCTGTTAACATCAAATCCCAAATCCACCTTATGGTACAGAGGTAAATGCCTCTTGCGATCTCGACATCTTATCAGCCCATCTGTCAAAGCAACTATCCCAAACAACAAGCAAGGCTGGGGCAATTTCAAAATTGGCGACAACTCGATATTGGAACTCGTACAACAAAACTGAAGCAATCTCAGGAACAACGATAACTCAACACTGGGGCATTTATCAACCATCCTAAAGAGGAAAATGCGCCAATCAGCACCATTAGCATGGTACATCATCATCAGAGCTTCCCTCACATCATCTCATTGGCGATGTGGATATTACTCAATTGCGACTTCATCAACAAAGAGAGTTTCTCATATGAACCCTCGGCATCAACATGCGAAAGGACTGGGGTAGTTTTCCAATTCCAAGAAATGGAAGGAGCTTATGGCGAGATCAAGCTTCTCATCAAAAAGAAAGGGGAGAACTCCTGAAAAAAATCATAGCGACATAAGTGTGCCCCTACAAAAGAAGGGTAAACTTATCAAAAAAGTTCTTAAATCAGAAGCAGAAGGTCAACGACGAAAGGCCTAGAGAATGAAATCTACACCATCAACATGTGTTAAGTCGTCACAAGTTGAGGCCTCTACACCGAAGTTCAAATCTGGGTAGCAAAAGAACGAATTACACCCTCCAGGGATGTCAGTGGCATTCAGGTCATCAGTTCAGCCGGATTGCGAATCAAACGCTCAAGGAAATGGGGCACAAGCACCCAACAGCGAAAGGAAACTCCAAATCACCTCAAAAAGAGGGTGAGCGTAATATCAGGTAGAGTCTGGCGAAGCAAACCTTGGAATATTACTTCAGCGAAGGTGTCAAAAGATCTGGTATGCTAAACCATTGCCATCAATTTAGCGCAACATCAAGACAGTTCAACGATGAAAGCTTCATATACCACCGTTTGAGTGGGAACCAAAATAGGTTGGCGATCAGCAGGGTAGGCACCGTTACAAACTACTAGCGTATACATCAAGGAGGTCTGGTGATTTTATAACATCATCCCTATCAAAGATGTAGAAAACATCTCAACTTATCTTCAACAAACAAGCATCAGCGATTAAATGCCAAACCATTGGATTCAACACCAACATAGGCATCAACAATGATCGATAAAGGTAAAGCGATTTGCAAAAACATTTTAACATTCATTACATTGTGATTTGCGATATGCGATATGCGATATGCGATGTGCGAGTTGCGAAGTGCGATTGGCCAAATGCGAAAAGCGAAGTGCGAAATGCGATGTGCAATTTGTGAACTGCGATTTGCGAAAACATTTTGACATTCATCATAAACATTCATTACATTGCGATTTGCATCATTAAAAATACCTTGTCATATTTCAAGTGTCTAGCAATCTTTATCATGTTCATTCCATTTGCATTACATTAATATGATAAAGAGGGGCATCTGTAGACACTCAAAATTTCATTTTCCTGTTACTAACTATGTAGCAGGACAAAAGCGACTTTTTCACACTCTAGAGATAACCCTGGAGGACCACAACATCAATTTCAACCCCGGAGATAGCCTCGGGAGATCCAGTTTCCAACCCCGAAGAAAACCCCGAGAAATCAGGTTCCAACCCCGGAGATAACCTTGGGAAAGTCAGTTTCAACCTCAGAGATAACCCCGGGGGATCAAGTTCAAAGCCTGGAGATAACCCCAGGAGGTCAAGCCATTCTCAGAGATAACCCTGAGGATAGTCAAAGTCAACATCAAGTAAACCTCAGAGATAATCCTGAGAAAAGACTGCTACAACTGCGCAAAAATCGGAGATAACCCCGGGAGGGGCAAAATGGTCATTTTGCCAACACAACTTCAACTCAAATCAAATCAACACATTTCAACTCAAATTACTTCAATAGAAGTCCCACAAGAACCATACTTAACTTTCGAGCGCAAACTGCGCAAAACGGCTCAACAGACTGCCTGATGGAAACCTGAAAATGCCATTTCAGTCATGGACCCATCTTCTCGGATTCAAACAAAGGCAAATCCTATGTCATTACGTAGCTCTCAGAAAGATCTTTCCAGAATAGTATGGCACGCTTCCATCGGACTCCCGGATTAAAAGTTATGAAGGTTCGAGCGAACAGCACGTTGTCTGAGTACACGTATGTCGAGACGGTGAGACCCACATTGCCTGGGGCACCCTGGGCAGCCACAGGTACACCTTCAGCTCCCCCCTCTATAAATAGAGGGCTTGGGGTGGCCTTATTTGCAAGAGAAACGGCGAGGAAGCCCTGTCCAATTTGTTATGTACCCGCTATAAACTGAGTGCTTTCTCATTTTGAACACTTGTGAGCTTATATTCTGTCATATTTGTACCGGCGGGAGCCGAGTGTTAATCCACTTAAAGTTATAGAAGTCTTCTTTGGCAGCCCACTGTAAGCCTTCTTACACACTTTGAAGCCTTTCTCTTCATCTTTGCACACACCATTCTTCACGTTGAGAGTCGTGTTGCGTGTGTTTGCCCAGACTTCGGTTCGTGGTTTCATTTCAGTTTGTATATATATACTTATATATATATATATGGACTCACATTATCGAGTTATGCCTCGATTGAGCCTAGACTTCAGTCTGGAGTGTTTATTTACTTTCATATATATATATATATATATATATATATATATATATTTACATTTAATCTCGCCTGGTGTTTACTTCGTGGCGGTTGATCGTCTTTACAGCTTTCTTTACTTTTCGTCCCGCCTGGAGTTTACTCCATGGCGGTTGATTGCTTTTACAGCTTTATTTACATTTTTGATCCCCATGGAGGTGTTTCGTGGTGGCTGATCATGTCTGTATATATATATTTATAGCTTTTATATATATACCTGCTTACTACTTTTTAATCAATTGCGGCATCATGTGAGCCTAGGAATCATGTGATCACAGATTCAGTCTACTGGATCTAGATTCGGTTCCCGTGACAAACATTTTTAACTGTAAGCGGCTTGTAAGTTTATTCACGGTGTTTGGATTTCCTCAGATGGTTTTCATACCCACGAGGAGTTCGGCACTATTTTGTACATTATTTTCTCGAAGATGCTTCGCATCTCAAAAATTAAAAACAATCAAGCCGAACACTTAATAAAAATGGGAGTGTAAAAGGTCTCAATTACTATTGAGCACAAGGGTTTGAAAAACCTCTTTTATAAAACATCACTGCCATATCTTTTTTAAAATTGAATTTTTACACAAAATCAAACCTTGTGTATATAGGTGCGAACGAGGCCTCGCTCTACTTCCAAATAAAATCACATTGACACACACACACACACATTCATATAACATTTTCTTGAAAAGTGGCGGTCACCGTGGTAACATAGATGTCGTGGGGTGCCTAACACCTTCCCTCCGCATAATCAAGTCCCTGGACCCTAATGAATCTCGGTTTCACCGACCCGTTTAGCAGTGTCACATCACTGGGTCAATGTGTAAACCTTTTCTCGGTTGTGTTGGTACAACCATATAAAAAACCAACTGGCGACTCTCACAGTCAATCGTCGACATGATACATGTCGGACATTTTTCACTTATTTTTTCAAACAAATCTCACCTAAGAACAAATAACGAAAAGGGGCAAATAAAAATCCCAACGTCGACAGTAATATCATCATTTAGGACTGAGGATGATGAAAAATATTTTTAAGAAACGAATCAAGTGAGATAAAAGATCAAAGATTAGGGATTCATACTTTAGTTTATCTAAGTTCAAAAATACTCCAAAATAAACCATAGTGGAGTAAAATTCAAGAATAAAGATCAAAACATGGATAGGATACAATCAAAGATAGTAACCATAATAGACAACTTGGACAAAGAAAAGAAAATTTCATATTTTCTATGAATAGTGTCGTATTCGTGAATAGTGTCGTATACGTGAATAGTAACCCCACTCAAAAAGGTAAAAATTCCACAATAAAGTTCATATCAATATGTCGGCATAATGATATTGAAGAAAATAATATCATTTATAAAGAAAATAGCGTCCCTTACCTCAAAAGAACAGTACTTCTGGCTGAAATATCAGGTATAAGGCTGAAGGAAATTTGCACTGAATAGCAACTTACAAAGTATCTAAATACTCACAAAATACGCTCGATAATATAGAGAGAGAAAGCTTATGATTCTGGTGTGATTTTCAATTCTAACTAAGCACCCTATTTATAGGAAAAAGATTAGAACGCCATAGCAGACTAACCTACTACCTGATGGCTTTACCTGCTACTATTCACGCCCACCAATTTTGAAAAAAAAATTCAGCACATTTCATTTCTCACCAACCAAAAGTGGGGCCCACCATGTTTTTAATAAAAACATTTATTTCTGAAACTTCAATAATTCATAATAAATAGCCCTTTTATCAGAAAAATACGAATTTTATGTCCATTCCATAGGAAATTAAATTCTACAACTTTGTAGATTTAAGTTTTTCCAAACAAAAAAAGACCGAAATCCACATACGGACAATTTTCAACACCTCTATTCCGACAAAATACTGATAAAATACCTCAGCATTTATTCCTTCATTTATATCCACATAAAATAAATATTTCCCTATCCATCCACATAAAATAAATATTTCCTTATCATATAAATCAATAATTAATTATTCACAAATAATACTGTAATCACAATTATGACAACGGATCGTTCCGTGAAAAGGGGCTTTCAGATAAGGATTTTCTCTCATCATGGCGTGCAATTAGGTGACCAAACCTCTTTCTGAAGCAGAACTTCCTTAGACATTACCAATAATGCTATCTAATAATATTATTCAAATAATATGAATTATTGATCTGATAATGGAAAATAATTTGCAATGACAATTATTGAAACAACAATAATATAAAATATCAACGTAGCAATTATTAAATCAATAAAATAAAATATTGAAGCGGTAATTCTTTGTAACAATTATTGAGTCGTGTCTTCTTTACGTAAGAATCAATAATTCAAAAAATACTTATCGTAAATCTTGTGTGCTCTTGTGCAACCACGCCAGACATCGTATTTTAACCAATAGGGTATTCCAACAAGAGTTAATAAAGAATAACTACGTTGTTATTTGTAAAAAACTCAAACTTGTCATTTTCTTTATCCAACCGCTTTTCAAGTTATGGGGCCCTAAATGGTGGGCTACTTGGTAATTACGAATATTCCCTGACAGCAAGAATATTCCACGACCAAACGAATATTCCCCAACAACAATGAATATTTTATAACCACTTGCTTATTTTGCAAAATTTGCACATTTCACCCATAACCAAAGTATTATATCAAATTAACACTTTATTATTCAAAATAATAATTAGAGGAAATTTGATTTTATTTATAAAAAAGTTGGGGTCTTACAACCTCCCCTCCTTATGAAATTTTGTCCTCGAAATTGACGTACGTACCTGGTGTTTCGAAAAGGTGAGGATACCTCACTTTTATTTCTGATTCCAACTCCCAGGTTATTTCTTTAATAGCATGGTTTCTCCATAAAACCTTAACTTGTGGTATAACCTTGGTGCGTAGGACATGCTCTTTCCTATCCAAGATCTTATCAGGTACCTCCTCGTACTTTAAATCTTCAGCTATCTCATATGGTACTAACTCAATAATGTGGTTCAGGTCTTTCACATATTTACGAAGCATAGATATGTGAAAAACATTATGAACACGAGACATGCTTGGAGGTAATACGAGTCTATAGGCCATATTTCCTATTCGGTCAAGAATCTCAAATGGACCGACAAATCTTGGATTGAGCTTTCCTCTCTTCCCAAATCTTGTAACTCCCTTCCATGGAGTGATACGTAACAACACATGATCCCCAATATTAAATTCCACGTCCTTTCGATGAAGATCCGCATAGCTCTTTTGTCGATCATGTGCCGTTTGTATACGTTGTCGAATCATTTGGATCTTTTCTGTAGTTATGCGTACCAATTTTGGTCCCAACAATGTTGCTTCTGAAAGTAGTATGCACACAAGCCAATCATGTTTGATGATAAAGCATATACTTTGTAACAATCTTATTCATTTATTAATAAAAAGTATTAATTTATTAAAGGCTTTTAATTATCTACATGATGCTGTTTTATAATATGTGATAAACCCATAGTTTTAAGCAATGCTTTTAGAATAATGATGATGATCATTCTAATGAGATCTAAATTCTTAGAAAGCTTAAAACTAAAATAGTTCCCAATCGTTGGATTACTAAATTGGGGATTAGTGAATCCGGATAGATTGGTACATACGTTCTTTGCTCATTGGATGAGAATGATTGAGCTCATGATCATTTGTGTGGAGACACTAAAGCAAGTATGTAGGTGCTTATTAGAGAATAAGTTCACTTTGAGCGTGGCTCGCTAAGGAATACCTAATGGAGTTTTATTTGCTCGTCGATAGAATTCTCAGTAGTGATAGTAGTCAAGTAATCCTTGGACTTGAGATCATCATAGTATCTTGTGTATGATGAGTTATACTTTGACTTATTCCTTAAGACCCTTAGGGTATATCAAAGGGTATGCTTGGGTATAATAAGTTGTACATGGAGATAATGTATGATCAATAAAGAATCTACCACTTCTAATAAAAGAAGAGAAATGTCTATGTGATTCGATAAATGACAACCCAAGTAGTCTTCTTATAATGCGAATGAAATTAGAAAGGAGTTTCTAATTTGCATTATTTGGAGTTGTGCATTTAAGGATCGAAATACATATAATTAAATAAAATAGACTCGACAAAGTAATTCCATGTCTTATATTTAATTGGGACATTGTATGGTGGAAGGATTGAATTAGACGCAGTAACTATTTACTCAAAGGTTCTTTTATGATTAATGTTGAAATCTATATTATACGGAAAGTCGTTGATCGCTAGTGGAGGCTTATCCCTATTGTAGAATAAATATTATTTATTTAAATAAATTAATTGTTTAATTTATTTATTTAAATAAGATTAGAATTGTTCTAATTGATTTATTCACAACCTAGGTTTAATATGGAGAACCCAAAGGGTCACACCATAAAAGGAAGAATAATTATTTAAGAAGTTAATGGCATAATCGTAATAATATGTTAAGTATATTTAATTTAATCTATGGTGATAGAATAAATTAAATAGCTTAATATTTATTATTTAATATTTTAGAAATATTAAATATAAATTAATAAGAGAGTCTTATTAATATTATTACAATTATTATTATTTTAATTTCTAAAAGAGTTTAGGAATTAATTTAATATAAAGTATTTCATTTATTCCTAATTGGATTAGGAAGGAAAATTAATTAAAAGAGTTTAATTAATTATCCCTAATAAGATTAGGGAGCCTAATTAATTAAAAGAATTTAATTAATTAAATAAAACCCAATTCCTTAATTGTTAAGATGGGTTGCCCACATCTATAAATAAGAGAGTCTTATTATGGGTGTATGGGTTGTTGATTTTTTCACAACGTAATAATTCCAATTTGTTGGAGAAAGACGCCTTTCTATAGAGAGAAAATTAGGGTTGAGCAAAAAACACCCATCTTCTTGAAATCCTTTATTCTTCCTGGTGGATCACCCCAGAGACCAAACACATGGCCATTAACGTTGATCGAAAAGGAAGGAACCAAACCCGATGGATTCAAGATTGAACGCGAAAGGATTTGGAGGTGAACTTTGTCGGCGAAGTTTCGATCTTGAGGTATGATTTTATTCTTTATCTTTTCGTTTAATTAATAATTGCATAAAGGATGATCCGGGTATATGGTTTGTAAATTTTTTAAACTCGATTTTATACGCTCAAGCACTTTTTTATGCAATTTGATTCTTCATTTAATATTACAAACCTAACAGCCAGATCGTAGCCCAAACCTTTACGCGAATTATTAATTGTTTTAATTTATATATTGATATGTATTTTTAGAACAATTTAATTGGGCATAATTTTATTATAAAATTTAAAAAAAAAAAAAAAAAAAAAAAGGCTGCGCACGGAAATCCGTGCATGATCAAGCAAGCAAATCATGATGATGATTGTTAATGATGGCTGATGATTGGCTAATCATTTGAATCTGCTGTGCACGGAATTCAAGGGGCGGAAATCATGGCTAATCATGGCTGATGATTGGCTGATAATTGGTGGACTTGTCATGCACGGAAATTAAGGGGCATGATTGATTAATGATTGGTATGCCAAATCCGGTTTTCTATGCATACACGGAAATCGAGACCAGTCATATAAATCGCACGGAAAACAAGGATAGATTAATAATTAGCAATCATTACATGACATGATAATCTAATGATTGCTAATGATTATCACGGAAATCAAGGACAGATTAATCATAATCTAATGATTATATAATGATTACTTATATATATATATATAATGCTGCACGGAAATCGAGGGTCTGGCAGCTTTTATTTTTGAAGCTTGCTGCATCGGTTATTATACATATATATATATAATATTATTATATATAATTAAAATAAAAGTTTATTTTAATTTTAAAATAAAAAGTTTATTTTAATATTAAAATATAAAGTTTTATTTTAATTTTAATAATTTTATAATTAAAATAAAAAGGTTTATTTTAATCTTTAAAATAAAAGGTTTATTTTAATATTAAAATAAAAGATTTATTTTAATTTTTAAAATTTAATTTCATGCTAACTAATTAGAGTTGGAATTGGATTCCATGATAACTAATTGGAGTTGAAATTGATCTTTCCTTAAATAAAGGAGTTTATTTAGATATGAAATTAGATTTTATATTATTCAAAAAATAAAGGAGTTTATTTGTGAATAGGAAAAGAATATCCAGTGTTTCCTTTAAATAAAAGATTTTTTTTTATGGAATTGGATTCCATAATTAATTAAAATAAAAGAGTTTATTTTAATTAAAGATTTTTTTATTACATGGAATTGGATTCCATAATTAATTAAAATAAAGGAGTTTATTTTGATTAAAGATTTTGATTAAAATAAAATAGTTTATTTTATTCAAAATTGGATAAATTAAAATAAAATAGTTTTATTTTGATTTAAATTTGGATTTAAATAAAGGAGTTTATTTTTATTCAAAAATAGATTTTATACTAAATAAATTTGCCCATTAAATGATATCAATATATATATTAAATGTTTATTATTCATGAGATGAATGTTATTTATTGATCGATATGGTGATGTGTATGATAATAAATGGGATTGATTATGGACTATTGACCAATGCGATTGGATTTTATTTTAGTTGGATGCATGAATGTATGGGTTTTATTAAATGGAATTCACGTGCCTCGCCTTCTCTAATTTTTTCTTAATGTAAATTCTAACTCTCCTCCTATGTACTTTCCTCGATCAGCGATCAAGGTTTCTATTTATTTTAAATAGTTTTGTAATAGGAATATTTAGAATTATTTTGAAAAATTAGAGATCAAGGGACAAGAAGCGCTTGAAGACCGCTTTTGTAATGGAGCCGGGTTTAAATGTAATAGTTATATTTAAATATTATTTCTTGCACCCTCAGGGTTTGACCTTTTGGTTCACTTGGTGGCTCTAGTGAACCAAACTAGAATAAAAGTCCATAATCAATCCGGGTAGAATATAGTATTCTATATGTATATGCTTATACTATATATATTATATATTATGCAAACATGCTTCGCATGTTCATTAATATAACGCGTATTTTATATATATATGTAAATGCGCTTAAACAAGATGAGACAAATTAATAACAAACCCCTCGCTTTTTTTATATTAAGTCCTAAGCGTTCAAAGATATTTGGAATATCGAACGTCGCCTTTCTAGCATGATAAAATTAATAGAGTATTAAATATTTAATATGAGTTTGTTGTGTCACCACAAGGCAAGTATTAAGTATTTAAGATGTTAATTTATCACATTTGATGCTTATAAAGAAAATTGAACAATATTGTTTTGTTGTGTCACCACAAGGATGATATTTTTCTTTTTTGAATATATGGAGTGCTAAGTCGGACTTAACTTGGATAATTTTGATTCGGATGTGCCACCACTTGATCAAAATAATCTAAGAGGCAAAATACAAGGAGTTGCATAGTTGATGTAATTGACAAAAGTTGTCTACCTATTTATTTATATATAGTTTGTTGTGTCACCACAAGGCTATATACATTTGAAATGGGATCCTTATTCTCACTAGCAGATCTTTAATTAGATTTTCTTAGAACTATATAAGTGAGGGTAATATAGTTTGAAGAAAATAGTGGGAGATACCAATTTAAAACAAGACCTAATTTATTTTGGTAATTAATAAAAGAATGTATGTTAAAATGTTGTTAATTACAAATTCATTTACTGAGAATTTTACAATGTCTAAAATTACTAACATCGCGAAGCATATTAGATGCTAAATTAACCGTAATCAATTAAAGCGGATTGGTTAAGGAATTTGAGAATAGTTCTCATGGTGAAAAGCTATCTTATGTCCTTAATACGCTTTATCCTCACGAATGGTTGTAGACAATGCCTCCGAGGAAGACATTGCTACTTTTAGAAAGTGGCAAGATGATGCACGATTGGCTCAATGCATCATGCTCGCATCCATGAGTAACGAGCTTCAGATCAAGATGAAACTATGGATGCTCCTACTATATTCCCGCACATCAAGTAGTTGATGGTGAGGAAAGTAGGACCGAAAGATATCGAGATATCTAAGGAGCTCTTCCGATCTAGAATGGCTAATGGGCTACTATAAAGCGATAAAAAGTTCTTAACATAATCAATTTGATTGATCAATTAGACAATTGGTTTTGTCATGGATGGAGAGTTGAGCCAAGATTTGATCTTGCACTCACTCCCGGACTCCTTTCACAATTGTTGTGAATTTTTCATATGAACAAGCTAGATATCGGCCTCACATTGATTTGCTTAACATATTGAAAAATGTTGAGAGTCACTTTCAACCAAGAAAGATCAAGTCTTACCGGTAGGGGCCAAAGGATCTTTCTCAAAAGAAGAACGATTCAAAGAAGGTAAATAGAAAGGCATAAACAAAGGATAATAAGAACAAAAGCGTCACGGATAGCAAAGGAGTTTGCTTCCAACCGCAATAACCACGGACCTCGGAAAGAAATCGCAAGAAGCATCTTGCAGATGCTAACCAAAGAAGCTTAGTGAAGTTTTGGTTAATACGATTTTTTGTTCATGATTGAAATAAATTTTTCTTTAAGTCAAGGTTCTACTTGGGTATTGGATACCGTCTTTTAGTTATCATAAATATAGATTTATGAAGGGACCAAAGTAAGTAGAAAGCTAAACAAATATAAGTAATCCTATGTGTGGAAAATGAAGCAAAGGTTCTTTGCATTAGCTATAGAAACTTATAGTTTAGCATCGCTTACTGGGCAAATCTATTAAGTCGATAAGTTGTTATTGTATTCCAATTCTTGTTAGAAACATTATTTCCATTTTATTGTTGGACAATAAAATTTTGGTATTATAATTAAGAACAATTGTTGTTCTATTTATAATAATAATGTTTTGTATAGAAATGAAATATTACTTAATGGATTTTATATACTTGACTTACATGAAAATAATTTTGCATATTGAACAAATTAGTATAAGAAAAAAGGAGATGATCATTCAAAGAGTTGAATGTATGTATTTGTTGAAATACAAGTGTGAATTATTTGAAAAGTTCAAAGATTTCAGAAGTGAAACAAATTGGCAAAGTATTAAGATTCTTTGATTAGATCAAGGAATAAATACTTGTGCAATAAGTTTCTAGATCATCTCAAATGGTTTTTCTCATAATGGACACCTCATGATACGTAATAATTGATTGATGTATCCGAATGGAAAAATCAGTACCTTGTTAGACATAGTGCGGTCCATAATGATTTTACCGACATTCCAAAGTATCCTTACAGGGTTATGTCCTAGAAATGGTACGCATATCTACGAAATTGGTAACCTCAAAATCCGACCCCAAGACTCCATAAAAGTTATGGATGTGGAGGATTCCTAATCTTAAGTATGTTAAGATAAAGGGTTGTCCAACTTATGTGAAAAGGTTTCAAAGGATAAGTTTGGGACAAGATTTGACAAAGACAATTTGTGGGACATCCTAAAGTAAGTTTAGGGTATATGTTCTATAATTCTACTTAGCAAAAGGTGTTTGTTACGAAACACGCCGCCTTCTAAGATAAAGGCGTTTATCATTGAAGGGCTAGTGGGAGGATAATAGATCTTGAAGAGTTCAAGAACCACAAAACACTATAAGTCAAATAAGAGAACACGTAGATAAGACCTATTGTACCACAACCTAATCGTAAATCGGAATAGTACCAAGAAGATACCTAGGAGGTATGGATTCATCATAGATGATGATGATGAGGTACGCATCATAGAAGATGATGATCGATTACATATACGATGAGTTAAGAGTTGTAGACACTCGAGAGAAATTGATTGAAGCAATATTCTCAAAAATGGAACATTCGTTTTGATGAAACAAATCAAAAGAGTTTGATTTTATCAAAAATAAGAATGAACCTAGTGTGTACAAAAGGGTCAGTGGGAGCGTCGTGACATTCCTAGTACTATATGTTGATATACTACGGATAAGGAATGACATACTAATGCTACAATCAGTAATGATAAAGTTGTCTAAACATTCCTCCATGAATGATTGGGAAGAGTATCTTAATTGGGGATATAAATCAATATAGATAGATTTAAGAGGATGCTCGACTTAACCCAAGGAACGTATATTCATTCGATGCTAAAGTCGTTTAGCATGGCAAACTCCAAGAGATGTCTCATGTTGATGAGCTATGGAGTGTATCTCTCTTTATAGTCCCCACAGACTCTAAAGAAGAGAGATCGCATGAGTGACAATCATGTATGCAATGAAATATACGAGACCTGATGTTGATCGGTCATATTCTGGAGAAGATTCATTTGTAAGGCAAAGTGAAAAAATCTTAAAGTTCTTAACTTAAGCACTAAGGATGTGAGCATACATGGTGGGTCCGAATTAAAACTAGAGGGCTTAACTGACTCAAGTTTTTCGCATGACCAAGACGACAGAAAAATCCACTTTAAGGTAAAGGGTTACCTTGAGCGGTGGTGCGTTGAATTGGAAAGGTTCCAAACAAAGAAAGAGTTCTTTGGTTTAGTGATAAAGACAAAGTATATAGCTATAAATGAAGGCTGCAGAGTTGATTGTTTGGATTAAAAGTTCATTACGTAACTAGGAATAGTTCCTGAGTCTCATCTTGGATCTAAACATGTGTTGTGGCACTTTCATTTGATTATAAGAATCATTGAAGATGGGAAATCACTATAGAGATAGTGGACTCTCATAAACAACATTACATATCCATTAACTAAAGCTTATCCAACAAACAGGATAATCGTCACTTAGAGAAGAAGAGTATAAGATACCATGACGATTGGCTTTAGTGCAAGTGGGAGATTGAAAGTAGTATGCACACAAGCCAATCATGTTTGATGATAAAGCATATACTTTGTAACAATCTTATTCATTTATTAATAAAAAGTATTAATTTATTAAAGGCTTTTAATTATCTACATGATCTTTGTTTTTATAATATGTGATAAACCCATAGTTTTAAGCAATGCTTTTAGAATAATGATGATGATCATTCTAATGAGATCTAAATTCTTAGAAAGCTTAAAACTAAAATAGTTCCCAATCGTTGGATTACTAAATTGGGGATTAGTGAATCCGGATAGATTGGTACATACGTTGCTTGCGCTTCATTGGATGAGAATGATTGAGCTCATGATCATTTGTGTGGAGACACTAAAGCAAGTATGTAGGTGCTTATTAGAGAATAAGTTCATTGAGCGTGGCTCGCTAAGGAATACCTAATGGAGTTTTATTTGCACTGTCGATAGGAATTCTGTAGTGATAGTAGTACAAGTAATCCTTGGACTTGAGATCATCATAGTATCTTGTGTATGATGAGTTATACTTTGACTTATTCCTTAAGACCCTTAGGGTATATCAAAGGGTATGCTTGGGTATAATAAGTTGTACATGGAGATAATGTATGATCAATAAAGAATCTACCACTTCTAATAAAAGAAGAGAAATGTCCTATGTGATTCGATAAATGACAACCCAAGAGTCCTTGGTTAAGGCGAATGAAATTAGAAAGGAGTTTCTAATTTGCATTATTTGAGTTGTGCATTTAAGGATCGAAATACATATAATTAAATAAAATAGGACTTGTGGTAATTCCATGTCTTATATTTAATTGGGACATTGTATGGTGGAAGGATTGAATTGTACGGTAACTATTTACTCAAAGGTTCTTTTATGATTAATGTTGAAATCTATATTATCCGGAAAGTCGTTGATCATTAGGGAGGCTTATCCCTATTGTAGAATAAATATTATTTATTTAAATAAATTAATTGTTTAATTTATTTATTTAAATAAGATTAGAATTGTTCTAATTGATTTATTCACAACCTAGGTTTAATATGGAGAACCTAAAGGGTCACACCATAAAAGGAAGAATAATTATTTAAGAAGTTAATGGCATAATCGTAATAATATGTTAAGTATATTTAATTTAATCTATGGTGATAGAATAAATTAAATAGCTTAATATTTATTATTTAATATTTTAGAAATATTAAATATAAATTAATAAGAGGAGTCTTATTAATATTATTACAATTATTATTATTTTAATTTCTAAAAGAGTTTAGGAATTAATTTAATATAAGTACTCTCATTTATTCCTAATTGGATTAGGAAGGAAAATTAATTAAAAGAGTTTAATTAATTATCCCTAATAAGATTAGGGAGCCTAATTAATTAAAAGAATTTAATTAATTAAATAAAACCCAATTCCTTAATTGTTAAGATGGGTTGCCCACATCTATAAATAAGAGGAGTCTTATTATGGGTGTATGGGTTGTTGATTTTTCAACAACGTAATAATTCCAATTTGTTGGAGAGTACGCCCTTTCTATAGAGATAGAAAATTAGGGTTGAGCCAAAACACCCATCTTCTTGAAATCCTTATTCTTCCTTGGTGGATCACCTCTAGAGACCAAACACATGGGTGGCTAACGTTGATCAAAGGAAGGAACCAAACCCGGTGGATTCAAGATTGAACGCGAAAGGATTTGGAGGTGAACTTGTACCTGAGGAAGCTCGATCTTCAAGGGTATGATTTTATTCTTTATCTTTTCGTTTAATTAATAATTGTGCATAAAGGATGATCCGGGTATATGGTTTGTAAATTTTTTTAAACTCTGATTTTTATACGCTTCCGCACTTTTTATGCAATTTGATTGCTTCATGAATATTACAAACCTAACAGCTTCTGCCACCTCATCCCAGCATACTGGAGAGCGACACTTTCATCCATACAATGCTTTAAATGGAGCCAGACCTATACTTGTCCGATAACTATTGTTGTAGGAGAATTCCACCAATGGTAGGTACTTATCCCAACTCCCTTTGAAATCTAGGACACAGAGTCTTAATAGATGTTCAAGAGTTTGAATAGTCCTCTCTAATTGCCCGTTCGTTTGAGGATGGTATGCTGAACTGAATCGTAAATCCGTGTCCATAGCTTTCTGCAAGCTAACCCAAAATCGTGAAGTGAATCTTGGGCCACGATCCGAAACTATGGATACTGGCATGCCATGCAACCTCATAATCTCATTCACGTACATACGAGCAAGATGTTCAAGGGAATAAGTCTCCCGTATAGGCAAGAAATGGGCAGACTTGGTTAATCTATCAACAATAACCCAAATCGCATCTATGCCTTGAGAAACCTTGGGAAGACCCGTAACGAAATCCATAGTAATGTGTTCACACTTCCATTTCAGAATCTCAAGTGGTTGCAATGGACCCTTTGGCACTTGATGTTATGCCTTTACACGTTGACAAGTTAAACACCTCGAGATAAACTCTGCGATATCTCTCTTTATATTGTTCCACCCAAATGTATGTCGAAGATCATGATACATTTTGGTACTATCAAGATGGATTGCAAATGGTGTGTTGTGTGCCTCCATCATGATTCTATGTTTCAAGTCAAAATCGTTAGGAACACAAAGTCTGGAGTTGACTCGAAGTATTCCTTCTTCATCGATTATTGCTTCTAGAATAACACCTTTTTGCACTTTCTTCTTCATACGCATCAACACCAGGTCTGTAGCTTGAGCAACTTTAACTTTATCGATTAAAGTCGGTTCTACTCGTATGCTTGATATCATCACGTGGGTACTTGGAGCCTTTACCTCTATCTCCATCCTTTACAAGTTATACAAAATGGGCCTTTGTGTTACCAACATTGCACTCGTACCCGCATATGATCTTCTACTAAATGCATCATCTACCACGTTTGCTTTTCCAGGATGATATTGGATGGTATGATCGTAATCTTTCAACAGCTTGAGCCAATGTCGTTGCCGCATGTTGAGTTCCTTTTGGGTGAAGAAATATTTGAGGCTTTTATGATCTATATAGATCTCCACTTTCTCCCCATACACGTAGTGTCTCCAGATCTTCAACGTGAAAACGACTGCTACCAACTCCAGATTATGAGTAGGATAATTCCTCTCATATTCTTTGAGTTATCGCGAGGCATAGGCTATGACTTTCCCATGTTGCACGAGAACACATCCTAACCATTTGCCTGAAGCATCACTGTAGATAACAAATCCATCCAAACCAGATGGTATTGTCAGAACAGGTCTCAAAATGAGTCTCCTCTTGAGTTCTTGAAAACTCTTCTCACAATCCTCGCTCCAACCGAATTTTGTATCTTTATGAGTCAGTTGAGTTAACGGAGTAGCGATTCGAAAAAATCCTTCCACGAATCTCCGATAATAACCAGCTAAGCCCAGAAAGCTACGTACTTCGGTTGCTCCCAACTTGTATTGCTTCAATCTTCGCCAGGTCAACAGATACTCCATTTTTTGACACCACATGCCCAAGGAATGCTACTTCCTCAAGCCAGAACTCATATTTCTTCAGCTTAGCATATAGCTTGGTATCACGAAGCCTTTGAAGTACCAGCTTCAAATTGTGCTCATGATCTTCACGGCTTTTGGAATAGATGAGAATGTCATCAATAAAAACGACAACGAACTGATCCAAATATTCTTTGAAAACACGGTTCATCATATCCATGAAAGTAGCAGGAGCATTAGTCAATCCAAAAGACATGACTAAGAATTCATAATGCCCGTACCGAGTTCTGAAAGTAGTCTTCGGAATATCCTCAGTTTTAATCTTCAGCTGATGATATCCAGAACGAAGATCGATCTTTGAAAAGAATTATGCTCCTTGCAACTGGTCGAACATGTCATCAATACGAGGTAGTGGATACCTATTCTTGATGTGACGTGATTCAATTCACTACCAAAAATCTGGGCATCTGAGACGGACAAAATCTGTCTCAAATACAGCAAAATCCATCTCAAAATCGATTTTGAGACGGATTTTGGCCGTGTCAATTGGTCGAGTCGCTAATTATGTTCGTCTCAAAATCCGTCTCAAAACAGGAAATTAGATACGGACAATTGTCGCCTCAAATCCACCTCAAACCATCTGAGACAGACATAGTCCGTCTCAAATCCGTCTCAAAGCTTTCCCATGGGGAGCTGAGTTTTGAAACCGATTTTGCCAGTTTCAGATTTGGCGGGCAGATTTGGCGCTTTATTTTAGTTCACGTAAGTTGAGACGGAAAAGGCCGTTTCAAATCCTTCTCAAAATAGGCAACAACTATTTATTTTACACATATTTTGAGATGGATACCATCCGTCTCAATCCCGTTTCAACTTTGACGCCAATATCTTTTTAGAGCGCATATTTTGAGACAGGCTGCAGCCGTCTCAAAATTTGTGTCAACTTTGATGCCAACATCGCAAATTCTTTGAGACGGAAAGAAGCCATCTCAATTCCGTCTCAATATATTTATTAACAACAAATTATAAATATTTTCATAATTTAATTTCAAAATCTAAAAATAAATATGTTCAAAATAATAATGATAATTACTAAAGTGTTATTTATAGAAAATACTAGATAAGACATCTATCGATGAGTACTATTACAAATATCAACGTACTACAAGTCTCACCAAATACAACAAAAGTAACTTCTAAAAACTACTGCTTTAAAGCTCAAAAATATGCATAATCACACCATCATATCCCATCCTCGATGGTAAACAAAAGTAACTTCTAAAAAATACTACCTAAAAGATCAACATGCATATATAATCACGAGTCTCCATCCTCGTTACTATCGCCTGAATCTTCATCATGCTCATCCTCGACATCAACATCCTACAAGTAGTAGTACATGGAATGCATGTCAAATATATGAAATGAATGCATGAATTCTAAACATAAGACTAAGAAAACTGATTACATATTATGGTCTATGAATAAACATGAGCAACTTGCAGATTGCACCTATTTTAAGCAATAATCTCAGCACAAGTTTATACATAAGGTGCAACAAATAGTACTACACCAACGAAATGAGAAACCATATATATGTAGGTAATAAAACCTAAAGCATGTAACACGTCGTGCTAGTAAGAAAAAAAATCTGTATAAAAAATGGTATTGTGTGGTCCCCCTCTATGCAAATAACTGAGCTGAACATATAGTTATAAATACAATCATACATTATGATAATATGATGTCAGTTACTTTTACACTACATTGAATGTTTTCAAATGCCCATTTACTTGGCAGCTGATGATCACTTAGCTACAAGTGTTGAATACGTTCAACTTGGCAGAAAATACGTTGAATATATTAAGATGGAATGCTTAGATACAGAATGAAAGAAAAAGACAGAATGTTGCTCATCGCTATGAATACATGATGTCAAGTGTGTCAAGAAATGCAGCAAGTATCCTTTTTTCATTAATCTAAAGCACTAGAAATTTTTTAGGAGCATTAAGCTTTACCAAGGACTAGTACTAGTATGTGGTATTCAATTCCAAACTGGAGCTGTATATATTACTTTCATATGAGATTTTGCTGGATGTACAATTGATTTCCATTCAAATTTTACAATAAATCAATGTTTGAAATGTCTTTTTGTATGATTCATAAAGAAAAAGAAGAGTTCTACCTGATGGGACTTCCATGTATAAGAGTTATCGTAAAATAAATTATTGAAATCGACATGCTCTTCAAATTTGTAAATACGCTCACAGGGATGATAATTTCTAGCAAACTCAATCCAAAATTCATGTCTGGACACAAATAAACCGCCCAAAAAAACAAAAAAAAATGATAATAATAAAAAAATAAACTCAAACCTCCCTCGCTGCCTACACATTATATCATTTTATCCCACTAATTGTAGTCCAAAGGGAAGCAAACCCAGCTGCTAAAATGGTCCAGCAACTATCTATTGCTATTATATGTTAGTGCCGAAAGACAGCAGTTGCTGTTTGTTATTGTCCACTGCAGCGACCCCTATTGTTTATCTTAAGCTTTGTCCAACCTCTCATGCATATATCATTAAGTTGTTGTAGAGTGTTCAGATACATTATTAGAATGATTTGATAAACATAATTAGGTTGATCATAAAGCCAAGGAAATTCCTTAATCTTGCTCCCAAAAATAGTTCCTGCTGCTGCCATTAGGCAACAGCCCTGCCCTGCCCTATTTCCAAGTTATCACTCTTAATTTGCTACCTCTTAAAAAACTATTTTCTTAATAACTGAAGCTAATCAAAAAACCAAAAAGAGAGAAGTCCCAAAAAAAAAAATTGATGCCTGCTGCCGCCATTAAAGCAAAGAAATTTCGCCTCCCTATCCTATTTTCTAAAAGAAAGTAGTCCAAAAGTTATAAGACTTTTGAACAAAAGCTTGGTTTTTATACTGAATTCAGATAGATTATGTCTAGCACATACAAGTATGTTTAGAATTTATAACACCATCGTGGATCGCTCTTAATAGTCGCCCAAAACAAAGGCTTGACATTCTAATTTTACTAATCCTTCATTTTAACTTGAGACTGAATTTATTTCATATTAAGAGGCTTAACTTGCTAATTATCAATACATGTAATACATGAGAAAGTTTCTAGCCTTGTTTGTGCCTACTACTTGACTATTAATTAAAGCGATCCACTTGGGACTTTTTGTCGAAGCGGTGGTGGTGTGCGATCCATAATCATGGTGTCACGGCTATTTGATTGCTTCTATAACTACATTAGATCACCTTATAACACCACAACCAACCTATCTCCTTGTGCCTAGGCCAAGCATTCACAAAACTTAACAAGAGTTAGCAGGACAGTCATCATAATACAAACCATAGTATGAAAAATCACTAGAAAAGATAGCATGGCTAAAAAATAGAAAATGGTCCTTCAAATTCTTAACAAAAGTGTTATTACATAATGTAATTGCAATATACTATACGTTCATGATAAAAAAAAAACTGGAATACCAGGATATTTTATTTTTATGTGTTTGAAATATCTTTTCCTAAGGTTCAGAAACCATATCACTTCTATTAATAGCATTCAACGAAATGAAAAACCATATATATGCCTAGACTTGCATTGAATTCTAAATTATTGAAGAATGAAGACAATACTAGAATATTGGGCAAGAAAAAACACTTACATCGCTATTTGGAAGATTCAACGACTTTTCTCTCAGTTTACTCATCCCTTCTGGAAATTGCTTTTGCATAGCCTCTTCCAATTGTTTTTGTCTTGCATCCATCATAGCTTGAAATTGGGGGGTCTCCATCGCAGCAAGGATGAAAGATTGCAACGCTTTGTCAAGAAGGGTTTTAAAGTAACATTTGTAGACACCGGCTTCATTCACAAGCTTGTCATGAATGCATTATCAGAGAAAGATGACAATGTAGGGGATAATTATATACATCTGGTTTCAATCTCAGATGGATTGGACCCCTGGGAGGATAGGAATGACCTCGAAAATTTATCAGAAGCAATCTTCCAAGCCATGCTAGGGAAGCTGGAGGAGCTCATAGAAAAGATTAATGCAACAGATGACAACAAGATTACCTGCCTTATTGCTGATGAGAGTATGGGATGGGCCCTCAAAATGCAGAGAAGATGGGAATCAAAGAAATTTTCCGCCTACATCACCATTTGCATTGTTGGACTCAGTATTCTGCATCCCAAAGTTGATTGAAGATAACATCATAAACAAAGATGGTGAGACCTTATGTCACTTGACTCTTTACTCTAGCTACTATATAGTGTAAAGCTATATCATGTCTTTTATTGTAGCACAGAAGTAGTTCTTTAACAAACTATCATGAGTAAATTGAACATTATCAAGAGTAAAACTCAGTGGGGAAAATAAAAGAAACAACTAGTAGGTAAGTAAATCATAAGCTGGTGTTAATATCACACGTATGTATAGGTGTACATAGCATAGAAGTAGCTGATCTTGAAATTAGGGATAACAACTAATAGTACAAGTTGGCTACATTAAATAATCAAATACCAGTAGGAATCTTGTAACTATTGTTGTACTTATTGTTTCTCTTTGGCAAAGCTATTACAACATATCATACTGTTAATATAAGCTAAAATATACTCTAGAATATAAATTCTATGTCAAAACTTCCACTGCAAGAACTATCATAAAGAACCAGATGATTAACTTGTCACCAAACATGCCTCCTATGAACACAGGAAACTTGGTGTGGGCCTGCATTGGTGACTTAAAAATACAAAAAATTATTTTTGAAGTTATAGTAAAAGCCAAAGAATTTTTGAAACTATCAGACTGGATAATATGCAACTCAACTTATGAACTTGAGCCTGAAGCATTTACCTTATTTTTAAATATCTTGCCAATCGGTCCGCTTCTAGCAAGCAACAAGCTTGGAAATCAAGAAGGTTACTTCTGGCCAGAAGATTCAACTTGCCTGACATGGCTTGACCAACAGCCAGTCTGTTTAGTCATTTATGTTGCCCTATTTCAACATAGCTTGGATATGGCCCCATTTAATTTTTTATAGAACTAACAATTTGTCGTACCAAAGAATTGGGCTGAAATCTACAAACACAAATAGAAATTATTATTTATTATAAGCTGCATTATATAAAGATAAGCAGAAATGTGGTAATAAGAGCTCTACCAACTGAACTAGCCTGGATTATAATGATTATTGACTACATTTGTTGTGGGTAAGAGGTCAATTAAAATTGCCCTATCTGCTAAGAATAAGATGTCAATCACTGATAGCATGCAGTTTGTTAACAATGCTTTTTCTGTTTGAACTAAATTGATGGATATAAAAAATTAATGTAATTCTTGATGGGCTTACATGATAGCTTTGCCACAGCAAGAGGTCAATACTCATGATGAGTCCATTACCAACAGTGACACATGCATAATTGTGACTTCAATATATATAACTTTAATATGTATGTATGTATATTAGTTATTAGCATGCAAGAAAGGTCCCCTACTTTGTGCCTCACAAACTTCCAGAGTTCACAAGGCCATTTACAGTCCTATGCCATGTGAAGCTGCTTAGTTTAGGAGTGTGCAGAGTTCACTATTGTGTACTTATGACATTAACTTCAGTTTAATCAAGACTGAGAACATGCAATGGAAGGGGAAAAAATAGAAGTACCTAGTACCAAGTATGTGAATCACCTCCCTATCCTCTCGGATTCTCAGCGTATCATCATTCTATAATTAGCTCCCCTCCTAGCACTAATACCCTCGGACACCGCGCAGCTTATATAAATAAGTAAGCTAAGAACAGTATATATCTCTAATAATGTCATCACAATAAAATATAATTACTTGCAGCAGTAGATTCAATGTTGGCTTGTTCATCTGTTGGTTGAGTGTTTGGTGCAACTGGTGGTATTGTTAGTTGAGTGTTTGGTGCAACTGGTGGTTGTGTTGGTTGAGTGTTTGGTGCAACTGGTGGTGTTGTTGGTTAAGTGTTTGTTGCAACTTGTGGTGGTGTATCATTTACAAACTTACAATTCATCATAAGCAATAAAAGATTACATACAATTGAACAAAATGTATCATTTACAAACTTACAAGCATGTGGAAACTTAAAAATCAAATTCCATTTCCTCGCCACTAGAAGAAGATTCAAATTCTAATTCATCATCTTCGATGTCATCATCCTCATCGTCTATAAAGTCTTCTTCGTTTATTGTAGTGTGAAGATCATTGGGATCGACTTCTTCCCCTAATCACGTGGCTACAAGTACACCACCTTGGTCAAGTTCCAAATCGATAGTTAATAAAATTTGCTCATATTCCTCTTCATCTTCTTGGAAAAAATCTTTGATCAAGAGGCATCATTTCTGAACAGAACATCATTAAAATTTGTCAAATTATTATTATTATTATTATTATTATTATTATTATTATTATTATTATTATTATTATTATTATTATTATCTATTAACCTTAGATCCTTAGAAAAGTCAACTTCACCTATAAATTAGTTGTGTAAACCCCATTCCCATAGTTTACCATAGAGCTTTGAAGAAACCAATACTTTAGCTTTCCAATCTAGTATTAATAATACCCTTAAATAAACCTTTTAGCAATCTATCTTTCCATAAGATGAACTGATTGACTAACAGGTAATTAAGCTTAATAAAAACACTCTGCAATCCAACTCTTTCATAAGATAAGCCAAGAAATTAGAATATTCAGCAAAGATACAGGTCATTGATAACCTAATGGAACAGTCTTATCTTAATTTTACATCGTACATATGCCTTGTCTTATTATCATCAGCCAAAGTTTGAGAACTCATGAATGACATGCACACACTGAACCCAAAGGGGTTGAACAAAGCAGATCTTACGCTAAAATCATGAGAAAATAGAACATGCTCTTCCTTTTTTATGACTAGATCAAAATGAATTCTTATCAACCATGTTAGACTAATCAACTTCATTATAGAATATATTGCAGATCAACCAATTAAAGCTTGTGTTCCTCAATTCAATATAATTAACTTCACAGAAAATACTCTTAATTCTTGTTTTAACTTAAAAGACGAGATTAGGGGTTTAAGGATATTAGGTCTGAAAAATGAAGAAGAAGAAGAAGAAAAGAAAGATTACCGGGATGACCACGCTGCTAAGGTGGTGCGTGATTATTTTCGTCTTCGGCCAGTAGTCGCCCGAGTTTTCCTTTAGCCCTAAAACTAAGATCCACAAGACGCACAGTTAATTGAGAAGCAAAATCAGGAATTCATGGTTGCATTTAAGAAGAGATGGGCTTTGGAATGGAAATTGGGAAGCAAAATCGGGAGCTATGGTTGTAATTGAGAAGATGGATTTTGGGGATTTTCAATCTGATAGAAAGAACAAACACAATCCGTATTCTAGGGATGGAACGATTTTGGGGATTTTGGGGATGGAAAGTATTCTGGGTCTGGGGATGGAACGATCGATTAGTCTTATTTCTTTTCTTCTTCTTTTTGTTGATATAGATGGAGGGAATTTTTGGTGGGAAACTAAAATACTGAGACGGACTATATCTGTCTCGAATCCGTCTCTAACAATAAGGAGGGAATTGGAGACTAATATTTGGAGGGAAAATAAAAGTTAGAGACGGACATTTCGGTCTCTAATCTATTTCAAACATAAATATTTAATTCTTTTTTTAATTATTAATTTGAGACGAGCAAAGTTGGTCTCAAATCTGTTTCAAAAATGAGTTTATAATTTTCTAAAAAATACTTACTTTTTGAGACGGTTAAATCCGTCTTTAATCCCGTTTCTAAAATTTGAGACGATGCTTGTGGTTTCAAAATCTGTCTTGGTATTTTACTTCCAAATCATGTCGAGACATAGCAAAATTTCAGTTTCTAAGTCCGTCTCAAATTACTAGAATTAGAGACGAAACTTAGTCCGTCTCTAAAAATTGGTTTCAGTTGCCCAGTATTCTAATAGTGATTCCCGGTAGTCAATACAAAGTCGCATACTCCTGTCTTTTTTCTTTACGAATAAAAGAGGAGCACCCTAAGGAGATGTACTAGGACGAATGAAACCGATGTCCAACAACTCCTATAGTTGGACCTTTAACTCCTGAAGTTCAATAGGAGCCATTTGATATGGGATTTTAGAAATGGGTTTTGTACCAAGTTCAAGGTAAATAAAGAATTCAACTTCATATTCTGGGGTAGACCGGGAAGTTTTTCAGGAAATACGTTAGGAAATTCACTAACAACAGAAATATTATTCAAATCTGACGTGTTTTTGTTCAAGTCCGTGACATGGGCTAAGAAAGCTTGACATCTATTTTTTAATAAACGAATAGCTTTATGGCTTGATATGACAGTGATTGACTTTAGTGGTTTGGTTGCTTGAATTTGCACAACAGGTTGGTTCGGAATATGAAAACTAATAACCTTACAAAAACAATCAATTTTAGCATGATGAGTGGTTAACCAATCAATCCCTAAAATCAGATCAAATGCAAGTATTTTCAATGAAATAAGATCGGCAGGTAATGTGATGGTTCCAACTTGAATCAAGCAAAATTTATAAACAGTAGATGTAATGAAAGTTTCTCCTAACGGAGTCTCAACAGATAAGTCAAAGTCTAATTTCTCCGGAGTCAAGTTTAAACGTTGAGCACAAGCAGGAGAGATAAAAGAATGGGTAGAACCGATATCTAATAAGGTATAAATTTCATAAGAGTTTATGATTAGCTTACCCGTGATCACCTCGTTCGGGTTTCTCACGTTTTGGGCAATCACGACAAACGCCCTTCCAGGAAACACAGACTTTAACTTGTCCGGGACAGCCTTTGGAGTCACCATCCCCGTTGAACTTGGTTTCGCTACAAGACAATCTCTAGCTATATGACCTTCCTTTCCACAGTTATAACACACCTTGGATTGTTGTGGGCAATTTGAGTTGATATGTCCCTCTTTCCCGCATTAATAACAAATGACCAGTGATCGTTTACCTCCCCTAGAAACAGTTGATGTTTGTGCTGACGTCTTCATGTTATCATTGTTGTACCTTCTCTTTTTGAAATCTCCCCCCGACTCGCTTCTTCTATCATCATGGCCACGATTACCACCAGAGTGGTTACCGCTTTTGTCGAAGAATGTTTTCTCCCCTCATTGGTTGTCATTGTTCGATGATCGCTACCACCCCAGATGATTACAGTTGTGGTCCCTCGGTTGAACATACTCATTATCTCGCTCTAATAATTGAGCCATGTTTACAACATCTGAATATAAAGAAAATTTATGAGAGATAAGATATTACCGAATCTCGGGTTTTAGACCTCTCAGAAACATCCGCATCATTCGTTCCTCATTCTCTACCAAATGAGGTGCAAACCTGGATAACTCTGCGAACTTCGCCTCGTACTGGGACACCGTCATGTTGTTTTGTTCCAGTCTGATAAACTCTACCTCCTTCATATGACTAATACTTTCAGGAAAGTACTTGTCGTTATACGGTTTCCGAAATGTTTCCCAAGACATGTTGAGTGCGGCAGGCTAGGTACGCTTCACAGATTCCCACCAGTAATCTGTCTCACCACGGAACATAATGTGGTGAATGGAACCTTCTGTTCCTCCGTACATCCCACGACATAAAATATCTTAGTAATTTGTTTAACCCACGTTTTCACCTTGATTGGATCCTGCTTTCCCGCAAATTCTAGGGGTCCCAACTCTTTGAACTACATGGCTGTGACAAGCCGCGCATTGCTATAATTTTCACCCGTATTTTGTACACGAGTCTCCCTCGTCTAATTTTGCATGAACTGCAAAAAGCTTCTAAACATCCCATCATTCATCATTTGTTCGGTAGTGTTATTTACATGAGGAATATTGTCTTCATGTTGCACGTTCCCCTGGGTGGTGATTAAAGGTGTCTCCACGGTCTCATTCACTCCATTGTTAATATTTCCGGCTGCCATTCTCAAATACTGCCACAAAACAAAGGTTAATTAACAAATTAACATATCACATATTAACCATATGATTCGACTGATCAACCAAATAAGCTTAGGTATGACACACTAGCGAAGGATTACTCGTCTCTCCCCTCTAGTTCTATTCCCCGATCTCCGCCAGAGACCATATCCCTAAGCTCTGATACCAACTGTGACACCCCCAAAATAGGTATACATCACCCATTCTGAGTTGCCAAATACATGGTACAGAAATAAATACAACTTCATTAATACAATTATCGGGCAAAATACGACAACACATATACTGTGAGTTTAAATATAAATATTGTCTAATAGACAGTATTCAAACTCAAAAGGAATCCTCATTATAATTATTGATACACTATTTTACAAAAATACTGAGGACTACTAAAACAACTTTCTAGAATCATCCTCCATACCCTGGCTAGTTCCTGCTAAATTCTCACCTCCTTAGAAGAAAAATGGAACAAAAAGGAAAAGGGTGAGCTCAACTAATCCAGTAAAGAATATTATGACTAAGATAATATACAACAAATTATCATTAGTCTTCAACAGGGAAAAATCTGATAATAGACAACAAGCTTTAGATCAACAACTGCAACGGAAACAGTAATCCATTAGAAGAGTCAAGTAGAGAATGAATTATATAATCTTCTAAGATTTAAAAGTTCATCATAAATATTTTATGTAAGACCCCAACTTTTATGAATAAAGAATAATTTTCTCGAGATATATTTTTTGAATATTATGGTGTGAATTTGATATAATGTTATAGTTGTGGGTAATATTTATAAATTTTGCAAAGTAAGCAAGTGGTTATATAATATTCGATTGGTCGGGAAATATTTGTTTTAACAGGGAATATTCGTACGACGGCACAATCATAGGTGGACCCCACAATGGAAGTATTATCATAGTTAGAAAATGATGTAATTATCTTTTATAAAAATAATGGCGAAAGTGTTACCAATTAAAGCTGTTGAACTACCCTAGTAGTAAAAGAATATGTGTGGTTGCATAGTAGTAATAATGCGGTATTGATTATTGATGCTTACGTGAGAAGTCACTCAGTTATACTCAATTATTGCTACGATAATTCTGCGCATCATATCTCTCATATTATTGATTCAATTATTGTCACAAAGATAATCGCATAATATTTATTATTATTAAATCAATAATTGAGACAATGAAAGTTATTCATATTATTATTTGCAATATCGACAATGTCTAAAAGTTACATCGAGAGAGGTTTGGTCACCTAATTATGCGCGATAATAAGAGAAATCCTTATCGAAAAAGCCCCTCTTTCCTAGGAATGACCTGGTTGTTAAATATTGTGAATTATAATATTAATGATGAATAAGTTCGTGTTGATTAAAGATGAAATTGATAGTTCCATTGTGTTGGAATTATTAGTGTTAGTAAAAATTGACATTTATTTCGATAATAATTGATGTCTGGAGGTTATGTTGATCAATCGGGTAATTAACCAGATAAATGAGCAATTAATTGTTATTAATTCACATGATTATAACTATTTGTTCACATGTGTGTACAATTGATTCACATTCTTGTACTATTAGGGGAAGTGGTGCAAGATTGATAATACCTGCATGACTAAGTTAAAAATGGAGGTATAATTGAAGTTACTATACTGTAATTAGTTTTTTCACATGATCTTTAATCTTCCTTCTTTCCTATTGATGAGGAGTAAAGGATTTTGATGTTGATCTGCATTTCATGTAGGTTCCCGGCTTTACATAGCCTCGAGGGAACTGGTTCAGCATTCACTCCGTGTACCAGGCTCTGCATCCTGACTATAGAGCGATTGTGCATGACTGGGGATTTGGGGCGTTCTTTTCCATCATTCCCCAACATTGTCCCTGGGGTTACCTCAGGGCATTGTCTGAGCGCTGGTTTCACCAGACTCAGTCACTCCATTTGTTGGACTGTGAGGTGATGATGACGCCGATGGATTGGCGGTTTATCATAGATATGGAGTTTGGAGGGGCACCAGTGCTTTGTATGGCGGATATTACCCCTACTTCCGTCAGATCCTTGCTAGGAGTCCCGGCTGAGGCGCTCAAGGGCAGGACCGCCCGTACGGGTCCTTTGAGCGTAGATGCTATGAGTGGGCTGTTGAGTGAGCCCATGCCAGATGATGTCAGAGTCAGGGATCGCATTCTTTGGCTATTGTTCCTGATGATCAATAGGGGCTTCTTCATAGCAGATAACTCTTCTACGGTGTCGTTCTCTTTGATCAGCGCTATGCGACATGTGGACCATATAGAAGATTATGACTGGGGTTCCTACACCTTCGCCTATTTTCTCAAGGGCATGCGTATGCGTTCGTAGGGCTTGACCGAGGCTTGGTTAGGATTCTACCCATTTCTGTTGGTGAGTATTTCTCTTGTATTTTCCCATATGTAGGTTAAGAGTGTTTACTGACCGCAGATGTTTGCCTTTGTGTTGGCAGTTTTGGGGGTATGAGAGGCTTCCATGTCTGCGTCATGTGAGCATGTTATGTTTAGATACCTATCCACGAGGACGACGATGGCATCATTCCATACTGGCGGAGGTCCCTGTAGCTGAGGGTTTCACTCATTACCGCCTACAACTGGAGTTGTTAACAGTTGATGTCATCATATGGATTCCTTATTCTGGGGAGCATTTGGCCATGGGATTTGAGGATGGGTACCCGACTGGTGTCGAGTATGTGATTTCCACCCGTAATGTTCCTCTCTTCACTGATGGAGGATGGGAGCTCTATTTAGGAGAGCGTGCTATTAGGAGCACCACAGGAGAGATCCGTATGCCGATCTTGCCTCCTACTAGGCGTTATTGGCCTGTGTTGCAGTCACCCGTCATTGATATCCCATTTTTGGGGGTTGACGGTTTTTCATTATCAGAGGGTCCCTGTACTCAGAAGGTGTTCCAGCGTTGGTGGTCCTCTCGCACTATTGGAGCCCAGTTCCGCGCCACTCAGTTCATGGGGGATATGGTTCCAGGATCCGTGATGATGACGGATTGGCTAGCCTGTGTCCAAGATTCGACTCATTTGACACAGATTGATAGTTTGACCCAGCGACTGGACCAGGCACATTTCTTTATTCGGCATTTGGGCAGAGATCCGACAAAGGCAGATTCGTTTGATCCTTCTAGCTCAGGCCCTGTCCCCTCAGATGACCCATTTGGCTTTGCCGACGCAGATCCTCCTTTGTATAGGCCTGACATCCCTGTTGATAGAGATCCAGTGACTCAGAAGGAGTTACATCAGGTGGACAGGATTGATGATGTAGATATTGACATCGTTGTCTTCTTCTGATGTGTATTCTCGTTATCTCTTTTGATAGGCCTCTGTTAGATATTGGGTGGTTGTGCCCCATTCTCGTTATATCTTTTGATAGGCCTCTGTTAGTAGTAGGGCATCTGTGGTCCATTTCCCTGTATTTTTAGTTACAGAGATGTATTAGATGATGATATAATTAGGAATGTATGTACAATTTTCCATTCCCTATATCATATTTCCATCTATTGTATCATGCATGTATTGTGTTATGCATATGTATGTATTTCCAGAGATATTCAGCATTGACCCCTGGATGGTCTTATGACATGGCCCGTACAGATGTCTTCTTTGACAGTTAGCCGTATTGATCATACCCCACCATTATTGGTGGCATTTGGTATGTGATCATGGTATGATAGCATGTCACCATCAGACAGGGTGACTGTAGATCATTTGTTTCAGCATACTATGACCCTGTTGATGTTTCAAGTTCCCACGGGATTTGTGGAGGGCATACTGGAGCATTGGGTATTGGAGGGGCATGTTTTCTGATTTGGGACCCATGAGTTGACTCTCACTCTAGAGGAGTATGCACATTTGCCGATGTTATCCTTAGACAGACCTTGTGTGCATATGGTGATTGGAGACATAAGTAGACAGTTCATGACCCTCACCGACTGTGGCGTAGGGTGGTGTAGGATGAGCTGATATCTGGTCGCGTGATATCCCAGCGTTTTCTAATTTGACAGATTTGGCTCTGAGGATAGCTACACACGGCACTCCGGGGACTTCACCGCACCAGAGGATCAGTGGCATTTGGTGTGACGCCCCAACAATAGGTATACATCACCCATTCTGAGTCGCCAAATACATGGTACAGAAACAAATACAACTTCAGTAATACAATTATCGTGCAAAATACGACAACACATATACTGTGAGTTTGAATACAAATATTGTCTAATAGGCGAAGATACAAACTCAAAAGGAGTCCTCATTACAATTATTGATACACTATTTTACAAAATAGTGAGGACTACTAAAACAACTATCCTGAACCATCACTCCAAACCCCGGCTAGTTCCTGCTATGTTCTCACCTCCTGAGAAGAAAAATGGAACAAAAAGGAAAAGGGTGAGCTCAACTAGCCCAGTAAAGAATATTATGACTAAGATAATATATAATAAATTATCATTAGTCTTCAACAGGGAAAAATCTGATAAAATATAATAAACAACAAGTTTTAGATCAACAACTGCAGCGGAAACAACAATCCATTAGAAGAGTCAAGTAGAGAATGAATTCTACTATCTTCTAAGATTTAAAAGTCCATCATCAATATTTTATCCCTATAACATCAATCAATATACATCTTGAATCAAATATATTGCACTACAGTCCAAACATATTCATTTGTATCACCAGTTGGTCATGTTCATCTCAACACCTGTTCATCTTTGCACTACAGGCCAAAGATATTCATCAGTTAATCATTCATCTTTACACTACAGGCCAAAGATATTCAGTAATATCATCATTTAGGACTGAAGATGATGAAAAATATCTTTAAAAAAATGAATCTAGTGAGACAAAAGGACAAATATTAGGGATTCGTATTACAGTTTATCCAAGTTCAATAATACTCCATAATAACCAATTGTGAAGCAAAATTCAAAAATAAAGATCAAAACATGGATATAATCAAAGATAGTAACCATAATTGACATCTTGGACAAAAAGGAGAAAATTTCATTTTTTTTCCGGTGAATAGTGCCGTATTCGTGAATAGTACCGTATACGTGAATATTAACCCCAACATAAAAAAGGTAGAAATTCCACAATAAAATCAATACCAATATTTTGGTATAATGATATTGAAAGAATAACATCATTACGAAGAAAATAACATCCCTTACCTCAAAAGAACAGTACTTCCGGCTGAAATATCAGGTATAAAGCTGAAGGAAACTTGCACTGATGAATATGCATTCGTATACATTCATCATAAATATAAATGCAACATCCACACACAAGCATATAACAGTTTTGAAAAGATTGTAATAGCGGCTTAAGTCCTCTTACTGGAATGATCCCCAACAGAGTCGCCACCTGTCGACGTCGGGATTTTTATTTGTCCCTTTTCGTTACTTGTTCTTTGGTGTTCTTATGTTAGGTGAGATTTGTTTGAAAAAACAAGAGAAAAAGGTCCGACATGTATAATGTCGACGATGGACTATTAAGAGTCGCCAGTTGGTTTTTTATATGGTTATACCAACACAACCGAGAAAAGGTTTGCACATTGACCAAGTGATATGGCATTGCTCAACGGGTCGGTGAAACCGAGATTCATTAGGGTCCGGGGACTTGATTATGCGGAGGGAAGGTGTTAGGCACCCCCTGACATTTGTGTTACCATGGTGATCGCCTCTTTTCAAGAAACTGTTATATGAATGTGTGTGTGTGTGTGTATGGATCAATGTGTAATTATTTGGAAGTAGTACGAGGCCTCGTTCGCACCTATATACATAGGGTTTAAATTTGTGTAAAAATTCAATTTTAAACAAGATATGGCAGTGATGTTTTATAAAAGATGTTTTTCAAACCCTTGTGCTCAATAGTAATTTAGACCTTTTACACTCCCATTTTATATTAAGTGTTCGCCTTGATTGTTTTTAATTTTCGAGATACAAAGCATCTTCAAGAAAATAATATACAAAATAGTGCCGAACTCCTCGTGGGTATGAAAACAGTTAGTTCCCAGTAGGCATAATAGATCTAGAAGGGGGGGTTGAATAGATCCTTTTTAATTTCAAATACTTTTCTCTTTTATTTTGTATTGCTATTACATTAGCATATGACAAACATAAGAATCTTTTCAAGCACAGCGGAATAAGTAAAAGATCCCCTTCATTGATATATTCATACGCACACATACATTGTTTGTAGAGTTAGTTTGGTTGTAATCAGTTAAAACATACATAGCAGTTATAGCAGTTAATTGACATAATGTAAATGACATAAGGTAAAAGACACAAGGGGTTTTAAGTTAATAGACATATAGCATGCCTTGCTTGATTTGAGCATATTGGACCCTTTTCATCTTTGGTTGCATGGCCTGCTTCCATATACAGATTTGCAGCCATGTGAGCTTTACTCAGGTTAGCTCAGTGGGTCTTCAAGGACAGGCTTGGATATATAGGAATTTTATCAGAATATCTCTTGAACAGTCCTTAGCCTTCTGCTGGTTGAGTCTTCTTGACTGAAGTCTTCTGCATCAGCGTTCCTTACTGTGGTCAGATAAACCAAGTACCTGCAGGTTAGACACATTTCTATTTTGGTACCCACAATTAAATGGGTCCTGCTAGGTTAGTTTTCTAAACCCATGTTCCTCATATTTGGATAATCATCACATTTGTCACCAACAGTCATATTCATGCATCTGTTGGTTTTAGATAGTACATTTTGAGATGCATGAAGGTGAGTGTGTGTAAGATTCATCATTTTAAAACACATTCTTTCTCTTTGATGGTTTCATCATTTGCAGGGTTATGTTCACAAGGTTTAAGTGTTCACGGAGTGAGAATCAACTCTACGATTTTAGGAGTATCTAGTTGATTCATGGAGGTGATCAGTTTCTACACATCATCAAGATACTCTTGTAGAACTGATCATACTCGGTGTGTTATCAAACACTTAGAACAAGGATTTGTATATACATACTAACCCACCAACAAAGATTACTTCACATGGAATTAATTTGACATGGGATGCTTTTATGGCCAATTTCAGATTTCCTTCAAGATGTCATCTTCAATCTAAAACTTGGATGGAGAGAAAGTTTATAATCATTTGAGTTTCCATCCTCAGAGTACTTTCTCTCTTCACCTTTTCAGGTAGATTATGACTTCTTGACAGAAATCTGTTATGGTTCATAAGAGGGTGCTTTTATGATGAACACATGTAATAGTGAGGAACCGTACCTTTTTACTGTCAGTTTCTCAACAGTTATTTACCTTTAACATACTGAGTTTAGGCATTGATGTGCATAGTTTCACATTTGCTCCTGACAGCTTATTGATCTTGTTGGCCTTTAATCAATCAGTCGTACTCTTGAAGATACATCCTGAGAATCTCAGCATCTTCAGTTCTTTGACATCCTTCAGTTTACCAAGTTTGCACCCAGCTGCTAATTGGTCAGGCATATGTCTGAGAAGAACTTCTTTCTTCTCTCGATAAGTATTTCTTAGCATGTATGGCCTTTTCATCTTTCAGGCTGGTGGATGCTTGACTCTGTGTTGTTGATGTCTCTTGGGCTATCTTATCTGGTCTTCAAACTACAAGATTGACTGCAGGCTAGGATTGGTCTTGGGCTATCTGAGCAGCTTCAGGTGTATATACACATTTACCTATACACAATATTTCCAACATGTGAGCTCATCTGCATATAACAAGTTACTTTATACTAAACTAAGTTTAAAACAATGTTTATGCCTAGGATCAGACTCAAAGCGATTAGCTTTTGAATATAGCATGAGAACCCGCTTTGATACCAATTGTTAGTTCCCAGTAGGCATAATAGATCTAGAAGGGGGGGTTGAATAGATCCTTTTTAATTTCAAATACTTTTCTCTTTTATTTTGTATTGCTATTACATTAGCATATGGCAAATATAAGAATCTTTTCAAGCACAGCGGAATAAGTAAAAGATCCCCTTCATTGATATATTCATACTCATACATACATTGTTCATAGAGTTAGTTTGGTTGTAAGCAGTTAAAACATACATAGCAGTTATAGCAGTTAATAGACATAATGTAAATGACATAAGGTAAAAGACACAAGGGGTTTTAAGTGGTTCAGAGACACAAGCTCCTAATCCACTCTTCTACTTTCAACTAGCAGGATTTCCACTAAGGAAGGGCAGCACCCTGAATCACTAAGATTCCTTCAAGGCCAATAGCCTTGGGACTTCAGTTCACTAAGAACTCTTTAAGGCCAACAGCCTTGGAACTCCTCTAGTTCCCTAGGAACTCTTCAAGCCCAGCAGGCTTGGAACTTTATTTAGTCCCTTCGGACAAGGACCCCTCAGGCCCTGGCTTCTTGAGTTGTTTGTTTATTTGTTGGATTTGGTGATGAGCTGCTAAGATGTCTTCATGCTCTGAACATCTTCTGTACTTAGCAGCTTGGCGTGATCATCCTTGAAGTGCAGTTGAGTATTTCATGATGCTCAGCTTCTTCAGTTACTCAACCTCCTCTGATGATCCCTTGATGACAGCCTTGAAGATCATTCTTCTTGATACATGATGGCTTCAAATGATGAGTTTCTAAGATGACTGTAAGCTCTTCTACTAGGTACTTAGAAACTTTCTCATGCTTGCCTCCTTGATGACGTTTGTGATCTCCTTTCTTGATACTTGATGCCTTCTCATGATGGACTTGCTAAGATGACTGTGAGCTCTTCTCTATGGTACTTAGAGTCTTCCCATGATGGACACCAAGATGACATGACGCTCTTCTTTCTCTCGGCAGTTCAGAACACTCTTCATGTAGTAGAACTATCACTTCTACATTATAGAACTCTCACTTCTACTTCTTTCTTTGTATGTCTCTTAGTGTTCTTGGTGGATCGTAGAGTGAGCCTCCGGACTCACTATCTTACGTGGTTTAGAACAGTCCATCGTTACTCCTAAACTTGGCAACTCTAGCTCACTTCAATCTTTGAAGCTCTAGCATATTTATACTCTTTCACAATCCTTCCGTTGGAAAGTAGCCGTTGAAAGCTATTCAAATGTCTTCGCAGATCTCGAGTTGACAGAGGTAGACCGTTGATGTGACAAGTCAAACTTTCTCTGACATTGTAGTCTACTATTTTACCTACCCATCAGAGATATCACTTTAATGTCTTGGGCAGGTCGAAGACTTTATTTCCTCCTTCTGATTTCTCGATCAGAGGTTGTCCTTTTGTATCGATGCTCTCAATAATCTCTTGTCCGAATATTACCCTTCAGATTGAACCGTTGCCAATGCTTTAGTCTTCAGCTATTCAAACTCTACGATTATGATGCATGTCTTCTCTTTGCCTCATCAGTTCTCAGATACTGATGACTTGACTTCTTTGTTCTGGCCCTTTCTGAATAGCAAGAAACTTCAGATTTGTGGCGTGTCCAGCTCGCTTTCTCCTTGTGATCTCCCGTTCACTTATCATTAATGGACTGACTCAATGCTTAATCACTTTAGCCTTGTTTTTCAGAAGCTGTCCAGTATCTTTGTATGCACTTTATCAGTTCTTTCTTTGTTTGGCAAACACTACGATCCTGGTAGCTTCCAAGATCGTTGTCCTCTGTCTACTTGATAGCTACTGCACTTGCTGACTTTCTTCAGTTAGTTACTGTTGTCTACTTCTGATCAACTTGTGGAAGACTTCATCTTGAATGGCTTCTTCAAGTCAATCTTGATGCTGATTGGGTTGATGCTTAGATCTTTTGCTAGCATACATGTCATTCGTTGAGTGCTTTATGGTTCCCTTCAGGTGGGATGTATCTTTGCAGTGCCAACTAGAGGATTTGTTCCTTTGGATATTCTGGGAGTGCTCATTAGTTGAGAATCGTATTTGCTCTACGATTCTGCTTATGCATTGTGAGCACAATGGTTGAGGTTGTAGTTCTGCACTCTACGATTCAGCTTCGGCTGTGCAGACACTACAACTCCTAGATCAGATCTTGACACTATAATTTCTGCCTTGTGCTTGTTGTCTTCATCTGATCTTGCTCGACTACGATCTCTGCATGTAATCAATAGACTCTATGACTCAGAGTGTAGTCTACAATCCTTGACTTGGCTTTGGCATCAGTAAACTCTACGACTCCGAGTGTAGTCTACGTTTTTGACTTGGCTTCGACAGATGTTCGGTCGGCTCATAGGCAGGCTGTCTCTATGATTCTGAACATAACTTCCTTAGCAGACTTCGGTCCTGAGGAAGTTCTACTTGACACACTACGATCCTTCATCGTTTCTCCTGGCAGTCTACGAACTCCGAGATCTACTATCTTGCAGACTACGATTCTGCCTCGACAGCTCTCAAGTTTTCCTTGACTCTCTTGGCAGACCCCAATTTTTGGTGCAGTGCTCGACGATCAGACAAGCCTATCTATTACATCATAAGATCAACCTAACATGCTTGATCTTTCTACTTTTATAGTCCTTCTACATCATTTCTTTTTAAGGACTTTACAAAGCTGTTTTGCTTATGTAGGATCAACCTAACATACTTGATCAATTCATTCTAAGTCCTTGTACACATGTTTCTATTATCTATCAAAGGACTTTATAGATTTTCTTAATGCAAGCATACTTGCATATTCACTGATATATATATATCATAATCAAATCATATGTAAATGGAAATAACATTCACATGCTTATTCCTGACAATCTCCCCCTATTTGATTATGACAAAAATAATAAGTGCATATGCATGTTATGAATGAATCTTATATAGAGTGAGCAACTGTATTTCTAAAACAGGTAATCATGAATGTAATTTATAATGATGTAGAATTTAATACATTCATATTTTACATCCTGGATTCAGAACATACCTAACTAGTCAGAGATGTACCTCTTTGGCTCCATGTATGTATCCAGGATGTCTGTTAATCAACTAATCATCTGTTTGACCTTCTTGTTCCTGCTCCCCTTGGGATGATGACTTTCCTTCTTTACTTTGCTCCCCCTCAGATGTATTCTAATCTTTTCAATCTGGCTCCCCCTCAGCTTCGGCATACATAGGTTCATCATTCTTCGGCTCCCCCTTAGAAGATGACTCTGCCTCTTCTTCTGTTATCTTCTTCTTTGACTTCTTCTCTCCTTTCCTTCAACTCTTCTTTGAGTGCCTCTTGTTCTTCCTCTTTCTATGCCTCTTTTTCTCCCCCTTTTTGTCATTAATCATTTGGGAGAGCTGCTCCATGTTGGACATAAGCTGCTCCATCAGGTAGGAGGAGTTAGCAACTTCAAACTTGAGTTCCTGTTGGCCTAGCTCAAGTTGCACTGAGAAAGACTGCTTCATGTCGTCAATCTTGTCAGAGAGGACTTGAATCTGCTCTTCATTGGCCTTCTCTGCTCGTAGAGCATCTGCCTTCTGATCATTCATGACTTTCAGATAGATGTTATCCCTCTCTTTGAGTTTGAGAGATACATCAGCCATAGTAGCTTGAAGCTTGTTGTGGAGTGAAATAACTCCTGCTGTTGTCAGCTTCTGTGACTCTTCAGTGAATAGAGATATTTTCTCACTCAGTTCATCAGAGTTTTTCATCAGCTCCTTCTCCACAGATATTTGATTATCTAGTTGAGCAGCCTCCTGTCGAGCATTAGATTGAACTCTACGATCTGCATTCTTGGACAGATTTTCAAAGGTGTTGAGAATCTAAAGAATCGCTGAGTTCCAATCGTTGGTTGAGGATGAAGGAATGTCTGTCAGCAGTGCTTGAGCAGATGGAGACTTCTGGTTTTGAACTTGAACACCATCACTAGTAAAGTGAACAGACTCTACAATCATCTCCTTAGTCATGATCCTTTTCCCTTGGGAGTCTACTCTACGATTGTGGGGAATATAGTGATTTTCAGTATGGCGATAGACTTTGAATTGGGGCTTGTTTTTGATCATCTTTGTAGCAAAACTCTTTACCCTTGGGAAGTTTTGTGCCACCAGCTCCATGCTTGGAAAATAAGAGTAGCACCAGCTGAAGTAGCTTTCATCTCTTTCAGTATGGGCCTTTAGCCATGGCATCCATTGGAAGAACCATCTCATTAGAAAGTCATCAGGATTATAGAGAATGGTCGTACAATCTAGCTCCATGTTATTCCAGTTTTTAGCTATATCAAAGGTAGTCATTCTTACCACCTTGAGCTGCTCATCTCCATAGTTCACCCATCTTTCGGGAGGTGCCTCTGGTAGTTCATTTGAAACTTCCACCACTATTCTTCTGTTAAATCTTGCGGGAGAGAGAACTGGATAATCTTCTTGTTCTTCTGATTCCTATGGTGCAGAACCAGAATCTTTTTCCATCTCTTCTCTTTTGGAACCTGAACCAATCTCGTCATTTCCATCAATGAATCCTTCTTGCTGCATTTCATTTCTAGAACCTTCTTCAGCAAGATCTTCCTCTGATTCATCTTCTTCACCACGGGTTCCATCTTCAGCACTTTCATCCTTTGATACAAACTCATCATCACTTAGTTCAATGATAGTATTGGAGTGATCACTACTCCTTTTAGAGGCAAATTTAGCTTGCAGTTTGTAGCTCTTCCTTCTTCTTGGAGGTTCAGTTTTGGGAGAGTCAGACTCTTCTTCTTCTTCAGACTCAGACTCCTCTAGTTTAGCAGACGAACTTCCTTGGGGTTCAGGACTGGCAGGGGCAGACCCTTCTTCTTTGGACTCATCACTTTTTGAGCCATCATGGTGGCTTTCAGGATTGAAAGGGCATGTTTTTCTTCTCTTGAACCAGCATTATCTGACCCATTATCTGGGCTTGTTGGGGCAGTTTCTTTTGGGGATTGAATTGGGTTATCTTGAATCTTTTCTTCATCAGCAGAGTGACTGCTCTGAGGATTAGACACAGGGCTTGAGTATTCCTCTTCATCAGCAGATACTGCATTTTCATTCATTAATCCAGCTTCACCTTTACTACTAGATTTGGTCTGTGGGGACTCAGCCTTGACATATGTCTCTTTTTCTTCTGCTGACTCTACGTCCTCCTCTTCATCAGATGTACTATTTTGGGAAGCTGAGGCTGGCCTATTTTCCACCTTATCTTTCTTTCTTAACGGCTCTTGAAGCAGCCTGTTGCTTCTTCGCTTTGTGGTCTCAGCAGACATGACTTTTTCTTCTTTATCCTTGTCTTTAGAGGAGAGATTTCTTGATGGGGCCTTGGTTTTCTTCATACCTCTGGATTTCTTTCTGGCTGGTGTGATTGCTGCTGGTACAGAGTTATCAGACTCAGAGCTTTCTGTCTCTTCTGTCTTCCTCTTCTTTGCAGAAGCCCTGTTGCTGCTCCCAGTTGTCAGCCTTCGGTTCTCCTTGGGATTTTTCTTCCAATTCACAAATAATTGTGGAGACATCACTTTGTGAACATTCAGAGGCTTTCCTTCATCATCCTTGATCTTGCCTCCTAGCTTCTTCTTTATTACAATGCTCAGTAGTCTTCCATGAAATACCTTTGTCAGAGGTTTTTCTGTAGACTTCTTTAGCTCAGCCTTTTCTACCCACTTGGATATTTGGTCAAACAGGATAACTCCAAAGTTAATTTGTTTCTTCAGAACTATTGCTGACATTATCTTTAACTGTTGATCAAGCACAGTATCATGTGCAGTATCCTTGCATAATATACATTTGCCCACTATCTCTTCAAGGAACTCGTACTCTTCTGGAAACTCCTTCTTCTTCATGTCTTTCAGACTAGGATTTCTTTGGTACCCCATGATCTCTTTTGCTTGTTCCGTATCGACATCATCAAGGCTCTTCAGTCCTTGGTTAGGAAAACCTAGGCATTGATTGAGGTTAGAAGATTTTAGCTTTAGAGACTGACCTTGGTAGAGAGGGTTTCGGAGTTTATGGAAGCATTTGAGTAGAACTCTTTCACCAGGTCAACATATACTCGAGTGCTAGCCTCAAGGCATTCTGAGAATTCAGCTTTCTTTACAAGCTCGAGAATGTCTCTGAATTTCTTTTCGGATTTCTCAAATGACTTGGTTCCGAGTTGAATGTCAGTGATTACTCGCCACTCTGCCATTTGAATAGTTCGAGGAATATGGGTATAAGATTTAGAGGAGTCTATGAGAGATGGTTGATTGTGATTTGGTAAGGCTCTGGAGTGTTAACCTATTTTGGCTCTTGAGAGGATTTTAGGGTTTATAAATTGGAGGGAGAAGGGTTCGATAGCTTCTGATAACTGTTTGCAGATTTGAATTTGTCTTTATGGCAGTTCCTTCTAACTTTGCATAACCAGTGATGTGTCAACCGACCATTGGTTGCACGATGCCCAATAATGAGTTGTAACTCCCCATATCTTTTTAGTTAGATATTTCCTTTAAGAAGAGTAGACGTTTAATCGACGTGGCTTTGACCGTTGACCTTCTGATTCGTAGAGTAACATGGTAAGGCAGCTATGGACTCTACGTTTTCCTTTGTTGACACAGTGATCAACTTTTGAGAGATGCTATAGTGGGTGGTTTTGACATCAGTCCTTATCTTGACACTGCTCATCTTGACCACTGATGTACTACATGAAGGTTCGAGGGCTCCATTTCTGAGATGAATCTGCAAGACTTCTTTCGAGCTGATGATTGAACTTATCTCCCCATATACTGAATTGTTAAGCAATTGTTCAGTTCTTCAAAGCTCCTCATGAGCTGGATTATCCTCTTGTAGAACTGCGATCGTCGAGTCTGCTTCTACGATCGCTGAGGTTGCACTATGATCATGGAGTTCTCTTCAACTTTGACTCTACGATCGTTAACTATCTTGGTCCTTGAGATGAACTTGATCAAGCATTCCTTCTAGGTCAAGGTAGCTCAGGAAGGGCCAACCTCTTAGAGTGAACTAAGGGTCAGGTTTGTCCCTGAGGCGCTTTCCAGATGAAGTACTTTAGGAGTTATTTGCACTGACATCTCTTTTGACCTTTTCTATTGGGGAAGTCCTCTACCAACTTTGGACAATTGCATTTGATGTAATCGTGGTGTTTTCCTGCTTCTACACTGCGATCAGATGTTTGATCGTGAGCACTCCACGACATTGAGTTGGGTGGCTAATAGGTTATCAGTAGTACGTTTTGAGACGTTCCTACTGACTATGGATCTTCATTTGGTTCATCAGCCACAAAGTTTTGGGACTATGTAGCTGGTACATTTCTTCATAGTATAACTCAGTGATGTTGTTTCTCAACAGATCACTGCTCCCCATGGTTGATGTTGTCTTTCCAGATAGATGTGATTCCCTTTACTTTAGGTTCATTTGAAGGCAGCCTCGTATATCTCCATTTAACTGGAATCACAATTATCACTTAGGTCTCCTTGTATCGTAGACATGGATATTTTCAGGACTGATCACTCTACGATCTTTTTGACAACTCTACGAACGTAGTCTTCTTTGACAGTCTTGTGTTTGTGAAGTTTTGCTTCCATAATGAATACCTCTTGACTGATGCTCGATGATCCTCTGTTGTGAGCTCCCTCGAGGATTCTTCTCATATAGTATGCCTTGCTTGATTTGAGCATATAGGACCCTTTTCATCTTTAGTTGCATGGCCTACTTCCATATATAAATTTGCAGCCATGTGAGCTTTACTCAGGTTAGCTCAGCAAGTCTTCAAGGACAGGCTTGGATATATAGGAATTTTTATCAGAATCACTCATGAACAGTCCTTAGCCTTCTGCTGGTTGAGTCTTCTTGACTGAAGTCTTACGCTTGACATTCCTTGAAGTGTGGTCGAGACGGACCAAGTACTGTGAGTTAGACACATTTCTATTTTGGTACCCACAATTAAATGGGTCCTGCTAGGTTAGTTTTCTAAACTCCTGTTCCTCATATTTGGATAATCATCACATTTGTCACCAACAGTCATATTCATGCATGCAACTAGTTTTAGATAGTACATTTTGAGATGCATGAAGGCGAGTGTGTGTAAGATTCATCATTTGAAAACCACATTCTTTCTCTTTGATGGTTTCATCATTTGCAGGGTTATGTTCACAAGGTTTAAGTGTTCACAGAGTGAGAATCAACTCTACAATTTTAGGAGTATCTAGTTGATTCATGGAGGTGATCAGTTTCTACACATCATCAAGATACTCTTGTAGAACTGATCATACTTTTCTCTTTTATTTTGTATTGCTATTACATTAGCATATGGAAAATATAAGAATCTTTTCAGGCACATCAGAATAAGTAAAAGATCCCCTTCATTGATATATTCATACTCATACATACATTGTTCGTAGAGTTAGTTTGGTTGTAAGTAGTTAAAACATACATAGCAGTTATAGCAGTTAATAGACATAATGTAAATGACATAAGGTAAAAGACACAAGGGGTTTTAAGTGGTTCAGAGACTCAAGCTCCTAATCCACTCTTCTACTTTCAACTAGCGAGATTTCCAAGGAAACCAAGAAGCACTCGAATCACTAAGATTCCTTGAGGCAACTGCCTTGGGACTTTGATTCACTAAGAACTCTTCAAGCCCAGCTGACCTTGGAACTCCTCTAGTTCCCTAGGAACTCTTCAAGCCCGCCAGAGCTTGGAACTTCATTTAGTCCCTTGAATGACAAGGACCCCTCGAGTTACAGCTTCTTGAGTTGTTTGTTTATTTGTTGGATTTGGTGCTGAGCTGCTAAGATGTCTTCATGCTCTGAACATCTTCTGTACTTAGCAGCTTGGCGTGATCATCCTTGAAGTGCAGTTGAGTATTGCATGATGCTCAGCTTCTTCAGTTACTCAACCTCCTCTGATGATCCCTTGATGATTTCCTTGAAGATCATTCTTCTTGATACATGATGGCTTCACATGATGAGTTTCTAAGATGACTGTAAGCTCTTCTGCTAGGTACTTAGAAACTTTCTCATGCTTGCCTCCGTGATGACGTTTGTGATCTCCTTTCTTGATACTTGATGCCTTCTCATGATGGACTTGCTAAGATGACTGTGAGCTCTTCTCTATGGTACTTAGAGTCTTCCCATGATGGACACCAAGATGACATGACGCTCTTCTTTCTCTCGGCAGTTCAGAACACTCTTCATGTAGTAGAACTATCACTTCTACATTGTAGAACTCTCACTTCTACTTCTTTCTTTGTATGTCTCTGAGTGTTCTTGGTGGATCGTAGAGTGAGCCTCCGGACTCACTATCTTACGTGGTTTAGAACAGTCCACTGTTACTCCTAAACTTGGCAAATCTAGCTCACTTCAATCTTTGAAGCTCTAGCAGATTTATACTCCTTCCCAATCCTTCCGTTGGAAAGTAGCCGTTGAAAGCTATTCAAATGTCTTCACAGATCTCGAGTTGACAGAGGTAGACTACTGATGTGACAAGTCATACTTTCTCTGACATTGCATTCTACTATTTCACCTACCCATCAGAGATGTCACTTTAATGTCTTGGGCAGGTCGAAGACTTTATTTCCTCCTTCTGATTTCTCGATCAGAGGTTGTCCTTTTGTATCGATGCTCTCAATAAGCTCTTGTCTGAATATTACCCTTCAGATTGAACTGTTGCCAATGCTTCAGTCTTCAGCTATTCGAACTCTACGATTATGATGCATGTCTTCAAGGACCTGATCGTAGTGTCATGTTTGACTGGTAGAGACAACACTACGATCTTGAAGAGTGTTGATTGGATCTTCAATGTAGAACACCTCTTTCTTCTCTTGTGCAGTACTTCAACACTTCTCTTTGCCTCAACAGTTCTTAGATATTGATGACTTGACTTCTTTGTTCTAGCCCTTTCTGAATTGCAAGACACTTCAGATTTGTGGCGTGTCCAGCTCGCTTTCTCCTTGTGATCTCCCGTTCACTTATCATTAATGGACTGACCCAATGCTTAATCACTTTAGCCTTGTTTTTCAGAAGCTGTCCAGTATCTTTGTATGCACTTTATCAGTTCTTTCTTTGTTTGGAAAACACTACGATCCTGGTAGCTTCCAAGATCGTTGTCCTCTGTCTACTTGACATCGCACTTGTCGACTTTCTTCGTCGATTCTTTGTTATCCGCTTCGATCAACTTGTGGAAGACTTCATCTTGAATGGCTTCTTCAACTCAATCTTGATGCTGATTAGGTTGATGCTTAGATCTTTTGCTAGCATACATGTCATTCGTTGAGTGCTCTATGGTTCCCTTCAGGTGGGATGTATCTTTGCGAAGTGCCAACTAGAGGATTTGTTCCTTTGGATATGCAGGAGTGTTTCATTAGTTGAGAATCGTATTTGCTCTCACGATTACGCTTATGCATTGTGAGCACAATGGTTGAGGTCGTAGATTACGCACTCTACGATTGACTTCTACCAATGCGGACACACTCGACTCTAGATCGAGATCTTGACACTCTATGATTTACGCCTTGTGCTTGTTATCTTCATCTAATCTTGCTCGACTACGATCTCGCATGTAATCAATAGACTCTACGACTCGAGTGTAGTCTACGATCCTTGACTTGGCCCGGCATCGATGAGACTCTACGACTCGAGTGTAGTCTACGTTTCGACTTGGCCCGGTAGATGTTGGTCATTTCGTGGCGTGTCTCTCACGATTACGAACATGACTTCCTCGGCGGATTTTGGTCCCGAGGAAGTTCTACTCGACACACCACGATCCTTCATCGTTTCTCCTAGCGATCTACGAACTCCGAGATCTACTATCTTACTGGACTACGATTCTGCCTCAACAGCTCTCGAGTTTTCCTTGACTCTCCTGGCAGACCCCAATTTTTGTTGCAGTGCTCGACAATCAGACAAGCCTGTCTATTACATCATAAGATCAACCTAACATGCTTGATCTTTCTACTTTTATAGTCCTTGTACATCATTTCTTTTTAAGGACTTTACAAAGCTGTTTTGCTTATGTAGGATCAACCTAACATACTTGATCAATTCATTCTAAGTCCTTGTACACATTTTTCTATTATCTATCAAAGGACTTTACAGCTTTTCTTAATGCAAGCATACTTGCATATTCATTCATATATATATCATAATCAAATCATATGTAAATGGGAATAACATTCACATGCTTATTCCTGACAAAAACCATCTAAGGAAATTCAAACACCGTGAATAAATTTACAAGTCTTATGGTAGAAAATGTCCATCACATGAGGAGCGTAATCTAGATCCGATAAACTGAATGCTGTGATCACATGATTCCTAGGCTCACATAATCTTTGCAATTGATAATAAAAAGCGATGGCAGTATATATATAAAAGCTATAAATATATATATACAGACATGATCAGCCACCACGAAGCACCTCCATGGGGGATCAAAAATATAAATAAATTGTAAAAGCAATCAACCGCCACGGAGTAAACTCCAGGTTGGACGAAAAGTAAATAAAGTCATTAAGGCGTAAAACCGCCATACGAAGTAAACTCTAAGCGGGATTGAATGTAAATATATATATATATATATATATATATATATAAAAGCGATAACGCATTAGGATGTAAAATCTGGCTCATCGAACAAAGTTCGACACATAGTTCATATATATATATATATATATATATATATATAAGTATATATATATAAGTATATATATATATATATATATACAAACTGAAATGAAACCACGGACCAAAATCCGGGCAAACACACACAACACGACTCAACGTGAAGAAAAGTGTGTGCAAAGATGAAGAGAAAGGCTTTAAAGTGTGTGAGAAGGCTTACAGTGGGCTGCCAAAGAAGACTTCTATATCTTTAAAGGGATGAACACTCAGCTCCCGCCGGTACAAAAGTAGCTATATATGAGCTCACAAGTGTTTAAAATGAGAAAGCACTCAGTGTAGGGTGAGTACAGAGCAAATTTGATATGGCTTCCTCACCTTTTTCTCCCTTAAAATGGCCACCCCAAGCCCTCTATTTATCTGAGGGGATTCTACGATTGGTCATGATTGTACTGCTAATGGTGGCCAGGTTGCCCCGAGCTTCATGAAGTCTGTTGTCTCAAAACGCGCACGCATGCACTATAATGTCCGCTCGAACTTTCAGAATGGCAATCCGGGCATCCGACTGAGGTATGTAAGACCTATTTCGGACCGCCGTTGTCGAGAGCCACGCAATGACATAGGATTAGAGGTTGTACGAAGTCAGGAAGATGGGATCATGCCCTCCGGTCTTCAAGCTTCAAATTCTATCCGTTATCCTGCGTAATAGTCACTCGGGATTGGACATCCTTAGTTCTTGTGGGACATTGCTGTGTAAAAAAGTGTGTATTAAAATGTTGAGACGACGTGATGTGGTATCAAGGTGGCAAGATGACGACTTTGCCCCTCACTGGGGTTATCACCGGTTTGGGCTGATAAAGCAGACGTTGCTCAGGGTTATCTCTGAGATTGGACTGCTACAAGTATTGAAGGTCCTCAATGTCATCTCTGAGGTGTGTCTGTCTTCCCGGTGTTATCTTCGGGTCTCGTACTAAGTGCCTCGGTGTGAGGGTCGAGGTTAAAGCTGATTGCATGCATTTGAAACAAGCATTTTTGGGGTTATCGCCGGAACTGCATTCCATGGGGTTATCTCCAAGGTTGGTAACTGCTACTCCCAGTGTTGGGACTGAGACTGAATATCTCGGGGTTATCTCCAAGATGGATCGGTTTTCTCCAGTGGAATTTCCAGTATTGGAACTGCATGCCTCGGGGTTATCTCCGAGGTTGGACCTGATACTCCCGGTGTGTGTTCCGGGGTTGAGGTTGAACTTCCGGTAGTATCCGGATTTGGATGTGATTTGTCTTCCGTGGTTATCTACGAAAGACGAATCCGCCTTCTGCGAATGTCGATGAATAGTGTGCGAGAAAATTTCGAGTGTCTACACACATGAATTGATGTATGATGAAGTTTAAGCCAAATCTTTCGGCTAGACTTACGATATGTTGCATTTCTTATAATCTATCAAAGTATTGTTAATGTTTTTCCAAACTATGTTGGTGTGGTTTTCAAATGAAGACTGAGTATGTTAAAATGGTGTGTCGTCTAAACGACGGGCACGTGAGGTTGCCACAACTTAAAACGTACATACGTTTAAAGAATGTAGTGTTAATCAACATAGAGTACTATAGGTTGATCACCTAAACGTGCTCGTAAGCTATGTCGGACTTACGGACTTTGTGTCGGGATGTCCTTTTTCAAAGAAATTATGAAATGCTCATGGTCTTGGATCGGAATTGATGTTTTACTGAATATTGTCATTGTAAAACGTTTTGAAGGAAAAGAAGTACTATTTTGAATTATCAATAGTACTTCATAACTATTGTTCAGTTATTGAAGATATACTATTCCTATGTTTCAAGCATGTCGTTTAATTGGAATTGTTATACTTGTTGAGCTAGTTATGCTCACTCTTGCTTGAACCATATGAATGCAACTAAGACCGAACAGACCGAAGGATCCGGCAAGGATAAAGGGAAGGCTAAGACGAACCCGTAGATTACCTATGTAATAGTATAGGTTTGTAATGATAATATTTGATATTATGACAAGAACAAATGTAACGGTTATAAAGAACCTGGGGAATGGTAATATTGTTTCAGAATATTTATATATAAGACATATTCGTTCTTTTGAGGCATTTCAATTGAATGTTTGTGTGAACTGTAGCACCGTGTAGCACCATCTGTCGGGTTGGAAGATACCCGGATTTAGGGGCGTCACAACTATAATATCTCTAATTAAGCAATATAAATCAATTACCCATTTTATCCAATTATTAAATCCACCTGAGTTGTTAACAAGAATTCACGGTATTTATAAGCTATTTTCCAAGTGATCAAATAAAAATATTCAATTCAATTAATTATGCTATATTCCTATGTAAAATAAAATAATTAAATTCATTAAGCATCAATTCCCAATTGTTACAAGCAGTGAAAAGAGATATCCCTATTCAATTCACAACCCTAATTATTTATCTCATAGAAATAACTAAGAATACATGTTATCACATTCGGTTCTAACCCTAGATTTCATCTCCCGAATTCATCTAGTGTAACATTGTGACGCCCCCAAAATAGGTATACATCACCCATCTTGAGTCGCCAAATACATGGTACAAAATTCAAATACAACTTAATACTATCGTGTAACATACGACAAAACATAAATTGAGAGTTTTAATACGAATATTGTCTTCTAGACAATATTCAACTCAAATGGAGTCCTCAATACATTTATTATCACACTATTTCATAGAATAGTGAGGACTACTAATACTATCATCATCACGCAAATCACTCCGTTCCCACGACTAGTCCAGAAGCTACGTTCTTATTTCCTGAAGAGAACAATGAAAGCAAAAGGGTGAGCTCAACTAGCCCAGTAAGAAATATTATGACTAAGATAATACAGAATAATTTATCGTTAACCTTCAACAGTGTTAAACTGATAAAATATAACAAACATCAAGTTTAACTGCAGTGGAACAAGCAATCCATTAGAAGAGTCAAGTAGAGCATAAAATCTACTATCTTCTATGATTTAAAAGATTTTTCATCACTTTGATCGCTGAGATTCAGCTTAAAAAATAATCCACATCATCGAATCAACCCTGCACTACGGCCAAGGATATTCTTTAAGATCACGACCACAAATTATCCATGCACTACGGGCCAAGGATATTCGTGTATTCATCAATGGTCATGATCATGCCAATAACTGTTCATCAATGCACTACGGGCCAATGAGGACTTTTACCACATTATTTGTAACATTACGGCCATGATTATCAAGAATAATCCACAGCCATAATCATACCAAGTCCATCTATGCACTCTGAGCCACTACGGATGACTTTCAACATAATATAAACATGAGGATGATGACAATGATATAAGAATTCAATAAAACAAGTTCAAGGATAAATTTTAAAGATTTATAATTTAATTTATCCGAATTCAATATCATCCAAATTATCAACATGATCTTTGCTTTGTGGAGTAAAATTCAAGAATGATACTGTATCAAAAATGATTTAGACCGAAAAGAAATCATTTTTTGTTATGAATAGTACTACGGGTGAATAGTACCCGAGTGGATAGTATCCCGTGAATAGTACTTCGGGAATAGTACTCCGTGAATAGTACTTCGGGAATAGTACTCCGTGAATAGTACTTTGTGAATAGTACCCGTGAATAGTACTTTTGTGAATAGTACCGTATAAATGGATAGTACTCATGGACAGTACTCTGGCATGAAAAACTTAAAATTTAACAAGAATGTGCAGAAAATATTCTTGTGAAACGATACTAGATGAAGCGCAAATTTCAAGGATATTCTACTAATTTCACGGAATATAGAAGCAATACTTTAACCGAATGATGGTATAATCAGGAATACGAGATGAAATAATATTACTCTCACACTACAGAGTATGGAAGAAAATATTATTCCTATGAATACTGAACAAAATAATATCCCTTACCTCAGAAGAAGACTGGATACTGGAATAGTGAGGTAGCAGACTTCACTTCTACTTTCTCTCTAAAGCTTCTCTCTTTATAAATGCTCTTGTGAATCTTAGTGAATTGGTGAGAATGAAAGAAGAATGAGCTTCTATTTATATAAAAATATAGTTTCAATAATTGCACGTTTTGGGGCTCGAAATATTACAGTATAATACCTTCATCTTTTTCTTCATTTTTAATTTAGTCCTACAAGTATTATCAAACTTGCACCACCTCCCCTAATAGTACATCTTGTGAATCAATAGTACAATCATGTGAATCAATAGTACAATCATGTGAAAAAAATAATTACAGTATAGTACCTTCATCTATACCTCCATTTTTAATTTAGTCATGCAAGTATTATCAATCTTGCACCATCTCCCCTAATAGTACATGCATGTGAATCAATAGTACACACATGTGAACAAATAGTTATAAACATGTGAACTAATAGCAATTAATTGCTCATTTATCCGATTAATTACCCGATTGGTCAATATAACCTCCAGACATCCATTATTATCGAAATAGATGTCAATTTCTACTAATACTAATAATCCCAACATAATGGAACTATCTATTTCATCTTTACTCAACACGAACTTATTCATTATTAATATTATAACTCACAATATTTAACAACTAGGTCGTTCCTAGGAAAGAGGGGGCTTTTCGATAAGGATTTCTCCTTATTGGCGTGCAATTAGGTGACCAAACCTCTCATTAACAGAACTTCTAGACATTGTCAATATTACAAATAATAATATGAATAACTTTGTCGTCTCAATTATTAATTTAATAATATAAAATATTATGCAGATGATACTGTGGCAATTATTGAATCAATAATATGAAAGATATTATGCAGCAATTACTGTAGCAATAATTGAGTATAACTGAGTGACTTCTTACGTAAGCATCAATAATCAATATCGTGTCTACTTATGCAACCCGCGCGACATCGTATTTACTTTTACTACTAGGTAGTTCAACAGTTTAACGGTAAAACTTTCGCCGTTATTTTTATAAAAAGATAATTCTGTCATTTTCTAAATACGATAATACTTTCGTTGTGGGGTCCACCAACGATTGTGCCATCGTACGAATATTCCCTGTAAAAACAAATATTCCCCGACACAACGAATATTTTATATCAACTTGCTTTTTTTGAAAAATTTTCAAATATCACCCTTAACTTTAACCTTTTATCAATTTAACCATTTACTAAATAACATAATAGTTATAAGAAAATTGAATATCTTCATTTCATAAAATTCGGGGTCTTACAATCTCCTATCCTTATGAAATTTCGTCCTCGTAATTTACGTACATACCTGGTATGTCGAAGAGATGAGGATGCCTCGTCAGATTCTAACTCTTGAGGTATAAGAATATATTCATTCTTATCCAACATTTTAGCAGGTATCTCCTCATACGTTAAATCTTCTACTATCTCTTTTGGTTCTAATTCAATATTGTGGTTCGGGTCGTCCACATATTTACGTAACATCGATACGTGAAAAACGTTATGAACACGTGACATACTTGGCAGTAAAGCGAGTCTATAGGTCACAGTTTCTACTCGATCAAGGATTTTGAATGGCTCAATTAAATCGAGGGTTGAGATTTTGTGAGACCCCAGATTTTATCAATAAAAATTTAAATTTTGTCCAAATAATTTTTAATATTATGGTGTGAATTTGAGATAATATTATAGTTGTGGGTAGTATTTATAAATTTTGCAAAGTATGCAAGTGGTTATATTATATTCGATTGGTGGGGAATATTCGGTTTAGCGGGGAATATTAAATACAACTACTCAATCATTGGTGGACCCCATAATGTAATTATTGTCGGATCGAGAAAACGACAAAAAATATTTTATTGAAATAACGGCGGAAGTTTTACCGTTGATATTGTTGAACTACTTCGGTAGTAAAAGTACAAGAATAACGTGTGGTTGCATAGTAGCAATACCTGTGATTGATTATTGATGCTTATGTGAGAAGTCACTCGGTTTGATTCCATTATTGTCGATTAATAATATGAATTATTATAGCGATAATGACGTTTTGTTTTATTCGTATTATTAACGTAATAAAAGCGTAAACATCTTTTTATATAAAAATGAATACTTTATTAAAGTTATTCTATAAATAAAATATATTATATTTTATTATGCATAGTGTTGCATAGTGTTTTTGTATAGTGTTGCATATTGTTTGCATAGTAAAATGTTTTTATATAAATAGAATATATTATATTTTATTTAAAAGATTTTGCTTTTAAATATGGACCGTCAGATTAAAGTAAATCAATCTAGACAGTTCATGGATTAATTACTATGCATTCTATTTTCCTATAAATAGAAGCTCATTCCTTCATTATTTTCTTACTTAATTCACTTTGAAACTCTAGAGAGAGAAATTATAGAGAAGCTATGGAGAGAAAGTTATAGAAAGAAGAAAGAGTATTCGCTACTTCATTACTTCTATATTCAGGTTCTTTTACTAGTAGTAAGGGGTGTTATTCTTTCTTCTTGAAGAGAACTTCATTATTCCATTCACTATTATTACATTGAATAACTTTGTAAAAGTGGCATACCCTATACATAACACTGTACACGCTGGCATACCCTATACTTGGTGAAATCCTTATGTTATTCCATTGCTTATTATTCTGTTGAATAACTTGTATACGCATGATTTACCTATACTTGGTGAGATTCTTCTATTATTACGTTGGAACATCACATGCATGTGTTTTACAGGACTGGTTAAAATCTTTATTATTCTGTTGGAACATCCCATGCGTGTGTTTTACAGGACACGGTTCCGTCTTTATCATTACATTGGAATATCCTATCGTGTGTTTTACACCGGATCCGGGTTCCATCTTTATTATTCATTTGAACATCCTGCTTCGATTGTGAATTTCACGACGGTTCCGTTATTATTATTCATTGGAATAACTTCTATCGCGGCAATACCGCATGCATGGTGATTTCTTTTGTTATTCCATTCTTTATTATACCCGGTTGGTTAAAACTTTGACTTCTATACTCCATGAAATTAGTAGAATATCCTTGATATTTGCGTTTCATCCAAAGATATCTTTTCATGGAAATATTCTTCCGATCATTCTTGAATTTTACTCTACTAAACAAGATCATGTTGATAATTTGGACGTTAATAATTCATGGATTAAATAATTCTTGAACTTGTTTTATTGAATTATTATGTCATTGTCATCATCCTCATGTTATATTATGTTATCTTTGGCTTACGTGCATAGATGAACTTAGTATGATTATGACCGAGGATCATTCGGTATAATCATGACTTGATATAAATGATGTGACAAAAGTCCTCGAGTGGCTTTGTGTAATGCGTTGATGGATAGTTTTGGTATGATTATGACCGGGGGTGATTCGGTATAGTCATGACCATTGATAATTTGATGAAAATCCTTGGACAGGTAGTGCAGGGATGATTAGATGTGGTGGTTTATTTATTAAGCTGAGTCTCAGCGATAAAAATTGATGAAAACCTTTTAAAACCTAAAAGATAGTAGACTTTATTCTCTACTTGACTCTTTTAATGGGTTGCTTATTCCGCTGCAGTTAAACTGGTTGTCTATTGTATTTTATCAGTTTAACACTGTTGAAGGCTAATTATAATTTATTACGCATTATCTTAGTCATAATATTTCTTCTTGGGCTAGTTGAGCTCACCCTTTCTTTTCTTTGTTCTTTGAAATGAGAATATAGCTGGGACGAGTCGGGGAACGAAGTAATGGTCCAGAGGATAGCATTAGTAGTCCTCACTATTCTGTGAAATAGTGTGATAATAGCTGTAATGAGGACTCCTTTTGAGTTTGTATAATATCTAGTAGACAAAATTTGTATTCAAACTCACAGTTTATGTCGATTGCATACCAGCAGTTATATTAGTAAGTTGTATTTGAATTTATGTACCATGTAAGTGGCGACCCAAGATGGGTGACGTATACTTAATTTTGGGGGCGTCACAGATTTACTCTCTTCGTCGATTCTTGCTTCTAGAATAACACCCTCTTGAACCTTCTTCTTCACATTCATCAGCTCCGGGTGTATAGCTTGAGCGGCTTAACTTTATCGATTAACGTCGATTCTACTCGTATTATTTAACATCATCACATGGGTCCCTAGAGTCTTTAACTCTATCTCTATCATTTTTAAGTCATATGAAATGAGTCTTATCGCACTCGTAAATGCATACGATCTTCTACTCAATGCGTCAGCTACCACATTCGCTTTTTCCACGATAATATTGAATGGTATGGTCGTAATCTTCAACAGCTCGAGCCAACGTCTTTGGCGCATTATACGTTCGTTTTGGTTGAAGAAATATTTAAGGGTTTTAGAAATGGGTTTTGTACTAGGGTCAATACAAAATTCAATTTCACGCTCTGGGGTAGGCCAGGAAGTCTTCAGGAATACGTCAGGAAATTTATTAACGATAGAAAAAAAAAATTGTGACTCTCATCCCAAGACTTGGATAGCATGTCACATTGATACCTATCAACTTGCCACCGTTATTCACGGCTTCCCCTACAAAAAGTCTGGCTTCGGTGCATTCCACATAAGAAAGTCACCAGTAAAAGGCTCAGGGCTATTTACTTATGGCTTAATATAACAGTGATTGACTTTAGTGGTTTGGTTGCTTGAATTCGCATAACAGGTTGGTTAGAAATATAAAAGCTAACAACTTTACGAAAATAATCAATTTTGGCATGATGAGTAGTTAACCAATCGATTCCTAAAATCACATCAAGGGCAAGTATTTTCAAAGAGATAAGATCGACAGGTAACACTACTAGAAAATCGACCTATAGCTACAGTCGCCGACCGTCGCTATAGGCCAAAAGACCGTCGTTATAGGATATAGCGACGGTCGCCGACCGTCGCTGTAGAAGTCGTCGCTAAAACCTATAGCGACAGGTCTTTTGGCCTATAGCGACGATCGGCGACCGTCGCTATAGGTCATGCCAAAATCGTGTTTAGATGTTTATAGCGGACGCCAAATGACCCGTCGCTATAGAGCTGTGCTTTATAGAACACTATAGCTACGATTCGATAACCGTCGCTATAACTTTTTATATTTAAAAAAATTAATTAATAATGCAAATTTATTCAACAAACACAAATACAATATAAAATAAAAAAAAAAATATTATATACATCATTTAAAATCTCCATGGCTCTTCTCTTCATACATATAAATTAAATACTATGCTAGAAACTTACAAAATACTTAATGTACCACAACCTACTTCTATAAATGTGGTATATGGCACTTCTCTTCATACATATAAATTATCAATCTCCATTGTTTTTATTAATGCCCGAGATACACCAAGAAAGAAAAAGAAGTCTAACTGCAGTAACCCAAATCTTTCCCCAACCATTGCCAAGACCTGTTAACTCCTCATTTGAAGAAGATGATCAGTCGCAACATTACAAGATAAACACCATTTGATAGCTTCTTCCCTAGCTTTTACGCACCACATAATGAGACTAAAGAATGACACTATCTTCCGTGACCGACTCCACAACAGACAATTAAATTTACGGATCAAAGGAGGAAGGTCACATATATTAACAGAATTGCATCCATATCGCAAACAGTTTTCAAGCCAAAAGACGATGTAGGATGAGATTTCAGTGATAGAAAGTAGACTTCTCAGAAAACTAAAACTATGGCTTTTGAAGCATACAAGTGTAATAGGGAGTGATGCACCCTTATCATGAATTCAAGGGAAAAAATTACATCATTTATGCATTTATATGCTCAGGAAAATTACATCATTTATGCAATTTGGGTAAATGAAACTGACAGATCATGAAAAAAGTAAGATTTCTAGGCAAGTTTCTGTAGCCCAATAAGATCATTTGATATGGAAAATGCTAAAAAAAGTACAAATAGATGGGCATCAAATCACTACATCAGCACTTTCACATAGCCATACAATGATGTTAAAAGCTAAAATGTAACTAGAAAGGCCTCGTATTATAATCCAAGTAAAAATTTAATTTGGAAATAGAGTATTGAAAAACAACAAAATAAAAGAAGTTGCAAACTAGACATATGATGACCACAGGCGGACCATTCCACTTCAAAACAGAAATCCCAGTCTTTCCCAATATTTTTCAACTAAACAAAAAGTCCACACAAGCAAAAACTACAAATGATTTATTTATTAAGGGAAATAAAAAATTGATAATATTGTAATGCAAAACACCAACAACACGATTTAATAATATTTCTGCACAACTGACTCTTTTCTAGGTGATCTTTGCAGGGCTCGCCTTACATGGATTTTGTGTATTTATTCCTTTAGTTCTTCATATATATATATATATATATATATATATATATATATATATATATATGTGTGTGTGTGTGTGTGTGTGTGTGTGTGTGTGTGTGTGTTCATAATATTGACATTAGGCGATTATAGTAGTTCTGCGGTACTTTGTTGACATGATTTTACTGCGAATATTCAATCAAGGGATCACATTCTTAAGATCATAAGTACCAAGGAGCACATGCGCACTCAAAGTAAATGAAGAAAAGCCTAAGCATGCCTTCTCATATCTCCTCTAAACTCAACAAAAGAGTTGACATAATACAAGTTATCCTTTGAAATCAACAAGTCATCGTAGTTTAATATGGATATTTCCTTCTTTTGGAAGAGCATTTGTTTTATTCCTACCACGCACAACTCAACAGTATAGAGGTGTCACCGCTAAACTGGTCAATCTTTGCCGCTAACATACTCCCCTTCCAAGAACTCAAAACTCCATCACTTAGGCATGAAAACCATAAATCCGAAAAGAGGAGAAAACTAAAATTCTCTCGCCACCGCCAAGGTAGCTCCCCACCAATCCATTGTGTACCTTGCACGTACAACCACCCATATTTTATGGTGACTATTTGATGCCTTTCCCAGGAGACTTTAGCATGTCAATATGATAGAACTGTGATGCAGGGCATCATAGAAGTAAATGAAAAGAAAGGAAGCTCAACCATTAATAATATTGTAATGCAAAACACCAACAACAAGATTTAATCCCCACCCAAAGAAACCCTTTCTCTTGGATACTACGTACTCCTCCTATATATGGAGTACTAGCAATTTTTATTGTTTCCTAAAAACAATGCAGCAAAACAAAAACCAATATCCCCAAATCCCACAAGCTAGATTTAGTGACAACACTTTATAACTCATAACCTAGCTATTATATATCCAGAGGAAACAATGGTACTAGTGCCAAATATATATTAGAAAAAAAAGAGAAATTAAAAACCATAAAAAATTAAAAAAGAGAAATTATTTTTTTATATTTGGTCTAAATAAATAGGAAGCACTGAATCCGTTAGCTAACAGTAATGAATTCTCAAACACATTTCCTTACAAAAGAAGTAGCTAGCTAGAGAGCTAGAATTAATTCCATCAACAACACCAATTAAGAAGATCATTATATTCCACAAACCAAAGTCACAAAAAACAAAAACAAAAACAAAAAAACCCGAAAAGGGTATAGAAAAAAGAAAAAGAAAACCCAAAATTCTTTTTTAGGTAGCTCAAAATTCTTGCAACAATAATATGACAACATTTATGTGACAACATTTATGTGAAGATTGCCCAAAATTCTCCTAATTACTTCAAATTGCTAAATGTTAGGGAAAAAAAGTATGTTAGGTCTCCCATAAACATCTAAATCGTTTAACCACCTTTTCAAATTTACAAACAAAAAAATTGAATAACTGCAAATAGTCATATATTAACTTCAAAATTTAAGCATGAAATGAAATAGTTCAAGAGAAAGAAAAAGAAGAAAAAACAGAAGTATTATCTAGTTGCAAGTGTATTCTATTTTTACATTGACGTGCAGCACTTTGACATGAATAAAATCCTAAAAAGTGACACTACTATTACTAATTATGTCATATTACAACCCTCTCTAATATATTATGGTACTAAGCAAATGCTAAATTCATCTTATGCAAATATGAAATCTACTTGTCAATGAAATTAAGGACATACCATCTGTATCTGTTGTCGGTCCATTTGGTTGAACAGAGGTTTCGATCTAAGCAATCTCACACTCTAATGTAACAAATCTCTCAAGAACTTCAGGTGTGCCGACAAATCTAACAAACCTGATAAAAAAAGGAAGAAGACATTAAATATATGAGAGAGATCTATAATGATGATAAAAATAAGATGAAGACAAAATTCATTAAAGTTGATTAAATTAGAGTTGATCATTAAATTAATTAGATTAATTCATTATAAGCAATCCAAAAGATTCTAATCACCTCTCGGCTAAAAAGCATCAAAATGGCTTATCAAGAACATTCAAAAAGGGGAAAAAAGATTGTCTCTCCTATCATTGCACGAGCAAAAGAAACACAAAAATTGTCAAGAATGAGCATTTACCTTATTTCTTTCAGACCTTCTTCATCACCAAAAACTGCCTCCTGATTGACTCTCCTAGTAGAAAATGCTGAAATACTATCATAGGCAAAATTCAAGTCTTCCCCCTATTAAGTCAATAAATCAATGGATGAGACTAAGTGTGATAAAAGAAAAAATCTGTGAAACTGGAATTGGATATGCAGAGTATTTATCAATAAATATGATATCTTTATTTGGTACAACTAATGCTAGCCCTGCAATTGCCATTCAATAAACTGAAATGATGATTGGTACAAATAAATCTCTGTTGCAGCCAGCCAGCAAAATTCCAACAGATAAAATACCTTCAACAGGGAATATGAGAAAACTACTCCAACAAATAAATACCTTTAACAGCACTTGCATCTACACTTCCAAGAAGTTGTTCTTTCCACCTCCTCAAGCTCTCGTCATCCTTGAACAATATGAAACCCCAAAAAAAATAAGTAAAAATTATTTGAACCAAAAATAAAATATCAAGAATCAAAGTAATTAAACTTATCTTTCTCAAGATGCTGTTCGATACTCATTTTGGGACCCAATTGTATTCGGGCTTCTTCTTCATCCTCGGTGGCATAACAAGAGGCTTCACTCGGCTGTCTGCTTGTAGAAGAAGAATGTTTCCCTTGATCTTTCGAATCAGAAGCATCCTAGTTAAAACCGATGTCCACATGGAAGAACCCCCTAGTTGAACTGAAATTTGTCAAACATATAACACATGACAACTCTAGGGTTTCGCGATTCGAAAAAGTGTGCCCAATCCGAGTAAAAGATGACGAGTGGATGATAGAGTAACGAGCATACAGAATGATTTGGGTTAGAGAGGAGAACAAGCTGTAGAGGAAGAGTAACGAGAGAGAAAGTGTTAGAAAGGAGGGAGATGACTTGAGAGTACGAAAGATAATTTGGAGGAAAAATTGGAGTGACATACTAAAATGATTGATTTGGGAGAAAGTGGGAGGGTTTTTTTTTTTAAAAAAAAAACCTCTATACCGACGGTTCTGTGTCGACCGTCATGATAGATATCCTATAGCGACAGTTTCGTGCCGACCGTCGCTATAGCTCGTCGTTATATGTCGAATTTCTAGTAGTGTAATGTGAAAGTGTCGATATGAATCAACAAGATTTATAAATAGTGGAGGTAACGAAAGTTTCTACTAACTAAGTTTCAACCAATAAGTTAAAGTTTAACTTCTTTGGGGTCAAATTTAAACGTTGAGCGCAAACAAGAGAGATAAAAGAATGGGTAGAACCGGTATCTAATAAGGTATAGACTTCACAAGAATTTATAATTAACTAACCCGTGATAACTTCATTCGGGTTACTCACTTTTTGAGAAATCACGAAAAATGCTTTTCCTGAAACCACCGACTTTGTTTTATCCGTATCCGCCTTTGGTACCACCGTCCCAGCAGGACTTGATTTCGTTACAGGACAAAATCGAGCTATATGACCGTCTTTTCCACAACTAAAACATACCTTGGAAGGCAGTGAACAGTTTGGACTTATGTGTCCCTCCTCTCCGCGTCTGAGCATCTAACCGGTGGTCGTTCTCCTCCCCTAGAATTTGTTGCTGGTGTTGGCGCTGCTGCCGACGTCTTCCCATCATCGTTAAATCTTCTCTTCTTAAATTTTCCACTTGAATCATTTCTTCTATTATCTTGGCCATGATTACCACCGAAGTGGTTACCATTTCTGGCATGATAATTTCCTCCACGATGGTTATCATTATTCCGATGACCGTTGCCACCGATAAGATTATTATCGTGTTGTTGCTCGTTATCTTTTGGTTGAGCTGGTTCATTATCGCGCTCCAATAACTGAGCCCTATTCACTACATCTGAATACAAACATAATTTGTGAGAAATGAGGTATTGACGTATTTCGGGTCTCAATCCTCGCAGAAACATTCGTGTCATTCTTTCCTCATTATCAACCAAATGGGATGTAAACCGAGATAACTCGGCAAACTTAGCCTCATACTGCGACACGGTCATATTGTTTTGCTCCAACTTGATAAACTTCACATCCTTCATGTGACGAATACTTTCGGGAAAGTACTTGTCGTTGAACAGCTCTTAGAACTTCTCCCAAGACATTTTGAGTGCGAAACGATGAGTACGTTTTACTGATTTCCACCAGTAATCTACCTCTCCTCGCAACATGAAGGTGGCAAAGGGAACCTTTTGCTCCTCGGAGCATTCCAAGACACCAAATATCTTGGTGATCTACTTTATCCACGTCTCCGCTTTAAGTGGTTCTGGCTCTCCCAAAAACTCCGGTGGTCCCAGCTCCTTGAACTGCTTAGCGGTGACTGTCCGAGAGTTGCCAGTGTTTCCACCTGCATTTTGAACAGGAGTCTCTCTCGCCTGATGTTGCATTAATTGCATAAAACCTCTGAACATCCCATCGTTCATCATTTGATCGGTGTTGTTGTTTACCTGAGGATTATTGTCTTCCTGTTGCACATTATCTTGGGTATTAATCGTTGGTGACTCAACGGTCTCATGTGTTTCATTGCTGATCTCAACATTTTCATATGTCATTTTCAAACACTGTCATAAAACAATGGTTAATTGACATATCACATATTATCCCTATACTCTGACAGACCAAATAAATACCAAATAAACTTAGGTAGGTCATACTAGCGAAGGAATTTCCCGTATCTCCTGTGGCGCCCCCAAATTCAGGTACTTGAAACCCGAACTCGGTGCTTCACGATACCATTTCTATGAGCGGAATAATACTAATAATAATAACAATAATATAAATATCAAACTTAATTTACATATATCAAAGTCTAAATCTCAGGTACGCGACCTTTAAACATTCATTACATCATAGATAATAAATATCATTGTCTTAATAAACTTTAACTATTACATAGAATATTATAAAACTCATCCGAACAGCTTTCCTTTCCCCTTATTCTTGCCTGAACCTTCTGGTTGATCATACTTAGCTGAAAACATTTAAATTTAAAGCAAGAATGAGCATTTGATTGCCCAGCAAGTAATAACAACAATATATATAGCTGAAAGAATTAAATGTTTTCTTTGAAAGACACTTCTACAACGAATCAACGGTTGTGAAGTAAGCTGAACCAATAATAACAACATATCACTTCTATATGAAATTTTTGAAACTACGTATTGACTATAACTGGAGATCATTTAACATACTATGAACATTATTTTTTATTTTCGAAAAGGTTAAACAGAAATTCATCTGTAAACCGTCATAACTTAGGGCATGGGGGGTGATCAGCCCGTTATGCCCTGCATTGATCAATACTACATCCAAGAACGATATTATCGTTCACTCTATCCACCTTAGGTGCACAAAAAAATTCCCATATTCGGGATGTTCATACTTAGTCGGGAATCCGAACCAAAACAATTTGGTCGGATACAATAAGGTTCTATCTTGTTCAACAATATTTTTATGTCTAATTTGAATCAAATAGCTTAGAGGCGGCTTTTTAAGTCAACGATATACATACTCGAAATCAATAAGTATGTATCAACATATGATTAAATACAATGGTTATCCAAGTGGGGACACTTGTCTAACCCTATATACGAATTAACGAACAGAATAAATATCTGAATTATACAATAATACAATGATCGAATAATGTAAGAACTTGTATGAATACAAAGATTGGATACATAATCAATAATAATAGAGTTAATAATCTAGCACAATAATAATATAATTCTGAAACTTTCTTACTCATGTCCATTCAGATAAAGTAAATGCAAAAGTAGGATACTTTTTGTCATTTCTAGCGCCTAATAACGCGCGACTTAGATTAATCTTTTATCAAACGACCTATCAATAATAAGATCATTCGTTCGATTAGAATTTTATATCACATCACATAGTACTGCTATTTGCAGTCTGCACATAATCTAATCACATTGTCACATATGTTAACAGTTATTGATTCACTAACAAACACATATCTAGTAAATTTATCTAAGTCTAGATCAATTTCTGAAATATTTTGGTGTACCTACGGCTTTATCGGGTAAATATCGAGTCTAAGACTCTATCGTGTAGTTCAATATTCGTTTAGATATTTTAAATATCAGTCATATTATTTTTCATAGCCTTATAATAATTTTTAAATAATTATTATACTTTATCATGAATTTTCAAACACTAAAATCATTATTAAATGATTTAAATATTAACTAATTCTATTATCATTACTATTTAATTAATATTAAATTATTAATGAAACCATTGCCAAAATATTAAAGTTATTTATAATAACTCAAAATATTTTTAAAGTATTAATATTACCCTTAAATGATTTTTAAAATATTTAAAATCATTTTTAAATAATTAACATTAATATTAGAATATTAATTTATTATTTATCAAAATATTAAAAGTCATTAGTTATAATTTAAAATATTTTTAACTCATTTATTTCCTTTTAAATGATTTTAATTCAATAAAACCATTTTTAAACTATTTATTTAATATAATTATTAAATAAACTTAATATCATTAATATTAAATTATTAATGAAATTTACCTTTAAATATCAAAAGTTATATTTTATAACTTAAAATATTTTAAACTATTTATTTTCATTTAAAATAATTTTATAATATTAAAATCATTTTTAATTAATTTATTTAATATAATAACTAAATAAATTTAATATCATTAATATTTAATAATTAATGAAACTTATCTTAAAATATTAAAATTTATGTTTTATAACTTAAAATATTATTAAATACCTTATTATTATTTAAAATGATTTTTAATACAATAAAATCATTTTTAATTAATTTATTTAATACATTTATTAAATAATTTAAATACCAATAATATCCTAATAAATATTAATATTTATGAAAAATATGTCAAATTATTAAAAGTTAATTTTTATAACTCAAAATAATTTTTAAAACTATTTTTGTAATTTTTAGAATTTATTTACTATTTTTAAATGATTTTTAGAAATTAAATTAATTAATTTTGATATGTCTGTCGCTAAAGCCCTTTGGCGATCGTAAGTGTCGCCTTAGGTGTTCTTGAGAAACCCAGGCATTCAAAGTCAGTGCTCGAGCTTGCTTGTTTGACCATCAATTATTCCATGTGTAATGTGTCTCTGGTCTAGTTAATGGTTAGATATTATAGTACTGATGTAATACTACACAATCTAACAACAACCATGGTCAAAACATACATCGTCTGCAAGATATAAGCTCAAGAACAAAATTTGTCGAGTTGTTCTTGGCGACGCTGAAATTCCGCCCGAGAAAATAAAGTAAAGTAATTCGGTCAACGCTTTTGATGGCCCTCTATCAGGAAATCTGTTCAAGGTAAATGTGTTCTGCTCGTCGGGCTGTCTAAACAAACTATCAGAGAACATGTTTCAATCCATGGTCAAGTCTAAACATCATAAGTCGGAAAGATCTAAGTTATTGAAAAAGTTGTCAGAACTGTTCTTCATTTTCTGGGTTACCCAGAAATGAAGAACAGTTCGTGCAAACATATTTGGGCTTCCACAACTTTCAATCCATGTGATTATTTTGTGATATATGGATTCCATGCTGTAGACAACATGTAAGACTAACGATCTATTACATAAAACCAATAAAACAACAACAAAACAAAAAGATCTAGTTCGGTTAAATTTTGTCAGAGACAGCGTTCATCTGTTTTCTAGGTTACCCAGAAACAGAAAACGTGATTGTTTTACCTACTTTGACCAAGCACCATATTTACTCTGTTTGATGATTAGAAGATTTTAAGGCATAATCGTGTAGTCTATATAACATAAAACAATCTTATTACCATAACAGAATCAAAACAGCTAACATGCGAAAGATCTGTAGACATGAACATATTGTCAGAACGTTCTGGGTAGCATCTGGGTTACCCAGATTGGCATGGTCATGGTCGGTCAACCGACTTTGACCATCAATAACTTTCACTCTACAACAGATCTGACTCTGAATCAAGCTCCAGATTTAAGATCTCACAGCATACTACAACTCCAAAACATAAAACACACCAAATCATAAGCAAAGAGAGATCTACAGCCTTTGACTTTTGCTTGTTAGACACAAAAAATAATCTTTTACCATATTTTGAAAAATGTTAAATCTGAGCCTCTAGATGTTATGGATCTAACATCTAGCAACCTAGATCACTTTGTTAGACTCCATACAACATAGTTAACACAAAAAAAATTACATCTAACATAAGATCAAAAGTCAGATTTCTAGAATAGGGTTTACCTCTTTATGAACAAGTTCTGATTTCTATGCTTCTGATTTGTTATGTGAGTTGGTGGGGCTGATTTTGTGACTGATCTAGAATGGCAAATTCGTGGGTTTTAGAGAGAGGAGTTCTAGGATGAAAGTTGTGAATAATTTAGGCTAAATGTGCACTTTCTCTCTCTTGAATTCTATATAAAACATGTATGCAATGAACTTGCTTGATCACATGGCTGTGATTTGTAGCTTGTAGGGTCATAGCTAGGTAGACTAGGGTGGCTTGCAAGATTTGTCTAGCAATAATACACCAAATGGGACAAAAAGGGCAGTTTGGTAATTTTATTTTAATTTTAAGGGTATTCTTGTCTAAGGTGCTTGAATCTAGGATTTATTCACTAGATTTTACATCTTAAAGTTTCCCAAATAATTACTAGGATTTGAAAAATTAAAATTAAAGGGTAATAAAATTTTAATTAAACACACTAATTTAAAATTATGGTTTTTAATAGAAAATTAGGGTTTAAATATTAGGGTTCCTTAATATTATTAGGGTTCCCAAATTAACAATTAGAGTTTCCTAATTAACATTATAATTTACTAAAGTAATAATTAGGGTTTCTAATTTTAGTAAATTAGGGTTTTCAAATAATAATTAGGGTTCCTCCTAATTACAGAAATTCTATAATACACAATAAAATTCCTATAACACAATTACTACTCAGTCTTAACCTCATAACTGAGTTTAACAATTAGGGTTTAATAACACGATATAAGGGTTATGACATAATTTACCATAATTGACTAACTATTATCAGTCTACACATTTACAGTACATATTTATAGCACTAAAAAATTAAAATATAATTAATATTATATTATTATTCTCATCCCTTGATCAATACCCAAATTTAGGGTTTGGATTCCATATCTGGTTTATTTTTCATATATAACATTATTAATTAAGTTAAAATAATTAACTTAAATAATCTGAACTAAAATTCATATAATAAAATAGTAATTATAATAATTCCAATAATCATTTCATATATTATTTAAATAATATAAAATCATATTTTCATAGAAAATAAATAATAAAGACATTTCTACTATAAAATTAATTATTATAAGTATATACTTTATAATGATTAATAATTCTAAAATAAAATTATTTGAAATTATTCATGTAATAAATAAATTTTATTTATCACATATTTACATACACATTACTTCGCACATATTCCCATCTTTAAAAAAAATTATATGCAAAATTTCTTATTTATTTACATAGAAAATATCGGGTTATTACATTCACCATCCCTTATAAGGATTCCGTCCCCGGAATCACCGTTTTAAAAACTCATACGTACATACAGGGGTATATAATATACACAATCAGTACAAGTAGATCTCGATCATAATTGATCGAACAAATCTTTAACTATTCATATAAAGCTTGTCTATCTGATTAAACGGAAGCTTGATTTTTAAAAGAACTCAAATTCCTCCTTCAAAATTTCTTTATAACATAATTTATATATATAGGAAAATCATATATATACGAAAACTAAAGTTATTCAAATAATACCTGGAGTTCCATTCCTAGCTGCCACAATATCCTGGACCGTCATATTGAAGACTCGTACGGTTGGTTTATTGGTTGAAGTCGGTCCTGTGATTGCCATAGTCCCGCTGTATTTTTCCGTGGTTACACTCCCTACCTCCATTTTCCTCTTTGGACAATCCTTCACCTTATGCTCCATAGACCCACAAAGAAAACACACATTGTTCATCCTTGGGTTGGGGCAGTTGGGAGAAATATGGCCCTCATGCCCGCATTTGTAGCTGATAAGTGGATTTTATATACACTTATTCGGTATATTTTACTTGAATTAGTTGCTTATATTTATGTGTCTTAGTTACTTTTCATGCATTTTGTGTTCATTTTGTAGGTTATACGTTTGGGAGCGGTGTGAGCAACTATTGGTAAGGAAAAGCAAGGAAAATGCAAAGAAAAGTAATCCGGACATCATTTGGGCTTTCATGTTTACTTCATGTTCTTGGTTTGGAACTTAGCTTACATTGTAGAGCGTCTTCGTAGCTTTTCAGAACATCTTGAATCGTTCTAATCGGAGTTCGGATGCAAGAATTATGGTCTTTGTACCAACGGACGTCAAACTTCGCTATTTTGGTTAGCCATTTTCATAGCAGTCCCTTCCAGCCCAATTTCAGCCTTCATCCGTGCATTATTTCTCAATCATCAAAGAATTAAAGTTGTAGAGCTCGTCGATATCTTCGATTTGATAGGTGGCAGGCTCTGTAACTCTTCCCGGATCAAAGGTTATGGCCATTTTACCAGAGCACACTGCAGCTGAAAATCAACCTCATGGTGCGCGATTTTGCATGACGCGCAATTCTGATAGCAAAAGCGTGACAACTTCAGGTCAATTCTTAAGCCAATTCTTGACGCAACGCGTGAGTGTTGACCAAAGCTGACTTTTCATTAAACAGTGCAATTGAAGCGTAACAGAGAGGGGGATTCAATTAGGGCTTATATATTAGACTATTTTCATTATGTAAGATTCATTCCACCCCTTGGGGGCTGAAACTACTGTTACTTTCTTTGTTCCAATATTCGATTAGATTATATTAGAACCCTAGATTAGCTAAGATTTGGGGATTGAAGCAATTAAAGAACATTGAAAGTTCAGAAGTGAAAGAAGAGAAGAAACTCAGATTTGCTATTCTTAATCCCTAACTCTCTTACTTCTATTTATATCTTTCAATGTATATTCAATTGTGGATCATGGATTCTAATTCAACTATGAGATAAATTCTATTTTGGGATTGCAATGGAATCTATTGTCTAGTTTATTTTGACATACTTCATTGTTAGCCTTATTGATTTCTATGGGATTGTCTATTAAGATTCATACTTATTTGCTTAGTTGATTGGCCATCAATTACTAGGATAACCCATATGAACTTGAAAGACGGAGTATGGGTTTAGATTTGATCTTGATAGCTTGTGTTTGTATGTTCTACATGGTGATGGAATATATGATTCGTGCTTAGGATAGACATATACCGAAGCATCGCTCGTAGTCAATTGAGAACTTGGGCTTAAACCCTAATTATTTGTAAATCACATAGACATATAGTGGTTTAGGTAATTTGGGTGTTCATGTGTATTCTTTCAACTAGGGATTATATTTGATATGGGTATGGTACATCAAGAGATGACTATATTTCACTTTTGTGTTCTCGACTAGCAATCCAATGCAAGTAATTTGGTTTATCATGGAGTGTATTGATTTAAATGATTCAATAGATGAAATTGTAATCTCAAATCTTCATTATCTAGTCTCACTCTAGAAATAGTTAGGTTTATTTAATTTAATAGTTTAAATATAAAATATAATATCATTCGTTTAAATAAGACTGAGATGGTTATGGGCTAATGCTTGGTGAACTTTATTAGTTAATTCTCCGTGGGAACGATACTTTACTTACTCTTTATTACTTGTTGACCACATATACTTGCGTGTTGTGCGTAACTAGAATTTACCTAACAAGTTTTTGGCGCCGTTGCCGGGGAATTAGCTTAATAAAATTTTGCCAACATTAATTTCAATCAAATTAGTCTTAATTTAAACATTTTTTTTTTGTTGTTTTAATTATCTTCTTATATTTCTCTCTTTTCAGGTACCATGGGTGACTTTGCTTATCAATGGCCTTATACAAAAATGATTCAACCAAGGGACACAAGCACTGAGGGAGTTAATGTATTTTCTACATTGTCAGCACAAATTGCAACACTTTCGGAGAGGTTGGATATTCTTCCCAACGCTTTTCGAGAGATAGTAGTTACATGTGAATCTTGTCTTTGGTGAGCATCAAGAGTTATCGGTCTGCAACATCAAGGTTGGACAAGTGCGGTTTGGGGGTGATTACTCAACAACGATGTTTATCACGATTATCAACAAGGTTGGGGTATCACCCAGATTATGAATGAGTTATAACTATCGACCAATCTGCATCCCAAGTCCAACACATCCATCGATTTCTTAGATCCACCTTCAACGCAACAAGAGGAAAATTCAAGGTTGAAGGAATTCATGTCAAAAAGCATAGCGAGACCATGAAGAGATGATGATGAGTCGGGAGTTATCAAGCCAAAATCTTAACAAGCAAAGATGGAACAACTCATTAACTCCTCGATGAATGGTCCTCGATACATGGATTTTGAAACTAAACAAGATAATTCAAGATTGGAGGATTTGTGGTTCAAGTGTGTAGCATCAAGTGAGGAGAAAATGATTGAGCAAGAGAGGTCAATTCAAAATCTTCAGAATCAGATGGATCAAATGTTTGAAGCCTTGAACAATCGCCCTCCAAACAATTGGTGCTATGACATGGACGATGAAAGTGATGGAGAGCCAGAGGTGTTCATGCCACTGAATGAACTGAAAGGAGTGGACATTGAGGAGACAACTGGGGGTATGGAAAATGAAGATCATGAGCTGATTTGTATAATACCCCAAGTGCCTTCTCAGTTAGAGTTGAAAAATTCAGTAAAATTTACACACCCATGTCCCCTTGGTAGTCACATCCAAAGCAAGAATTTCTGCGATTATGAGGCCTCTTACAAACCATGGTGATCTGAGGAAGAGATATTAGAAGAAGAAAATCTTGTTGTATCATCATGCCTCGATGCAAAAATCTAGTCACAGATACAACGGGAGAAGCACCTGGCGATGCAATAGAAATGGAGACATCATGTACAGAAAATATGCTAGGTGACTTCAATCCGAAGACTCTCATGATGGGGAACCTACCAAAGCACATAGCGGTTCTAATGGATGGAGGGTTCTTATCTTATCGTAGAGGAATTGGATAGCGGTGTCAAGAAAAGAGTCCAGCTAACGGACTATAAACTGAGCGCTCGATGGGAGGCACCCCATCCAATCTTTCTCCCTCCTTGTTTAATTCTTATTTACTTTCATTATTTAGTAGATGTTAGATAGTGGTCAGTCTTAATAATAGTTTTATTGTTTCACCTCTCAGGTTCAATCCAATTGCTATAAGCATTCAGGATCAAACAGAAGTCAAAAAAAAAAAAAATTCGCGAGAGTAGAGGGGTGGTGCGCATTCTAAACTAAAGCAAAACATGCGGTAGCCATAGCATACCTCGATCATGAGAAAAAAAAAATGCTAAATTTTTAGAATTTCTGACTCAAGCATTCAGACAGTTAGAAGCCCACACTCAGTCTCCAAGTATAGAATATCTCAAACTTAGCCATCGCCTGATATACCATCGGATCATGAGGAGGTGAACGGAGATGACATTGCCACTTAGGGGAGTATTCTTTCACTTTTAATTACAATGAGGGCATTGTTTATTTTAAGTTTGGGGGTATTGGGTTGTAGTGAGTAGTTGTTGCATATAGTTAGTTGCATATAGTTTGATTGCATACTTAAGTTGCATAGTAGGGGTATTTTAGTATGATTTTTTTTTTTAGTTTTCTTTTGTCTTGTTTACTTAGTATGTGTTTAGTTGCATAACATTGCATAATCCCAGGCTTTTAGTTAGTTGAATTCTAATTTGGTGATGATGACATAGAAATTTGATAGATTTTTGAATTTAGTGGATATCTTGAGCTTAGTTATAATTTTATCTGAGGATATAATTCATGCTTTGTTGTTTAGATGTTACCGGTATACGACAATGTTCCTATTTGCTTGTTGGTTAAGATTAGCATGCTTGTCTGCATTGAGAGGAAAATATTGTTTTTAATGATAGAATTGTGTAGGAAATGAGTAATGACTATGAAGACACTTAAACTCGAGTTTTGGGCAGCATGGGTATGCTTACTTTTATAAAAAAAAAAAAAAAAATTTGAATAATTCTGGTGGCTAGTCTTGTTTGGGGACTTTGTTACTTGAGTAAAATGCCTTGGGGGATTCTCTGCACTAGCGCCCTAAGGTCTTAATAGTGCAGGAGTCGTTGGTTGAAAGCTTCGCTAAGGGGTATACTTTATTAGCCTAATGGAATGAGACATTACACGATCATGGAAAAATATATATATATATATATATATATATAATAATAATAAATAAACATGCATGAAAAAGTGCGAAAATCGCCTAGTGAGTAAAAAAAAAGCGAGAATAAACCCTTTGTTAAACCTTAGTTTGTACTGATGTGTTGGAGTAGTTCTTGTTTCATTTGTATGCATAGTTCTTGATTTAAACTTCAATTTTCTGTCTTAAGCAATTTAGCATGTGGTATCTTCATCTTTTTCAAGCTTATCTGTGAACACATCTCACACACACACAACATCTTTATAGCAGGTTAGGACTATATGATTGTATGCCATTATGCATTTAGCTTAGTTTGATGCTTTGTTCTTGAATCTTGATATTTCTACGAGGCATGTCTCTTTGGAATTCATAACATGACTGAAAAAATGGGGAATCATTGTCATAGTAGCGTAGCTTGCATAGCATGTAGATTGCATTATATTGTGTTGCTGCATGACAAACAATGGTTTAAGTTTAGGGTATTTGATAAGTGGATTTTATATACACTTATCCGGTATCTTTACTTGAATTAGTTGCTTATATTTATGTGTCTTAGTTACTTTTCATGCATTTTGTGTTCATTTTGTAGGTTATCGTTTTGGGGCGGTGTGGCGACTATTGGTAAGGAAAAGCAAGGAAAATGCAAAGAAAAGCAATCCGGACATCATTTGGGCTTTCATGTTTAATTCATGTTCTTGGTTTGGAACTTAGCTTACTATGTAGAGAGTCTTCGTAGCTTTCTGGAATATCTTGAATCGTTCTAATCGGAGTTCGGATGCAAGAATTATGGTCTTTGTACCAACGGACGTCAAACTTCGCTGTTTTGGTTAGCCATTTTCATAGCAGTCCCTTCCAGCCCAATTTGAGCCTTCATCCGTGCATTATTTCTCAATCATCAAAGAATGAAAGTTGTAGATCTCGTCAATATCTTCAATTTGATAGGTGGCAGGCCCCGTAAATCTTCCCGGATCAAAAGTTATGGCCATTTGCGAGAGCACTGCTGCAGCGAGAAAATCAACCTCATGGTATCGCGATTTCTGCGCATGACCGCGCGAATTATGATAGCAAAAAACCTGATTTTTTAGCTTTTGCACATGCGCGTAACTTCTAGGTCAATTCTTTGCGGACGTTGCGACGCTCGAGTGTTGACCAAAGTGAGTTTTCATTAAACAGTGCAATTGAAGCGTAACGGAGAGGGGGATTCAATTAGGGCTTATATATTAGACTATTTTCATTATGTAAGATTCATTCCACCCCCTGGGGGCTAAAACTACTGTTACTTTCTTTGTTCCAATATTCGATTAGATTAGATTAGAACCCTAGATTAGCTAAGATTTGGGGATTGAAGCAATTAAAGAACATTAGAAGTTCAGAAGTGAAAGAAGAGAAGAAACTCAGATTTGCTATTCTTAATCCCTAACTCTCTTACTTCTATTTGTATCTTTCAATGTATATTCAATTGTGGATCATGGATTCTAATTCAACTATGAGTTAAATTCTATTTTGGGATTGCAATGGAATCTATTGCCTAGTTTATTTTGATATACTTCATTGTTAGCCTTATTGATTTCTATGTGATTGTCTATTAAGATTCATGCTTATTTGCTTAGTTGATTGGCCATCAATTACTGGGATAACCCATATGAACTTGAAAGACGGAGTATGGGTTTAGATTTGATCTTGATAGCTTGTGTTTGTATGTTCTACATGGTGATGGATTATATGATTCGTGCTTAGGATAGACATATACCGAAGCATCGCTCGTAGTCAATTGAAAACTTGGGCTTAAACCCTAATTATTTGTAAATCACATAGACATATAGTGGTTTAGGTAATTTGGGTGTTCATGTGTATTCTTTCAACTGGGGATTATATTTGATATGAGTATGGTACATCGAGATATGGCTATATTTCACTTTTGTGTTCTCGACTAGCAATCCAGTGCAAGTAATTTGGCTTATCATGGAGTGTATTGATTTAAATGATTTAATAGATGAAATTGTAATCTCAGATCTTCATTATCTAGTCTCACTCTAGAAATAGTTAGGTTTATTTAATTTAATAGTTTAAATATAAAATATAATATCATTCGTTTAAATAAGACTGAGATGGTTATGGGCTAATGCTTGGTGAACTTTATTAGTTAATTCTCTGTGGGAACGATACTTTACTTACTCTTTATTACTTGTTAACCACGTATACTTGCGTGTTGTGCGTAACTAGAATTTACCCAACAGTAGCATACAAACTTACCCTTCAGACACTCACCAGAGTGATTCTTCCCACATTTTCCACACTGAACTACCTGCTTCTTCACACCTTCCTGTTTCACCTGAACATTCCCAAAATAATTCCCCTTTCTTTTCTCACCCCTATTCCCACTATTTGTTTCCACCTTCACAGCTCCTACAGCCTTGCCTTTGTTCCTCTTCTCCTTGTTATAGAGGCTTATGGCCTCACTCCCCTCCACTATGATAGCCTTTTTCATGAGTGCTGCAAAAGTATTGATCTCAACAACATCGCCACCTTGTTGTAGAGCGTGGTTTTAATCCCATTTCGAACCTCCTTGCCTTCCTAGCCTCCAGATCAACTTGATGTGAGCGAACCTAGCTAACTCATTAAACTTGGCAAGATACTCCGCAGCAGTCATGTTCTCCTGCTTTAACTCCAGAAATTTTACCTCCATCCTAACCTGCATGCTAGCTGAGAGGTAGTTTTCGAAAAACAAAGTCTTAAACCTAGCCCAAGTAACTATTCCTTCTCCCGCCCTCGCTTGATTTGCTTCCCACCAAAAGTTTGCCTCCCCTTTCATCATATAGGTGGCAAAAGAGGTCTTTTGCCCCTCATCTACCCTACCAACTACGAACGCCTTTTCTATCTCATTAACCCATGTTTGGGCTTCTATAGGGTCAGTTGATCCCTTGAATTCTGGTGGTCCTACTGCCTTGAAGTCTTTGAAGTTTGCCAAGCGATTGTCTGGTCGGTTCCCCACGGCTGATATTCTCTGCTGCATAGCCTGAGCTACCATGTTCGCAAAGTTTTGCATTGGGTCTTGCGGTTGTCCTTCAGCGTTGTTGACAGATTCTTCTGCCCTTTGATTTCGTGTTTGACGTCTTGGCAGCATTATCTGATTACATAAAATCATAAATTAAACTTACATTCTAAACCTTATTGTATAAGTTTAACATGTAGCACGAAGTTTTATACAAAACTTATTCCTGTAATGAAACATAGATTCGTATTCATCAATTCAATGTACTTTACATAACATAACACATACTGTTATCCCTTTGTGACCACAAAAGTCGGGAATTACTGTAATAACTTATACAAAAGTTTGAGAATATTACATTACACCCGTACATTATCAAACATACATAATCAACTACTAATCCTACTTATTTCCTAAGTCACGGTCTTTCATCTTTCTTTTCCCTTTCTTGCTCGGAGCTGCACACGATTTGTTGATTTCGGCTCCCATTTGATCAATTTGGATTTTAAGATTATCTTGTTATTCCATAGTTTCTATTAACGCCTTTCGCAATTGGTTATTTAGTAGCTTTTATGTGAGACCCCAAATTTTATAAATAAAGATTTAAATTTCTCGAAATATTTTTTTAATATTATGGTGTGGATTTGATATAATGTTATAGTTGTGGGTAATATTTATAAATTTTGCAAAGTATGCAAGTTGTTGTATAATATTCGATTGGTCGGGGAATATTCTTTTTGTCAAAAAATATTCGTACGACGGTACAATCATTGGTGGACCCCACTACGGAAATATGGTCGGATTGAGAAAATGACAAAAATATTTTTATAAAAATAACGGCAAAAGTGTTACCGTTAAAACTGTTGAACTACTTTCAGTAGTAAAAAGTACGATGTCTGGCGTGGTTGCAGTAGTAGCTACGCAGTATTGATTATTGATGTTTACGTAAGAAGTCACTTTCGGTTATACTCAATTATCGCTACGATAATTTCACGCATTATATCTCTCATATTATTGATTCAATTATTGTCACAGTATCATCTCATATAATATGTTATATTATTAAATCAATAATTGAGGCGGCAAAGTTATTCATATTATTATTTGCAATATTGACAATGTCTAGAAGTTCTGTCAAGGAGAGGTTTGGTCACCTAATTGCGCGCCAATAAGGAAAAATCCTTATCGGAAAGCCCCCTCTTTCCTGGGAACGACCTGGTTGTTAAATATTATGAGTTATAATATTAATGATGAATAAGTTCGTGTTGATTAAAGATGAAATTGATAGTTCCATTGTGTTGGAATTATTAGTGTTAGTAGAAATTGACATTTATTTCGATAATAATTGATGTCTGAAGGTTATATTGACCAATCGGGTATTCGGGGCACTTTTTGTGTCGGAGTACTATTCACGGGTTACTATTCATGTGACGCCCCCAAAATAGGTATACATCACCTATTCTGAGTCGCCAAATACATGGTACAGAATATAAATACAATCTTAATTATACAACAAGAGAGCTGTGAGTTTAAATACAAATACTGTCTTCTAGACAATATTCACTCTCAGAATAAGTCCTTATTACATTTATTGGCACACTATTTAACAGAATAGTGAGGACTACTAGCTAATACTATCATCCGGACCATCACTCCGTTCCCCGACTCATCCCAGCTACGTTCTCATTTCCTGAAGAGAACAGTGAAAGAAAGGGTGAGCTCAACTAGCCCAGTAAGAAATATTATGACTAAGATAATGCAGAATAAATTATCATTAGCCTTCAACAGTGTTAAACTGATAAAATATAACAACATCAAGTTTAATTGCAGCGGAACAAGCAATCCATTAAAAGAGTCAAGTAGAGAATAAAATCTACTATCTTTTATGATTTAAAAGGTTTTTCATCACTTTTATCGCTGGGACTCAGCTTAATAAATAATTCACATCACCGAATCACCCTTGCACTACGGCCAAGGATATTCTTTAGTATCACGACCACAAATTATCCATGCACTACGGGCCAAGGACATTCGTGTATTCATCAATGGTCATGATCATGCCAACAACTGTCCCTCAATGCACTACGGGCCAATGAGGACTTTTTGCACATCATTTGTAACATTACGGTCATGATTACACCGAATAATCCCTAGTCATATGTCGACGTTGGGATTTTTTGGATGTCCCTTTCCGTTACTTGTTCTTTGGTGTTCTCATTTTTAGGTGAGATTTGTTTGAAAAAACAAGTGAAAAAGGTCCGACATGTATGATGTCGACGATGAGACTGTTAAGAGTCGCCAGTTGGTTTTTTAAATGGTTGTACCAACACAACTGAGAAAAGGTTTGCACATTGACCTAGTGGTGTAACACTGATATACGGGTCGATGAAACCGAGATTCGTTTAGGGTCCGGGGACTTGGTTATGCGGGGGAAGGTGTTAGGCACCCCCCCGACATCCGTGTTACCACGGTGACCGCCTCTTTTCAAGAAACTATTATCTGAGTGTGTGTGTGTGTGGGTCAATGTGCTGTTATATGGAAGTTGTGCGAGGCCTCGTTCGAACCTATATACACAGGGTTTGAATTTGTGTAAAAATTTAGTTTTTAGCAAGATATGGCAGTGATGTTTTATAAAAGAAGTTTTTCAAACCCTGATGCTCAATAGGAATTGAGACCTTTTACACTCCCATTTTATTAAGTGATTGGCTTGATTGATTTTATTTGACGAATTCGAGGCATCCGTACGAAAATAATATACAAAAATAATGCCGACTTCCTCGTGGGTATTGAAACCATCTAAGGAAATTCAGACACCGTAGAATAATTTACAAGCTGCTTACAGCTGAAAATGTCCATCATGGGAACCGAATCTAGATCCAATGGGATGAATCTGTGATCACGTGATTCCTAGGCACACAGAATGCTGCAATTTGTATGAAAGCAGTAAGCAGGTATATATATATATATATATATATATAAGCTGTAAATATATATACAGACATGATCACCAACCACGAAGCACCTCCATGGGGGATCAGAAATGTAAATAAAGCCGTAAGAGCGATCAACTGCCACGAAGAAAACTCCAGGCAGGACGAAAATAAATATATATATGTATATATATATAAGCAATAAACGCACCGGATGTAAAATCCAGGCTCATCCAATAGAGTTCGACCACAGTTCATATATATATAAGTATAAATATATATATATATATAAGCGAATAAATGCACCGGATATAAAATCCAGGCTCATCGAACAGAGTTCGACACACAGTTGATATATATAATATATATATATTAAAGCAGTAAACGCTCCAGACCGAAGTCTAGGCTCATCGAACAAAGTTTGACACACAGTTCATATATATAAATATATATATATAGAAAGAAAATAAACACTCCAGACCGAAGTCTAGGCTCAATCGAGGCATAACTCGATAATGTTAGTCAATATATATATAAATATATACATATACAATATATATATACAGACTAATGAAACCATGGACCGAAGTCCGGGCAAAAGCAAGCAACACGACTCTCAACGTGTAGAAGGGTGTGTGCAAAGATGAAGAGAAAAACTCTAAGGTGTGTGAGAAGGCTTAAAGCTGACCGTTAAAAAAGGCTTCTATATCTTTAGAGTGGGTAAACACTGGCTTTTGTGGGTACAAAAGAGGCTATATATGAGCTCACATGTGTTTAAAAGTGGGAAATACACTGTATGGGCGAGTGCGGAGCGAATTGTGCAGGGTTTCCCCGTCTTTTCTCCTTGGAAAATCAGCACCCCAAGCACTCTATTTATAGAGGGAGGAGCATGCAGTCTACTGCGGCACCTAATGCAGTAGTGTACTGGGCTGCCCCGGTGCCCGGGCGGTGTGGGTCCCATGGTGTGTCGAGCAATACGTCTGTGATGTTCGCTTCGGTAGCTCATAACTTTCAACCGGAGTCTCGATGAAGCGTGCCATATCATTCGGAAAGCTCTTTCCGAGAGCTACACAATGATATATGATTTGACCTTTTTTTATTCCAGGAAGATGGGTCCATGACCAAAATGGCATTCCTGGGTTTCCGTCAGGCAGTCCGTTGAGCCGTTTTGCATAGTTTGTGCTCGGTTGTTAAGATATGGTTCTTGTGGGACTTATATTGAAGAATTTTGAGTTGAATTGAGTGTATTTGATTTGAAGTGAAGTTGAGTTGGCAAAATGACCATTTTTCCCCTCCCGGGGTTATCTCTCGGTTTTTAAGCTTGATTGTAGCGATCTTTTCTCAGGGTTATCTCTGAGGTTGGCTTGCTGTTGACTTTGACTATCCTCAGGGTCATCTCTGAGGTTGGATTGACCTCTTGGGGCTATCTCCAGGCTTTGATCTTGATCCCCCGGGGCTATCTGCGGGGTTGAAACTGACTTTCCCTGGGTTATCTCTGAGGTTTGGAACCTGATTTCCTGGGGTTATCTTTGGGGTTGAGAACTGGATCTCTTGTGGCTATCTTCGAGGTTGGAATTGATGTTGTGGTCCTCCAGGGTTATCTCTAGAGTGTGAAGAAGTCGTTTTTGTCCTCCTGCATAGTTAGTAACAGGAGAGCGGAATTTTGAGTGTCTACAGATGCCCCTCTTTATCATGTTTATGCAATGGAATGGAATGGACATGATAAAGATTAGTAGACACTTAAAACATGACAAGGTATTTTTAATGATGCAAATTGCAATGTAGTGAATGTTTATGATGAATATGAAAATGTTTTCGCAAATCGTAGTTCGTAAATTGCACGTCGCATTTCGCACGTTGCATTTCGCACATCGCTTTTCGCATTTAGCCAAATCGCACTTCGCAACTCGTACATCGCATTTCGCATATTGCATTTCGCATATCGCATCGCAAATCGCATATCGCAAATCGCATATCACATATCGCAAATCGCAATGTAATGAATATTATGATGAATGTTAAAATGTATTCGCAAATCGCTTTACCTTTTACCTATCATTGCTGCTGTAGATGATGGTGTTGACTCCAATGGTTTGGCATTTAATCGCTGATTCTTATTTGATGAAGATAAGTTGAGATGTTTTCCACATCTCTGATGGGGACGACGCTCTGAAATCACCAGACCCTCCCGATGTATTCATTTGGTAGTTTAATCTGCGGTTTCTATCCTGCTGATCGCAAAACTTTTTTGGTTCCCACTCGAACTGTGGTATACGAAGCTTTCATCGCTGAACTGTCTTAATGTCGTGCTGAATTGATGCCAATGGTTTAAGAATACCGGATCTTCCGATACCTTCGCTGAAGTATTCCACGGATTACGTCACTAGACTTCACCTGATGTTACGCTAGATTGATGACAACCACCAGATGTCTCACCCTTCTTGAGGTGATTTGGAGTTTCCTTTCACTGTTGGGTGCTTGTGCCCCATTTCCTCAAGCGTTTGATTTGCAACCCGGCTGAACTAATGACTTGAATGTCGCTGAAATCCCTGGAGGGTGTAATTCATTCTTTCGCTGCCCATATTTGAACGTCGGTGTAGAGGCCTCAACTTGTGAGGACTTAACGCATATTGATGGTGTAGATTTCATTCGCTAGGCCTTTCGTCGTTGACCTTCTGCTTCCGAGTTTAAGAACATTTTTGAGAAGTTTCCCCTTCTTTCGTAGGGGCACGCTTATGTCGCTATGATTTCTTTCAGGAGTTCACTCCTTTCTTTTTGATGAGAAGCTTGATCTCGCCTTAAAGTCCTTCCATTTCTTGGAATTGGAAAAATGCCCCAGTCCTTTCGCATGTTGATGCTGAGGGTTCCTATGAGAAACTCTCTTTGTTGAAGAAGTTATGAGTGAATAATATCTGAATCACCATTGAGATGATGATGGACCATGCTGATGGCGCTAACTGGTACATTTTCCATTTTAGGATGATTGATAAATGCCCTAGTGTCGAGTTGTCGATGCTTCCGAGATTGCCCCCAATCTTGTTGTATGGGATCCAATATCCGGTTGTCGCCAATTTTGAAATTTCCCCAGCCTCGCTTGTTGTCTGGGATAGTTGCTTTGATAGATGAACTAATAAGATGCCGAGATCGCAAGAGGCTTTTACATCTATACCATCTGGTGAATAGGTAGTGGATGTAGGCTTTGATGTTGACAGCTCTTTTTGGTAAAGATGTCGCTTTGTTACAGAGATGATGCTCTAACTCATAGGCATATCGATGTTGCAGAGTGGGATGACGCTATATCTACCCGAGATATCGCATGTAGTTGGCAGTGGATCTGTTGGCTCGTGTAGAAATCCTTGGGTAGGAAATCACAGTGTTACCTCCTTCTTCTGAGAGGGAATCCATGTTGGACTTAATAGCCCGCATATACACTGATTTGTAGATGGGCTTGTATTTTCCTGCACAGACTAGCTTAGCCATTTTGTCATGTACAGTACACATTTTATATATCAAACAACATTATATATGGGAGGGAAATATATGTTGATTCACTTCCCTTTTAGTTGTGCCTTGCTACTTGCTTGATATTCGCTTATTTCTCCAGGACTTTGTGATCTAGATGTATTCTGAACTCCTCCTTGATGGATGGACAATGAGATGTCTCAGGATTTTCAGAATGGATCGTCGATCGGTGTGTATTCCCTACCATCTTTGGTATCTTGGGACTTGTTTCTGTATGTGGCTATGGATAGGAGTGAGTTTGTTTTTTCTGTGGTGAGACCGGACCATATAACATGGCTGCCTACACACTCCCGTGTATTGGGGAGATCAGGTCGACGTAGTTCACCCTAGGTATAGGGCGGATTGCAGATGAAAAGTTTAATCCCATGTACAGGATAAATTGAAGGTGTGAAAGGTTTAATCCCTGGTGGGATAACCGAAGTTGAAAGAAATGAAATGAAACCAGGCTGCTTGTTTGAAAAGTGTGTTTTTCCCTGAGGGGCAGATGGGTAAAAAGGAAATGTTGTATGTAGTGAGGGTTAAAGAACCTGAAATGACTGGTGATCTGATGATCCAAAACCAGGATGTTCGCTTGATGGTAACCTCAGACATAGTATCGTTTCACGGTGTCCGAATTGATAAGTTTGCAGAAATTCATCGCCGTCCATTTCCTATAATCTGAAAGTACCTCCTGTCAATATCTCTTTGACAATAAATGGGCCTTCCCAGTTTGGGGAAAATTTCCCTTTAGTCTGAGCTTGGTTGTCAATGATCTTTTTCAAAACCAAGTCGTGTTGTTTGAACTGTCATAGTTAGACTTTTCTGTTGTAGGATCTTCTTTATAAGTTGAAGGCCGCTCATTTGTGGGCCACATACTTTCCCATGGATTTCATCCATAGCCTCTGAGCTTGGTCCTCGTCCAAACATCTGAGGAGACATCGTTCTGCATCTCTTTTATAGAGTGCATCTCCGCTCAGGTAGAATTTCATAGCAAGTCGATGGATTCACCTTTTCCTAGTCGGGCTTGCCTCAACGGGTGAAGATCTATCTTGTGAGTGCTCATTGATATATTGATATCAACGGTGTTGGATGGGAGGTAGATCATCCGATACTTCTCCAATGTAATTCCCATAGGTTGGAGCCTTTTGTTGGGCAAATGTGAGGGTTGGCATGTCTTCCTTGTCATGTATGTTGATCAAGGAGGCCCAGGTTGCTAGAGCATCCGCAAAATCATTCCTATTCCGAGGAATGTGGAGGAAAGATTTTTCTTCAAACTCCGAAGCCATCTATAGAACCTGCCGATGGTAAGGTAGCAACTGTAGAACCCGTTGAAGAGATTTTTCTTTTTCTTTTTTCTCTTTTTATTTTCTTTTTTTTTTTTTTCTCTTTTTATTTTCTTTTTTTTTATCTATTAGATCGCGGAAAAGAGCCATATGGCTCACTGATAGGTAGCTCCCAAAGATTGATGAGGCCGAATGACAATAAATGCATGAAAAGGGCTCCCTCAAGGCGTGATGAATGAAGTTTTCTCATGATCATCTTCAAAGAACCATGATTTGATGGTACCCCGTGAGCAATCAAAGAAAGGAGTATATGTCATATCGAGTCAGATCTTGTCAATGAGTATGTGGGATGAACGCAAGACGTGAAAGATATCTTTGAGGCAAGCTTTATTCAAATCTCAGTAATCCACACAAACTCGCACCTCCCTTCCGGTTTTAAGACGGGGACTATGTTGGATAGCCATTCAGGTTATGTTGACACCATGATGATGTCGGCTTGAAAATTGTTTCACAATTTCTTCTTTAACTTTTAACTTCCACTCAGGTTTTAATCGCCTGAGCTTCTGCCTGAGTGGCTTGAATCCCCTTTGATGGGAAGGCGATGAATGATAATGTTCGTGTATAAATCGACCATGTCTTCGTGAGACCATGCAAACACATCCTAGAATAGGGTCAATAGAGTAACCATGTCATTCCTTTGGTTTGGAGTGAGGTCCGTACCAATCTGGACTTGTTTGGGGTTTTCTAAGGTTCCGAGGTTTAAAAGAGGTGGATCGATCAAGATTTGTCTTGGGTTTGTCTTCGACCCATTCTTTGATCTTTTGAGGTATCTCATAGTCATCTTGTATTTCCATCAAGTCTGAGTCCAACTTTACATCAAAGTTACAGCCCTTGTGGAGAATAGGCACCTCATCAGCAAGTACATGCACATCTAAATTCAGAGTCCTGAAACAAAATATGCTTTCACTTAGTATATAACACTGTTCAATCACACAAAGTGTTAGCACAGTAATGACAAAAGTAACTCGCTAATCTTTATCATGATGAAAAAAGTAAGCGATTATTGCTATCTATAAGGTAGAGAGAGTTTCTTCCCTTTTTACCCTCATCGGCAAATGCAAGGAGTGCTGCTTCAATTGTCGAGGGCAAAGTCTTGGTGGACTGCAATGATGGAGGGGCTATCATCAACCTCCTTCTCTCGAATGATGACCATTACGTCTGGGCAATCATCGTCTGGGGTGTAAGTGTTTGAGAAGTGTTTGTTTGGGTTTTTGTTTGGTTTGACCGCACCATTGATGGCTCCCTACGTACTCCTATTGAAGAGGAGATCAGGTCTTTCATAGTTCGGGCATTGGTTTGAAAAGGTTCAAAGGGGTAAGTGGTGAGAAGAGTGTAGAGATGTTTTTTTTATTTATTTATTTACATGCATAGAAAATAAAAGGCATACTACGAAGAAAGTGATACCGCTCTAACATTTTCTGGAACTCGCAACTTCATCCCCTGGATCTACATCTTCTCGGCTAGTTGAGTCCTGATAGTCCAGTTGTCAGTGGTTATGTCGCCTTCAGGGCTCATGATAGAGGTTACCCCTTGATTCTGAATGTCTTCGCTTGTGGCCACAACTTGATCGCTTCCTGATTTAGTACATTCCTCAAGGACGCTTGAAATGGACGCATTGCAAAAAGGGATGAACTCTGGATTCTTTAATGAGTTGGATTCCCCGACAATCTCACCACCTTTTTCTTCATCTATTCCTTCGCCTTCTTCATGGGTTTCAAAGGATTCAACCATGAAATCTCCCTCGAACTGTTGTTGCATTTCTTGCAAAGAACTTTCCTTTTTGGTTTTTTCTTCCTTAGAAAGGATTAGTATTTCCTCTGCATCATCTAAGGTGATAAAATCAGGAACGTGGTTGATATCATGGAACCATAAGACGTTTGATGTTGGCGGGGGAATCTCCTTTGGGGATGCCTTTGTCTCTTCTATCATTTCTTGCATTAGGATCAGTCCACCTTGTGTTCTGGCAGAATTGTCACTCATAGCCTTCACCTCATTTGTATTGCTTGTCTCGAATGGACATCTTAAGCTTTTTATTTCCTTTTTGCCTTTTTTGGTCATGGGAAATTCTATATCCAGCTCTCCATTTTCAATGAGATCCTGGATTTCATGTGGCAAAGACCAACATTCTTCAGTCGTATGCCCAAGTGAGTTAGAATGGTAGAGACATATCTTGGTGGAATCATAACTCTTTATCTTGGGCTTTATAGGAAGCAGCAACTCAGTAATCCTTCCTTCGCTTATCAGAAAGTGTAGCATTTCTTCATTGGATTTGCTCAGAGGGGTGAATTTTCGGACTCTTTTAGAGGTTGTTTGATCTTTCATCTTTGAGAATTCGCATTCCCTCGATTGGTTCTTCCGCTGGCGAGATCTTCTAACAATTTTATCATCCCCCTTTTCTTGTACTTTCAGCCTGCTTTGATCTTCTTCATTTAGCTGGCTCATCATGGAGAGATATGGGCTTACATTATGGTTAATGTAAGACCCCAACTTTTATAAATAAAGATGAATTTTCTATAAATATTATTTTTGAATATTATGGAATAAATTTGATATAATGTTATAGTTGTGGGTAATATTTATAAATTTTGCAAAGTAAGCAAGTTGTTATAAAATATTCGTTTGGTGGGAATATTCTTTTATCGGGGAATATTAAATACGACGGCTCAATCATTAGTGGACCCCATACTTGAGTATTGTAAGTAGTTAGAAAACGACAAAATTATCTTTCTATAAAAATAACTGGCGGGAGAGGTGTTACCGTTAAAATTGTTGAACTACCCCGGTAGTAAAAGTACGATAATACACGCGTCAGTTATAAGTAGACACGATATTGATTATTGATGCTTACGTGAGAAGTCACTCATTTATGCTCAATTATTGCTACTGATGAATTGTTGCATCATATCTCTTATATTATTGATTCAATTATTGTCAGATTATCATCGTATAATATGTTATAGTATTAAATCAATAATTGAGACGACAAGTTATAAATGATTAATAATTGTTGAAAGATTAAATATGTGTTGATTAAAAATAAAATGATTTGTGGTAATATTTATTCAATCCTTGATGTATATAAAGAGTCATTATGAGGCGTTTGTGGTAAGTTTGATTATTTTATGGGGGCCATATGTCATCATCTAAGAGTCTCTTCTTCGATAGTAATTACCTTTGTGAATAGTAATTACCTTCGTCAATAGTAATTACCTTTACCAGACGTCAAACCACTTGCCGTTTCATATTATAAAAGGCCGAACCACTTGTCGTTTCACATTACAAAAGCGCCAAACCACTTTTCTTTTCACATCACCAATTCGTTAAGCCACTTGCCTTTTCATACATGGCGGTCTTTAAGCTAGAAATCTTCTATAAATAGAGGCCTAGTACTTCATTATTTTTCACTTAATTCATTCAAGCTATAGAGAGAGAATAAGAGAGAAAGAAGAAGAGTATTTTGTTACTACACTACTACGATATTCAATCTCCTACTAAAAGTAAGGGTGTTATTCTTTCTTATTCATGAAGAGAGCTGTTGTTATTCTATTGCTTATTATTACATTGGAATAACTTGTATCGTGGTTTACCCTATACTTGGTGACATTCTTCTATTATTCTCGCATTTGGAACATCCATGCGTGTGTTTTTACGGACCTGGTTCCGTCTTTATTATTATTCTATGGAACATCACATGCATGTGTTTTACAGGACTGGTTAAAATCTTTATTATTATTCTATTGGAACATCCTGCTCGTCATGTGTTTTACAGGACACTGGTTAAAATCTTTATTATTATTCATTGGAACATCCACATGCGTGTGTTTTACAGGACTGGTTCCGCCTCTTTATTATTATTACGTTGGAACATCCCATGCATGTGTTTTACGGACTGGTTCCATTCTTTATTATTCGTTAGATATATCTCATGCAGACGTTTTACGTAGGACACAGTTGCGTTATTTATTATTACGTTGGAATAACTCGCTGTCTTGATACATCGCATGCATGGTGATTTCTTTTGTTATTCCATTCTTTATTATACCCGATTGGTTAAAACTTTGACTTCTATACTCCATGAAATTAGTGGAATATCCTTGATATTTCATTTGCATCCAAGATCCTTTCATGGAAATATTCTTCTCGAGATTCTTGAATTTTACTCTACAAAGCAAAGATCATGTTGATAGTTTGGATGTTATGGGTTCTAGATAAATTAATTCTTGAACTTGTTTTATTGAATTCTTATATCATTGTCATCATCCTCATGTTTATATTATGTTGAAAGTCATTTGTGACACAGAGTGCATAGATGGACTTGGTATGATTATGACGAGAGACTATTCGATTGTAATCATGACCGTAATGTTACAAATGATGTGGTAAAAATCCTCAATGGCCCGTAGTGCATTGATGGGATGATTGTTGGCATGATCATGACCATTAATGAATACACAAATATTCTTGGCCGTAGTGCATGAATAATTGTGGTCGTGATACTAAAAAATATCCTTGGTAGTAGTGCGGGGTGATTCGATGATGTGGAATATTTATTAAAAAGTGAGTCTAAAACTATAATGATGATGAAAACCTTTTAAATCATAAAAGATAGTAGATTTTATTTTCTACTTGACTCTTTTAATGGATCGTCTGAGTTCCGCTTATAGTTAAACTTGATGTTCATTATATTTTATCGGTTTAACACTTTATTTGTGAAGCTAATGATAATTTATTCTGCATTATCTTAGTCATAATATTTCTTCTTGAGCTAGTTGAGTTCACCCTTTCTTTTCTTTATTCTTCTTGAAATGTGAATATAAATTTGAGACTTAGTCGGGGAGCGGAGTAATGGTCCAGAGGATAGCATTAGTAGTCCTCACTATTTACGTGAAATAGTGTGATAATAATTGTAATGAGGACTCCTTTTGAGTTTGTATAATCTCTAGTAGACAATATTTGTATTCAAACTCACGCTTTATGTCGATTGTGTACCGCGAGTTATATTAGTAAGTTGTATTTAAATTACGTACCATGTATCGACTACCCAAGATGGGTGATGTATACCTAATTGTGGGGGCGTCACGGTTAACCTCCTTTTCTCTTGGCTTTCGATAGTTAAGTGAAAAATTGCCTTGTTTCTCGATGTTGGCGCACTATCGCCTTAGCCAATGATTTACTTGATTCGGATCGCCTCTAATTTTTGCATTCATCGCATACCTCCTCCGAAGTTTTCCCACTCTAGGACATTTGTTATCGCTTTTGGGGTATTCCTCCATCCTTCCATTATGTCTTACGAATTGGATACATTTCAAAGCACTTCGACCCGATCATGTTTACTTCTTCCGTATCGTATGTCATGAAACGGAAGGTTGGTGTTGATATTTTGTTAGTCAGGTTGTTCGACCACAATACTGCCACTTTCGATCAGATTTTAAATCTTATGTTTTAAGGACCAACAATCCTGTGTATCGTGTCCTGGAGACCCTGAGTGGTAAGCACATCTCCGGCTTGGATTGTATCTTTTGCTCCCTGGTTCTAGAGGTGGAGCTAGTTCGGTAATTTTCTTATGATCCTTTAATATCGCCAATACATGTTCAAGGGAATCGCCTAGTGGAGTGAATACCCAATTTTCCGTTCTTTCAAATTTTCTTTTCCTGTTTGGGTATTGGTTGAATGCAGCCTGTTGTTGAGATGGCATATTGTCTTGCATTTTCCAAATGGGGGGACTATAGTTTGGCCTCCTAGCTTGCCCCTGTACAACAAGGGATACATCTTCATTGCCTTTATCGGGTACCCCCTTAGGATCGCTTGCATACTTAGCAGTTTGTATATGCTTGGCGAGTGCTTCCAAGGCAGTGAAGTCTTTAATCTTGCCTGCCTTAAGACCCATCTCTGCCATTTCTCCGTGTTTGATCATTTTCGCAAATGGCTTTCCTATGCCTGCTAGGATCTCTCATAGTAAGGAGCCTCTTGGATATCAATAAATGTCATTACCATCTCAATTTCTGTCATTGATGGAATGACTTGCGCTACTAGATGTCTCCACCTTTGGGCATATTCTCGGATAGATTCAGTACTTTGCTTTTTCACTTTAGTCACTTGATATCGATCCGGTGCCATTTGTGATCTAAAATCCAGATCGATTTAGAAAGGCGTGGGCAATTCTTCCCGGTTGTGGATTTTGGCATCACAAGTCAGGCATACCAGAGCTTTAGCTTCTCAAAGTGAGACTCTTTTGAAAAAGTTGCATTCTGAGGCTTTTATTTTCAGCATAAGACCCCAGTTCGCCAATGTACACTTTTAGGTGCGTATAGGGATCGCCTGCCCCATTGTACTTTTCAAACTCTGAGACTTTGAATTTGGTAGGATATTGAGCCCCTGGGAATATACAGAGATCTGAATAGGTGACACTCCCATAATTTCCAATCCCTTTAATTGACCGAATGGTATCATCCATTTGTTGGACTTTCTTTCTTATATCCCCAGTTTTTCGATCATCCCTGAGATTTGTGATTTTTTTATTGGAATGAGGTTTAGGTATCTGGGTTTCCATCTTTTCACTAATGCCCTGACTGCCCCCTGGTGTGAAGGACTCTGGTTGAGTAAGCATTGGCTAGCCCTGCGTATTTTTACTTTGTTCTTTTAGAAAGACAACCAATTCTGCTATCTGATTCCTTAATCCTTCAAACTCCTCTAGGGAAACAGGAGTAGGATCAGGCTGGGCACTTGTAGCTATGTTTGACGATGGGCTCAGTGCCTTCTTGGACTTTAACCGGGTAACGGGACCGATTGCTTCCCTGCGAAAGACTTGCATAGTTTAGTCTTTAGGGGATGTATATAATAACATGCTATGTGATGTGTCCATTTTAGAAATTTTTATCCTGCAAAACGGATGTCAGCTGTTTGTAGCATGTTTAATTAAAATATGTATGTGTACACACTTCTTCATATTTCTCATTACATGGAGATAGATATGGAATGTAATTACAAGCAATTTGTAATGAGAGCATGAAGAGACTTTCCTCTGTTTTGGGTTTATCAGAGGCTGACCTATCTTAGGTTACTCTCGCGGCTTTTTGGCATGAAGGTTCCCAAATCATTTCAATCTACTTGACAGGAAGTTAATCCGGTCTTTCAACTGGAGCGAATTTGGGTGGTGCCTTTCCTGAGCCTCGGAGAATTAGTCTTCTCACGAGTCCAGTAACCAAACACCGATGGGATAGCCTCCTGGTGGAGGGACCACACAACATACATTCACATACATCGCGTCTCACCGTATAAAAAATGATGACATATGTGAAGCACTAATATCACAAGCAGATATGGTGCGAAGCACTAATATCACAAGCAGATATGGTGCGAAGCACTAAGTGCAATAAGGAAATGCATTTGTACACATTCATCAAATGTAAATGCAACATCCACACACAAGCGGATATGATTTTGAAAAAGATTGTAATAGCGGCTTAAGTCCTCTTCTTTCGAGTCCCGCAGAAGTCGCCACTGTCGACGTCGGGATTTTTTGGATGTCCCTTTCCGTTACTTGTTCTTTGGTGTTCTCATTTTTAGGTGAGATTTGTTTGAAAAAACAAGTGAAAAAGGTCCGACATGTATGATATCGACGATGGGACTGTTAAAAGTCGCCAGTTGGTTTTTTAAATGGTTGTACCAACACAACCGAGAAAAGGTTTGCACATTAACCCAGTGGTGTGACACTAATATACGGGTCGGTGAAACCGAGATTCGTTTAGGGTCCGGGGACTTGGTTATGCGGGGGGGGAGGTGTTAGGCACCCCCCGACATCCGTGTTACCACGGTGACCGCCTCTTTTCAAGAAACTATTATCTGAGTGTGTGTGTGTGTGTGTGTGTGTGTGTGTGTGGGTCAATGTGCTGTTATATGGAAGTTGTGCGAGGCCTAGTTCGAACCTATATACACAGGGTTTGAAGTTATGTAAAAATTCAGTTTTTAGCAAGATATGGCAGTGATGTTTTATAAAAGAGGTTTTTCAAACCCTGATGCTCAATAGGAATTGAGACCTTTTACACTCCCATTTTATTAAGTGATCGGCTTGATTGATTTTAATTTACAGATTCGAGGCATCCGTACGAAAATAATATACAAAAATAATGCCGACTTCCTCGTGGGTATGGAAATGGAAATCTCGAGGAAATTCGAATAACATGAGAATAATTTAGAAGTCGCATACAATTTGAAAATGTCCATCACGGAACCGAATCTAGATCTAATGGGATGAAATCTGTGATCACATGATTCCTAGGCACGTGAAATCTTTGCAATTTGTATGAAAGCGATAGCAGTATATATATATATATATAAAAGTCAGTAAATATATATACGTATATGATCACCAACCACGAAGCACCTCCATGGGGATCGAAATGTAAATAAAGTCAAAGAAGCGATCAAGCGCCATGAAGGAAACTCTAGGCGGGACAAAAAATAAATATATATGTATATATATATAAGCGATAATAAATCGGATGATGTAAAATCCGGACTAATCGAGCAGAGTTCGACTACGATTCATATATATATATAGTATATATATATATATAAAAGCGAATAAATGCACCGGATATAAAATCCAGGCTCATCGAACAGAGTTTGACACATAGTTGATATATATATATATATATATTAAAGCAAAGATACGCTCAAACCGAAGTTCAGGCTCATCGAACAAAGTTCGACACATACGATTATATATATATAAATATATATATATATATAGAAAAGCAAATAAACTCTCCAGACCGAAGTCTAGGCTCAATCAAGGCATAACTCGATAATGTTAGTCAATATATATATATAGACTGGAATAAAACCACGGACCGAAGTCCGGGCAAAAACAAGCAACACGACTCTCAACGTGTAGAAGGGTGTGTGCAAAGATGAAGAGAAAAACTCTAAGGTGTGTGAGAAGGCTTACAACTGACTGCTAAAAAAGGCATCTATATCTTTAATGTGGGTAAACACTGGCTTTTTTGGGTACAAAAGAGGCTATATATGAGCTCACAGGTGTTTAAAAGTGGGAAAATACATTGTATGGGCGAGTGCGGAGCGAATTGTGCAGGGTTTCCCCGTCTTTTCTCCTTGGAAAATCAGCAACCCATGCCCTCTATTTATAGAGGGAGGAGCCGCAGGTCTACCTGCGGCACCTAGTAGCAGGTGTACCTGCGGCTGCCCGGGGTGCCCCTGGCAGTGTGGGTCCCGCCGTGTCGAAGTACGTACGCGCTGTTCGCTCGGTCGCTCATAACTTTCAATCCGGGAGTCCGATGGAAGCGTGGCATACCATTTCGGAAAGCTCTTTCCGAGAGCTACACAATGATATATGATTTGACCTTTTTTTATTCTAGGAAGATGGGTCCATGATCGAAATGGCATTCTCGGGTTTCCGTAAAGCAGTCCGTTGAGCCGTTTTGCGTAGTTTGCGCTCGGAAGTTAAGATATGGTTCTTGTGGGACTTATATTGAAGAATTTTGAGTTAACATGAGTGTATTTCATTTGAAGTGAAGTTGAGTTGGCAAAATGACCATTTTGCCCCTTTCGGGGTTATCTCCGGTTTTTGCGCAGTTGTAGCAGTCTTTTCTCAGGGTTATCTCTGAGGTTGTCTTGCTGTTGACTTTGACTATCCTCAGGGTTATCTCTGAGGTTGGCTTGACCTCCTGGGGCTATCTCTAGGCTTTGATCTTGATCCCCCGGGGCTATCTTCGGGGTTGAAACTGACTTTCCCTAGGTTATCTCCGAGGTTTGGAACCTGATTTCCCGGGGTTATCTTCGGGGTTGAGAACTGGATCTCTTGTGGCTATCTTCGGGGTTGGAATATATGTTGTGGTCCTCCAGGGTTATCTCTGGAGTGTGAAGAAGTCGTTTTTATCCTCCTGCATAGTTAGTAACAGGAAAGCAAAATTTCGAGTGTCTACATCATAATCATACCATGTCCATCTATGCACTATAGGCCACAGATGACTTTCAACAAAATATAAACATGAGAATGATGACAATGATATAAGAATTCAATAAAACAAGTTCAAGAATTAATTTATCCAGGAACCAATAACGTCCATATTGTCAACATGATACTGCTTTGTAGAGTAAAATTTAAGAATGCTCGGAAGAATATTTCCATTAAAGATCTTTGGATGAAGCACAAATATCAAGGATATTCCACTAATTTCATGGAGTATAAGTCAAAACTTTAACCAATTTGAGTATATTAAGGAATAGAATAACAAAAGAAATCACCGGGCATGCGATAGGCCGCGCATGAGCGAAGTTATTCCAACATAATAATAATTAACGAAACGGTCCAGAAGCGTAAAAGCGCAGACGGGATATTCAATGAGAATAATAAAAAGCGGAATCAGGTCCAAGCATAAAAGCCTTGAGACGAGGATATTCAGCGAGAATAATAATAAAGGCGGAATTAGGTCCGAGCGTAAAGCATACGCAGACAGGATATTCCAAATGAATAATAAAAGACGGAATCGAGTCAAGGGGTAAAACGCATGCATGTGATATTCCAATGTAATAATAACGAATGGAATAACAGAAGAATTTATTCATGAATACAAAAGAAATAATACCCCTTACCGTAAAAAAAACTGTATATAAGAATAGGGAAGTAGCAGAATACTTTTCTATAGTTTTTCTACAATTTCTCTCTTTGGAGTTTCAGTGAATTCGTAAGAAATAATGAAGGAATAAGCTTCTATTTATAGGAGAATGGAAGGGCACTGTGCAAGGAAAATTCACTGATGCAATCAATGCGCAACTTTGAGAATTACGGATGAAATTTTTTTCAATCAACAATCAAACCAAACAAAAATTAAAATATACTATATATATATAAACACATGCTTTCAATTTATATATATCAATATTATATATACACCACTTGATTTTATCTCCCCCATAACCAACATCAATCCCCCACCCTCCCAAAATCACTTTCACTACACTCTTATACATCACTATCACACTATCACTTTTCCACCATTTTTCACTCACACACCTATCACTTTCACCTATCATTTTCTCCCACCATATACTCATTACATACATATATATATATATATATCTTCTATACGTATACTCTTTCTCCCTTCATTTCCAAAATCATTTTTCCAACACAAATGGGCCCCACATGTGGGCCCCACTTTTATTATAAAAAAATTTCTACCAATTATTTTGAAAAATGGGTAAATGGAGATTCACAAAATAAGCAAAACTTACACAAATGCCTCATAAAAAATCACATTAATAATTTTAACAACATATATCATCATTATTATAATTCACAATATTAATCGACCAGGTCGTTCCCAAGAAAGAGGGCTTTCAATAAGGATTTCTCCTATTGGTAGCCTTGATTAGGTGACCAAACCTCTCCTTGACAGAACTTCTAGACATCGTTAATATTGCAAATAATAATATTTATAACTTTGTCGTCTCAATTATTGATTTAATAATATATAAAATATTGACAATAATTGAATCAAATAACGTGAGAATTATGCAGCAATTACTATAGCAATAATTGAACAAAACTGAGTGACTTCTCACGTAAGCATCAATAATAAATACCGCGTGCTACTGTGCAACTACGCGTATTACTATACTTTTAACACCGGGTGTTTCAACAGTTAACGGTAAAACTTCCGCCATTATTTTCATAAAGTATTTTTGTCGTTTTCTTAATCCGACAATAATTCTGTTGTGGGGTCCACCAATGATTGTGTCGTTGTACGAATATTACTTGTTAAAACGAATATTCTCCGACCAATCGAATATTATAAAACAACTTGCGTACTTTGCAAAATTTATAAATATTACCCACAACTATAACATTATATCAAATTCATTCCATAATATTCAAAAATGATATTTATAGAAAATTCATCTTTATTTATAAAAGTTGGGGTCTTACAACCCACCCAGTTACTATTCACTCTAGTATTGTCCACTCGGATATTTGGGACACTTTTCGTGTCAAAGTACTATTCACGGGTTACTATTCACTCTAGTATTGTTCACTCGGGTATTTGAGACACTTTTTATGTCGGGGTACTATTCACGGGGTACTACTCCCAAAGTACTATTCACAGGGTACTATTCACCCAAAAAATATATTTCTTTTCGGTCCAAATCATTTTTGGGTACAATATTATTCCATGAGGAGATGTGATAATTTTCAGACCGTTGGTTGAAGTTATAATAGTAAATTAATATGGATCGTTGGTTGAAGATATAATAGTAAATCAATATGGACCGCTGGTGGAAGTTATAATAGTAAATCAATATGGATCGCTGGTTTAAAGTTTTAATAGTAAATCAGTATGGACCGTTGCTTTAAATTTTAATAGTAAATCAATATGGACCGTCCGTTTAAAAGTAAATCAATCTGGACCGTTCATGAATTAGTTACTTATTCAGGTCCATTCTCCTATAAAAGAAGCTCATTCCTTCATTATTTCTTACGAATTCACTTTGAAACTCTAGAGAGAAACTATAGAGAGAAAAAGAAAAGTGATACGCTACTTCACTACTCCAATATCCAATTTCTTCTAAGGTAAGGGATATTATTTGTTGTACTCATAAGAGGTATTATTTCTTTTCGTATTCATGAAGAGAATTCCATTCTTTATTATTACATTGGAATAACTTGTTCATGCGATCTATCGCATGCACAGTGAATCTCATTGTTATTCCATTCTTATTATTCATTGGAATAACTTTGTTTATGTAAATACGCATACATGGTGAAATTCTTCTAATATTCCGTTCTTTATTATTCGCGAGAATATCATATCATGCAATGCGTTTCGCCGGACACTGGTTCCATTATTTATTATTACGTCGAAATATCACATGCGTGCATTTACGCGCGGACTGGTTCCATTATTTATTATTCTATCGGAATATCACATGCAATGTTTTTTATGGGACTGGTTCCATTAAATATTATTACATTGGGAATAACACATTTCTATGCGATCTATCGCACGCATGGTGAATCATACATTATTCCATTCTTTATTATTACATTGGAATAACTCGCATACATGTGGATTACCACATGCATGGTGAATGATCCTTCGTATTCATTCCTTATTAAATTGTGGAAATGATGCATCTACGTGGATTACCGCATGGCGGGTGAAAATCCATTTGCAGTTTCATACATTCTATTATACTCAGTTGGTTAAAGCTTTGGCTTCTATACTCCATGAAATTAGTGGAATATCCTTGATATTTGCGCTTCATCCAGTATCTTTTCATGGAAATATTCTTCTGAGTATTCTTGAATTTTACTCTACAAAGCAGTATCATGTTGACAATTTGGACGTTATTGGTTCCTAGATAAATTAATTTATAAATCTATAAAATTTATTCTTGAACTTGTTTTATTGAAATATTATGTCATTGTTATCATCCTCATGCTTATATTGTGATGAAAGTCATCTTTGGCTTACGTGCATAGATGGACTTGTATATGATTATGAATTGAGGATTATTCGGTATAATCATTACTTGTAATGTGACGAATGATGTGGTAAAAGTCCTCATTGGCCTATAGTTCATTGGTGGACAGTTGTTGGTATGATTATGACCAGGGATTATTCGGTATAGTCATGACCATTGATGATTACATAAATATCCTTGGCAGTGAAGCAGGGATGATTCGATTTTATTTATTAAGTTGAGTCTCAGCGATAAAGTTGATGAAAAACTTTTTAAATCGTAGAAGATAGTAGATTTTATACCTTACTTGACTCTTCTAATGGATTGCTTGATCCGCTGCAGTTAAACTTGTTGTCTATTATATTCTATCAGTTTAACATTGTTGAAGGCTAATGATAATTTATTCTGCATTATCTTAGTCATAATATTTCTTACTGGGCTAGTTGAGCTCACCCTTTCTTTCATTGTTCTCTTCAGGAAATGAGAACGTAGCTGGGACTAGTCAGGGAACAGAGTGATGGTCCTAGATGGTGCATTAGTAGTCCTCACTATTCTGTGAAATAGTGTGATAATAAATGTAATGAGGACTCCATTGAGTGTGGATATTGTCTAGATAACAATATTTGTATTAAAACTTACAGACTATGTTTTGCCGTATTTTACACGACTGTTGTATAATTAAGTTTTATTTGTATTCAGTACCTTGTATCTGGCGACCCAAGATGGGTGATGTATACCTATTTCGGGGGCGTCACAGTTGGTATCAAAGCTTAGGGATATGATCCCTGGCTGAGATGTGAAATAAGAACTAGGAGGGGAAAGACGGGGAATTCCTTCGCTAGTATGACCTACATAAATTAATTTGGTATTTAATTGGTCGGTCAAAGTATAGGGATAATATGTGATATATTAATTAACCCTTGTTTTGTGACAGTGTTTGAAAATGGCATCTGAAAATGCTGAGATAAGCAATGAAGCACATGAGACCGTTGAGTTAGCTCAACCAAAAGGTAACGACCAACAACACGATTGTGAGACCCCGAATTTTATGAAATAAAAGTATTTAATTTTTCTATTTTGGTAAATGGTTAAATTGATAAAAGTTTAAATTTAAGGGTAATATGTGAATTTTTTTTTTTTAAAAGTAAGCAAGTTGATATAAAATATTCGTTGTGTCGGGGAATATTCTTTTTGTCGGGGAATATTCGTACGACGATACAATCATTGGTGGACCCCACAACGGAATTATTATCGGATTGAGAAAACGACAAAAATATTTTTATGAAAATAAAGGTGGAAGTTTTACAGTTAAGCTTTGTTGAAACACTCGATTGTTAAAAATACGATGTCTGGCGTGGTTGCATAAGTAGCACCCGGTATTGATTATTGATGCTTATGTGAGAAGTCACTCAGTTTTGTTTTATTAGTATTATTAATGTAATAAAACAGAAAATCTTTTTATATAAAACAGAATACTTTTATAAAGTTATTTGTTTTATTAGACAATAATTAGAATATATTATATTTTATTATACATAGTGTTTGCATAGTAAAATCTTTTTATATAAAATAGAATACTTTTATAAAGTTATTTGTTTTATTAGACAATAATTAGAATATATTATATTTTATTATGCATAGTGTTTGCATAGTAAAATCTTTTTATATAAAAGCAGAATACTTTTATAAAGTTATTTGTTTTATTAAACAATAATTAGAATATATTATATTTTATTATGCATAGTGTTTGCATAATGCTTGCATAGTATTTGCATAGTAAAATCTTTTTATATAAAATAGAATACTTTTATAAAGTTATTCGATTTATTAGATTATAAATAGAATATATTATATTTTATTTAAAAAAAATTGCTTTAAATATGGACCGTCCGATTAAAGTAAATCAATATGGACCGTTCATGAATTAGTTACTATGCAGTCCATTCTTCTATAAATAGAAGCTCATTCCTTCATTATTTCTTACGAATTCACTGAAACTCTAAAGAGAGAAACTATAGAGAGAGTTCTTCTTCTATAATCTTGAGCGTATTTCTTTAGAGTTAAAGAAAACTTTGAGCGTAGTGCAAGTTTTCTTTGAGTATATCCTCGCCCTACCAGTCAAAATACTCTTACGGTAAGGGATATTATTTGTTGTACTCATAAGGGGTATTCTTTCTTTCTTATTCGTGAAGAGAACTTCTGTTATTCCATTCTTTATTATTCATTGGAATAACTTTGTATCATGCCAGGCTACCTTATACTTGGTGAAATTCTTACATTATTCCATTCTTTATTATTACATTTGGAACATCGTATAAAATGCGTTTACGCATAACCCAAGGTTCCGATTATTTATTATTCTGTTAGAACATCGTATCGGAATGCAATTTACTTTGACCGATTCATTATTTATTATTACATTTGGAATATCACATGCAATGCGTTACGTATGACTGGTTCCATTATTTATTATTACATTGGGAATAACACATCATCTATCGCATGTCTGGTGATTTCTTTTGTTATTCCATTCTTTATTATACTTAGTTGGTTAAAGTTTTGACTTCTATACTCCATGAAATTAGTGGAATATCCTTGATATTTGCGCTTCATCCAGTATCTTTTCATGGAAATATTCTTTTGAGCATTCTTGAATTTTACTCTACAAAGAAGTATCATGTTGACAATTTGGACGTTGTTGGTTCCTGGATAAATTAATTCTTGAACTTGTTTTATTGAATTATTATGTCATTGTCATCATCCTCATGTTTATATTATGTTGAAAGTCATTTTATGGCCTGTAGTGCATAGATGGACTTGGTATGATTATGACCAGGGATTATTCGGTATAATCATGACCGTAATGTTACAAATGATGTGGAAAAAGTCCTAATTGGCCCGTAATGCATTGATGGACAGTTTTTGGTATGATTATGGCTATGGATTCTCTTCGGCCAAGGGTGAAAAGATGAATTATTTTATGGCATGATCAGGACCGTTGATGAAAACACGATTATCTTTGGCCCGTAGTGCATGGATAATTCGTGGTCGTGATACTAAAGAATATCCTTAGCCTGTAGTGCAGGGATGATTCGATGGTGTGGATTAATTATTGAGCTGAGTCTCAGCGATGAAATATTAATTCATGGATGTGATAATAATGAATATCTTTGGCCGTAGTGCATGAATAATTCGTGGTCGTGATACTAAAGAATATCCTTGGCCTGTAGTGCAGTGATGATTTAATGATGTGGATTATTTACTAAGCTGAGTCTCAGCGATAAAAGTGATGAAAACCCTTTTAAATCATAGAAGATAGTAGATTTTATTCTCTACTTGACTCTTCTAATGGATTGCTCGTTCCGCTGCAACTATGGTTGAAAACTTTTATCATCTACCATATGTTCTAAATCTCTGATTTATTAATGATGAAGGTTATTGATGGTGTAAATTAGCTTTAGTCATGATATTCTTTACTGGGCTAGTTGTGTTCACCCTTTCTGCTTCACAATTCCTTTCAGGTAATAAGAGTGTTGCCGGGTCGAGTGGGGATAACAGGAGAATAGAACGGTGGTCTCTAGTTGTGGAGGTTCTCCTTAAAAAGTATAGAAAAGTGTGTTGTATTCTATACATCATTTAGTAGTTATATTTGGTGAATCAAATAGGGTGAGGCGAACCCAACTTTGGATGGGTGTTTTGCCACTATCATAAAAGATGTCTAATGACATACAACCTCGTGTTCTCATAAGACATGGTTGTGCACATCCACTTGCTAAATATATCTACGAGTACTACCTATATGATCTTGGAGTTTATTTGAAATATAATTTTCACTTGGAGACAACGGAGATATTTATATGTCAAGAGAAGACTCACCATTGGAAAGAAGATGATAGTAATCTTCTTGTTTTTCTTTGGGGACTTTTGGGTCAACCAAGGATAATTCTGTGGACATATGATATCTATCATAACTTAGGCGCATGGCCTCCCATGTATGAAGGTTTCTTGAGCATTTCCCAAAGATTTTAATTTATAAAAGCAGGTTTTTTGACTATACTTTTATGTAAAGTATCATTGTAAGGTTGTGGTCGAGGTACCATGAGAGTTACATACATTTGTATTAAAACTCATAGTTAAGCGTGGTCGTATTCTATCTGATGACTCAATAGTTCATATAAATGAAGTTGTATTTGAATTTTGTACCATGTATCTGGCGACTCGAGAATGGGTGATGTATACCTAATTTTGAGGCGCTAGCGATAATAATAATCATAACGGTGGTAGCGGCCATCTGAACAATGATAACCATCGGGGAAATTATCATGCCAAGAATGGTAACCACTTGGTGGTAATCATGGCAAGAAAATAGAAATGGAAATTTCAAGAAGAGAAGGTCATTTAGCTCGATTTTGTCGTGCACCAAAGTCAAGTCCAATTTGGGGACGGTGGTACCAAGCGGAATCTGGACAAAACAAAGTCGGTGGTTTTTCGGGAAGGCGTTTTTCGTGACTTCTCAAAAGCGAGTGACCCGACGAAGTTAGCGGGTTAGTTAATTATAAATTTTTGCGAAGTCTATACCTTATTAGATACCGGTTCTACTCATTCTTTTATCTCTCTTGCTTGCGCTCAATGTTTAAATTTGACTTCGGAGAAATTAGACTTTGACTTATTGGTTGAAATTTCGATATTAGAAACCTTCGTTACATGTACTGTTTATAGATCTTGTTGATTCAAATCGACACTTTCACGTTACCAGTCGATCTTATCTCTTTGAAAATACTTGCCTTTGATGTGATTTTAGGAATCGATTGGTTAACTACTTATCATGCTTTTCGTAAGGTTGTTAACTTTCATATTCCTAACCAACCTGTTATGCGAATTCAAGCAACCAAATCACTAAAGTCAGTTATTGTCATATCAAGTCATAAGTAAAGAGCCCTGAGCCTTTCGCTGGTGACTTCCTTGTGTGAAATGCACCGAAGCCGAACTTTCCATAGGGGACGTTGTGAATAACGGTGGCAAGTTGATAGGTATCAATGTGACGTGTTATCCAAGTCTTGGATGAGAGTAACAGTTTTGAATGATATTTCTATTGTTAATAAATTTCCTGACGTATTCTTGAAGACTTCTTAGCCTACCCTAGAGCGTGAAATTGAATTTTGTATTGACCCCAATACAAAACCCATTTCTAAAACCCTCAAATATTTTCTTCACCCAAAACGAACGTGTAATGTGCTAAAGAATTTTGGTTAGAGCTGTTGAAGATTACGATTGTACCATTCAATATCATCGTGGGAAAAACGAACGTGGTAGCTGACGCGTTGAGTAGAAGATCGTATGCGTTTACGAGTGTGATGTTGTTAACACAAAGACCCATTTCGTATAACTTACAAATGATGAAGATAGAGTTAAAGACTCTAGTGACCCATGTGAAGATAACGAATATACGATTAGAATAGACTTTAATCGATAAAGTTAAAGCTGCTCAAGCTACATACTCAAAGCTGATGAATGTGAAGAAGAATGTTCAAGAGGGCGTTATTCTAGAAGCAAGAATCGATGGAGAGAGGAAATCTCAACCCTCAATTTTATTGGCCCATTTGAAATCCTTGATCGAGTAGCAACTGTGGCCTATAGACTCGTTTTACCGCCAAGTATGTCGCGTGTTCATAACATTTTTCACGTATCGATGTTACGTAAATATGTGGACAACCCGAACCACATTATTGAATTAAAACTAGACGAGATAGCAGAAGATTTAACGTATGAAGAGATACGTGTTAAAATCTTGGATAAAAAGGATCGTATTCAACACTCAAAGGTTATACCTCAAGAGTTAGAATCTGAAATGAAGTCAAGGTATCCTCATCTCTTCGGCATACCAGGTACGTACGTAAATTTTGAGGGCGAAATTTCATAAGGAGGGAAGATTGTGAGACCCCAAATTTTATAAATAAAGATTTAAATTTCTTGAAATATTTTTTTTAATATTATGGTGTGGATTTGATATAATGTTATAGTTGTGGGTAATATTTATAAATTTTGTAAAGTATGCAAGTTGTTGTATAATATTCAATTGGTCGGGGAATATTCTTTTTGTCGGGGAATATCCGCATGCGACAAGACAATCAATAGTTGACCCCTACAACAATGTAATTATGGTCGAAATAAAAAAATGACAAAAATATTTTTATAAAAATAACGACGAAAGTATTCTTGTTAAAACTGTTGAACTACTCGGTAGTAAAAAAGTACAATGTCTGGCGTGGTTGCGTAGTAGCACACGGTATTGATTATTGATGTTTACGTAAGAAGTCACTCGGTTATACTCAATTATCGCTACGATGATTCTTTGCATTATATCTCTCATATTATTGATTCAATTATTGTCACAGTATCATCTGTATAATATGTTATATTATTAAATCAATAATTGAGACGACAAAGTTATTCATATTATTATTTGCAATATTGACAATGTCTAGAAGTTCTGTCAAGGATAGGTTTGGTCACCTAATTGCGCGGTAATAAGGAAAAATCCTTATCGCAAAGCCCCCTCTTTCCTGGGAACGACCTGGTTGTTAAATATTATGAGTTATAATATTAATGATGAATAAGTTCGTGTAATTAAAGATGAAATTGATAGTTCCATTGTGTTGGAATTATTAGTGTTAGTAGAAATTGACATTTATTTCGATAATAATTGATGTCTGGAGGTTATATTGACCAATCGGGTATTCGGGGCACTTTTCGTTTCGGAGTACTATTCACGGGTTACTATTCACCCAGTTGCTATTCACTCTAGTATTGTCCACTTGGGTATTTGGGACACTTTTCGTGTCGGAGTACTATTCACAGGTTACTATTCACGAGTTAATATTCACCCGGTTACTATTCACTCTAGTATTGTTCACTCGGGTATTTGAGACACTTTTCATGTCGGGGTACTATTCACGGGGTACTATTCCCGAAGTACTATTCACGGAGTACTATTCACCTGAAAAATATATTTCTTTTCGGTCCAAATCATTTTTGGGTACAATATTATTCCATGAGGAGATGTGATAATTTTTCAGACCGTTAGTTAAAGTTATAATAGTAAATCAATATGGATCGTTGGTTGAAGATATAATAGTAAATCAATATGGACCGCTGGTGGAAGTTATAATAGTAAATCAATATGGATCGTTGGTTTAAAGTTTTAATAGTAAATCAGTATGGACCGTTGCTATAAGTTTTAATAGTAAATCAATATGGACCATCCGTTTAAAAGTAAATCAATCTGGACCATTCATGAATTAGTTACTATTCAGTCCATTCTCCTATAAATAGAAGCTCATTCCTTCATTATTTCTTACTTAATTCACTAGAAACTAGAGAGAGAAACTATAGAGAAAGAAGAAGAGTATTCTCGCTACTTCACTACTACAATATCCATTTCTTCTAAGGTAAGGGATATTATTTGTTGTACTCGTAAGGGGTATTATTTCTTTCGTATTCATGAAGAGAACTTACATTATTCCATTCTTTATTATTCATTGGAATAACTTTGTATATGCTGATCTATCGCAAGGTGGTGAATTCTGTTGTTATTCCATTCTTATTATTCATTGGAATAACTTTGTTTATGCAATCACCGCATACATGGTGAAATTCTTCTAATATTTCGTTCTTTATTATTCATGAAGAATATCGTATGCATGCGTTCTGTGGGACTGGTTCCATTATTTATTATTTCGTCGAAATATCATATATATATGCGTTTTGGGACTGGTTCCATTATTTATTATTCTATCGGAATATCACATGCATGCGTGCGTTTACGCGAACACGGGTTCCATTATTTATTATTATTTCGAGAATATCCATGTCATGCGATCTATCATCGCGTATGGTGAATCCTTCTGTTATTCCATTCTTTATTATTCTGTTGGAATAACCTGTCTATGTGGATTACCACATGCATGGTGAATGATCCTTCGTATTCATTCCTTATTAAATTGTGGAAATGATCTGTCTACGTGGATTACCGCATGGCGGGCGAAAATCCATTTGCAGTTTCATATATTCTATTATACTCAGTTGGTTAAAGCTTTGGCTTCTATACTCCATGAAATTAGTGGAATATCCTTGATATTTGCGCTTCATCCAGTATCTTTTCATGGAAATATTCTTCTGAGCATTCTTGAATTTTACTCTACAAAGCAGTATCATGTTGACAATTTGGACGTTATTGGTTCCTAGATAAATTAATTTATAAATCTTTAAAATTTATTCTTGAACTTGTTTTATTGAATTATTATGTCATTGTCATCATTTTCATGCTTATATTGTGATGAAAGTCATCTTTGGCTAACGTGCATAGATGGACTTAGTATGATTATGACCAGTGATTATTCGGTATAATCATGACCATAATGTGACGAATGATGTGGTAAAAGTCCTCATTGGCCTGTAGTTCATTGGTGGACAGTTGTTGGTATGATTATGACTGAGGATTATTTAAGTATAGTCATGACCATTGATGATTACATGAATATCTTGGCAAATTGGAGCGAGGATGATTCGATTTTATTTATTAAAGCGAGTCTCAATGATAAAGTTGATGAAAACTTTTTAAATCATAGAAGATAGTAGATTTTATACCTTTCTTGACTCTTCTAATAGATTGCTTGATCCGCTGCAGTTAAACTTGTTGTCTATTATATTCTATCAGTTTAACATTGTTGAAGGCTAATGATAATTTATTCTGCATTATCTTAGTCATAATATTTCTTATTGGGCTAGTTGAGCTCACCCTTTCTTTCACTGTTCTCTTCAGGAAATGAGAACGTAGCTGGGACTAGTTGGGGAACAGAGTGATGGTCCTAGTTGGTGCATTAGTAGTCCTCACTATTCTGTGAAATAGTGTGATAATAAATGTAATGAGGACTCCGTTGAGTGTGGATATTGTCTAGACGACAATATTTGTATTAAAACTTACAGACTATGTTTTGTCGTATTTTACACAACTGTTGTATAATTAAGTTGTATTTGTATTCAGTACCTTGTATTTGGCGACCCAAGATGGGTGATGTATACATGTTTTGGGGGCGTCACATTTTCTATTTCCCACAGATTTTCTAGAGAAGAGACCTTGTTCTTCAGATTTTGTACCTCCGTTTATGCTTGATCAGTTCCAACTTTAGTGTCTGAATCACTATCTGTCAGTTCCACCATTTCCGGATCTGGTACTACATTTTCCAATACCACCACCTCATCAAGGTTGTCTGCACTATGAGCCTCTATTTCAGCTTTTAGCTTTGATATCGGCTCCTTCTTTACGATCAGAGAATATCCTAATTCTTTTCCACCTGACATCTACACACAACTTATCTTGATTAGTAAATAGTATACACACAGCAAACAATAGTTTTATAAGAGTTATCTTTTATTTTGTTTAACGATGAATTTATTCAATTCATCTCCTTTTAAAATCTATATGAGTTACTTGTATTTTTAACGTTTCCCTCTGTTCTAAGGTTATAGTCTAAGGTCTATCCCACCTAACGTTTCTAACCCTAAAGCTTTGATACCAACCTGTGACACCCCCAAATTCAGGTACTTGAAACCCGAACTCGGTGCTTCACGATACCATTTCTATGAGTGGAATAATACTAATAATAATAACAATAATATAAACATCAAACTTAATTTACATATATCAAAGTCTAAATCCCAGGTACGCAACCTTTAAACATTCCTTACATCATTGATAATAAATATCATTGTCTTAATAAACTTTAACTATTACATAGAATATTATAAAACTCATAGAAACGACTTTCCTTTTCCCTTGTTCTCGCTCGAACCTTACGGTTGATCATACTTTACTGAAAACATTTAAATTTAAAGCAAGAATGAGCATTTGATTGCCAAGCAAGTAATAACAACAATATAAATTAGCTGAAAGAATTAAATGTTTTCTTTGAAAGATACTTCTACAACGAATCAACAGTTGTGAAGTAAGTTGAACCAATAATAACAACATATCACTTCTATATGAAATTTTGAAACTACATTATTGACTATAATCGGAGATCATTCAACATACTATGAACATTGTTTTCTATTTTGAAAAGGTTAAGCAGAAATTCATCTCGTGAACTGGTCATAACTTACGAGCACGGGGGGATGATCGGCATTTATGCCAGTATTGATCAATACTACATGCAAGAACGATATTATCGTTCACTCTATCCACCTTAGGTGCATAAAAGTTTTCCCATATTCGGGATGTTCATACTTTAGTCGAGAATCCGAACCAAAACAATCTGGTTGGATCTGATAAGGTTCTATCTTGTTCAACAATATTTTTATGTCTAAATTTGAATCAAATAGCTTAGGCGACTTTTAAGTCAACGTATACATACCGAAATCAATAAGTATGTATCAACATATGATTAATATAATGGTTATCCAAGTGGGGACACTTGTCTCAACCCTATATACTAATTAACTAATGAATAAATATCCGAATTATACAATAATACAATGATCGGATAATGTAAGAACTTGTATGAATACAAAGATTGGATACATAATCAATAATAATAGAGTTAATAATCTGGCACAATAATAATATAATTCTGAAACTTTCTTACTCATGTCCATTGCATAAAGTAAATGCAAAAGTATGATACTTGCTTGAGCTGCTGCTTACAATAACGCAACTTAGATTAATCTTTTATACAGCGACCTATCAATAATAAGATCATTCGTTCGATTAGAATTTTATATCACATCACATAGTACTGCTATTTGCAGTCTACACATAACCTAATCACATTGTCACATATGTTAACAGTTATTGATTCACTAACAAACACATATCTAGTCAATTTATCTAAGTCTAGATCAATTTCTGAAATATTTTGGTGTACCTACGGCTTTATCGGGTAAATATCGAGTCTAAGACTCTATCGTGTAGTTCAATATTCGTTTAGATATTTTAAATATCAGTCATATTATTTTTCATAGCCTTATAATAATTTTAAATAATTATTATACTTTATCATTAATTTTCAAACACTAAAATTATTAATAAATGATTTAAATATTAACTAATTCTATTATCATTAATATTTAATTAATATTAAATTATTAATGAAACCATTGCCAAAATATTAAAGTTATTTACAATAACTCAAAATATTTTTAAAATATTAATATTACCCTTAAATGATTTTTAAAACATTAAAAATTATTTTTAAATAATTACCATTAATATTAGAATATTAATTTATTATTTATCAAAATATTAAAAGTCATTAGTTATAACTTAAAATATTTTTAATTCATTTATTTCCTTTTTAAATGATTTTAATTCAATAAAACCATTTTTAAAATATTTATTTAATATAATTATTAAATAAACTTAATATCATTAATATTAAATTATTAATGAAATTTACCTTTAAATATCAAAAGTTATATTTTATTAAAAATTTAAACTATTTATTTTCATTTAAAATGATTTTTATAATATTAAAATTATTTTAATTAATTTATTTAATATAATTACTAAATAAATCTAATATCATTAATATTTAATAATTAATGAAACTTATCTTAAAATATTAAAAGTTATGTTGTATAACTTAAAATATTATTAAATACCTTATTAATATTTAAAATGATTTTAATACAATAAAATCATTTTTAATAAATTTATTTAACGCATTTATTAAATAATTTAAATACCAATAATATCCAAATAAATATTAATATTTATGAAAAAAATGTCAAATTATTAAAAGTTAATTTTTATAACTTAAAATAATTTTTAAAACTATTTTTGTAATTTTCAGAATTTATTTACTATTTTTAAATAATTTTTAGAAATTAAATTAATTAATTTTGATATGTTTGTCGCTAAAGCCCTTTGGCGACAGTAAGTGTCGCCTTAGGTGTTCTTGAGAAACCCAGGCATTCAAATTCAGTCCTCGAGCTTGCTTGTTTGACCATCAATCATTCCTTGTGTAATGTGTCTCTAGTCTAGTTAATGGTTAGATATTATAGTACTGATGTAATACTACACAATCTAACAACAACCATGGTCAAAACATACATCATCTGCAAGATATAAGCTCAAGAACAAGTTATCGAAATTCTCGACGTTTCGGTCACTAGAAAATATAGTCGTGGCTTCAATAACGCCTTTTGATGGCCCTCTATAAGGAAATCATTCAAGGTAAATGTGTTACGCTTCGCGTCGGTCGTTTGCAGACAAACTATCAGAGAAAATGTTTCAATCCATGGTCAAGTCTAAACATCATAAGTCAGAAAGATCTAAGCTATTGAAAAAGTTGTCAGAATTGTTCTTCATTTTCCGGGTTACCCGAAATGAAAAACGATTAAATCTGCAAATATATTGGGCTTTCACAACTTTCAATCCATGTGATTATTTTTGTGATATATGGATTCGGTGTGAGACAACATGTAAGACTAACGATCTATTACATAAAACCAGTAAAACAACAACACAACAAGAAGATCTAGTTCGGTTAAAGTCTGTCAGAGACAGCGTTCATCTGTTTTCTGGGTTACCAAGAAATAGAAAACGTGATTGTTTTACCTACTTTGACCAAGCAACATATTTACTCCGTTTGATGATTAGAAGATTTTAAGGCATAATTGTGTATTCCATATAACATAAAACAATCTTATTACCATAACAGAATCAAAACAGCTAACATGCGAAAGATCTGTAGACATGAACATATTGTTAGAACATTCTGGGTAGCATCTGGGTTACCCAGATTGGCTTGGTCATGGTCGGTCAACCGACTTTGACCATCAATAACTTTCACTCTACAACAGATCTGACCCTGAATCAAGTTCCAGATTCAAGATCTCACAACATACTACAACTCCAAAACATAAAACACACCAAATCATAAGCAGAGAGAGATCTACAGCCTCTGACTTTTGCTTGTCAAACACAAAAATAATTTTTTACCAGATTTTGAAAAATGCTAAATCCGAGCCTCTAGATGTTATGGATCTAACATCTAGCAACCCAGATAACTTTGTTAGACTCCATACAACATAATTAACACACAAAAAATTACATCTAACATAAGATCAAAAGTCAGATTTCTAGAATAGGGTTTACCTCTTTATGAACAAATTCTGATTTCTATGCTTCTGATTTGTTATGTGAGTTGGTGGGGCTGATTTTGTGACTGATCTAGCAAGGAAAATTCGTGGGTTTTAGAGAGAGGAGTTCTAGGATGAAAGTTGTGAATAATTTAGGCTAAATGTGCACTTTCTCTCTCTTGAATTCTATATAAAACATGTATGCAATGAACTTGGTTGATCACATGGCTGTGATTTGTAGCTTGTAGGCTCATAGCTAGGTAGACTAGGGTGGCTTGCAAGATTTGATAAGATTTGTCTAGCAATAATACACCAAATGGGATAAAAAGGGCACTTTGGTAATTTCATTTTAATTTTAAGGGTATTCTTGTCCAAGGTGCTTGAATCTAGGATTTATTCACTAGATTTTACATCTTAAAGCTTCCCAAATAATTACGAGGGTTTGAAAAATTAAAATTAAAGGGTAATAAAATTTTAATTAAACACACTAATTTAAAATTAGGGTTTTTAATAGAAAATTAGGGTTTAAATATTAGGGTTCCTTAATATTATTAGGGTTCCCAAATTAACAATTAGAGTTTCCTAATTAATATTATAATTTACTAAAGTAATAATTAGGGTTTCTAATTTTAGCAAATTAAGGTTTTCAAATAATAATTATGGTTCCTCCTAATTACGTAAATTCTATAATATGCAATAAAATTCTATAACACAATTACTACTCAGTCTTAACCTCATAACTGAGTTTAACAATTAGGGTTTAATACACGATATAAGGGTTATGACATAATTTACCATAATTAACCAACCATTATCGATTCTACACATTTCTGAAGACATATTTATAAAGACTTGAAAAATTAAAATATAATTAATATTATATTATTATTTTCATCCTTGATCAATACCCAAATTTAGGGTTTGGATTCCATATAAGTTTATTTTTCATATATAACATTATTAATTAAGTTAAAATAATTAACTTAAATAATCTGAACTAAAATTCATATAATAAAATAGTAATTATAATAATTCCAATAATCATTTCATATATTATTTAAATAATATAAAAATTATATTTTCATAGAAAATAAATAATAAAGACATTTCTACTATAAAATTAATTATTATAAGAATATACTTTATAATGATCAATAATTCTAAAATAAAATTATTTGAAATTATTCATGTAATAAATAAATTTTATTTATCACATATTTACATACACACATTACTTACATTTTATTCCCATCTTTAAAAAAAAATTATATGCAAAATTTCTTATTTATTTACATAGAAAATATCGGGTTATTACAACTCCCCTCCTAGTTCAAGTCTCACATCTCAGCCAAGGACCATATCCCTAAGCTTTGATACCAACTGTGACGCCCCCAAAATAGGTATACATCACCCCCATCTTGAGTCGCCAAATACATGGTACAAAATTCAAATACAACTTAATAATACAACCTGTCAGATAACATACGCATAAAAACATAAAGCGAGAGTTTTAATACGAATATTTTCTTCTGCGATGATTCAACTCAAATGGAGTCCTCAATACATTTATTATCACACTATTTCATAGAATAGTGAGGACTACTAATGCTTATCATCGAATCAGCCACTCCGTTCTCCGACTAGTCCCACTACGTTCTCATTTCTCAAGAGAACAATGAAAGTAAAAGGTGAGCTCAACTAGCCCAAGAAAAAATATTATGACTAAGATAATGCGAGAATAATTTATCGTTAGCCTTCAACAAATGTTAAACTAATAAAATATAACAAACATCAAGTTTAAGCTGCAATGAACAAGCAATCCATTAGAAGAGTCAAGTAGAGCATAAAATCTACTATCTTCTATGATTTAAAAAAATTTCATCACTTTTATCATTTGAGACTCAAACTTTAATAAATAATCCACATCATCGAATCACCCTCGCACTACTACCAAGGATATTCTTTAGTATCACGACCACAAATTATACATGCACTACGAGCCAAGGATATTCGTTTATTCATCAATGGTCATGATCATGCCAACAACTGTCCATCAATGCACTACGGGCCAATGAGGACTTTTACCACAACATTTGTAATATTACGGTCATGATTATACTGAATAATCTCTGGTCATAATCATACCAAATCCATCTATGCACTACAGGCCACGAATGACTTTCAACATAATATAAACATGAGGATGATGACAATGATATAAGAATTCAATAAAACAAGTTCAAGGATAAATTTTTAAAGATTTATAATTTAATTTATCCATAATTCAATATTGTCCAAATTGTCAACATGATACTGCTTTGTGGAGTAAAATTCAAGAATGATAATGTATCAAAAATGATTTGGACCGAAAAGAAATCAATTTTTGTTATGAATAGTACTCCGGGTGAATAGTACCCCGTGAATAGTACTCTGTGAATAGTACTTTGTGAATAGTACTCGTGAATAATACTTTTGTGAATAGTACCGTATAAATGGATAGTACTCATGGACACTGGCATGAAAAACTTAAAATTTAACAAGAATGTGCAGAAAATTTCCTTGTGAAGCGATACTATATGAAGCGCAAATTTTAAGGATATTCTACTAATTTCACGAAATATAGAAGCAATACTTTAACCGAATGATGGTATAATCAAGAATACGAGACGAAATAATATTACTCGTGATACTACAGTATGGAAGAAAATATTATTCCTATGAATCTTGAACAAAATAATATCCCTTACCTCGTAAGAAGATGGATATTGGAATAGTGAGGTATTAGCACTTCTCTTCTACTTTCTCTCTAAAGCTTCTCTCTATAAATGCTCTTGTGAGTCTTAGTGAATTGGTGAGAATGAAAGAAGAATGAGCTTCTATTTATATGAAAATATAGTTTCGATAATCGCACGCTTTTGGGGCTCGAAATATTACAAAGATAATACTTTCATCTTTTTCTTCATTTTTAATTTAGTCCTGCAAGTATTATCAAACTTGCACCACCTCCCCTAATAGTACATCTTGTGAATCAATAGTACAATCATGTGAATCAATAAGATACAATCATGTGAAAAAATAATTACAAAGATAGTACCTTCATCAATACCTCCATTTTTAATTTAGTCATGCAAGTATTATCATTCTTGCACCATCTCCCCTAATAGTACATGCATGTGAATCAATAGTACACACATGTGAACAAATAGTCATAAGCATGTGAACTAATAGCAATTAATTGCTCATTTATCCGATTAATTATCTGATTGGTCAATATAACCTCCATACATCCATTATTATCGAAATAGATGTCGATTTCTACTAACATTAATAATCCCAACACAATGGAGCTATTAATTTCATCTTTAATCAACACGAACTTATTCATTATTAATATTATAACTCACAATATTTAATAACCATGTTGTTTCCAGGAAAGAGGGGGCTTTCCGATAAGGATTTTTCCTTATTGGCGCGCAATTAGGTGACCAAACCTCTCCTTGACAGAACTTCTAGACATTGTCAATATTGCAAATAATAATATGAATAACTTTGTCGTCTCAATTATTGATTTAATAATATAAAATATTATGCAGATGAGATAATCTTTGTGACAATTATTGAATCAATAATATGAAGATTATCGCAAAGAATTATCGTAGTAATAATTGAGTATAATGAGTGACTTCTTACGTAAGCATCGATAATCAATACCGTAGTGCTACTATGCAACCATGCGATTATTGTACTTTTTACTAGGGTAGTTCAACGGTTTAACGGTAGAAACTTTATTTGTTATTTTTATAAAAGATAATTACGTCGTTTTTAAATAACGACAATACTTGATTATGGGTCCACTAATGATTGTGTCATCGTCATTTAATATTCCTCGTAAAACGAATATTCCCCGACACAATGAATATTTTATATCAACTTGCTTTCTTTGCAAAATTTACAAATATCACCCTTAACTTTAACCTTTTATCAATTTAACCATTTACTAAATAACATAATAATTATAAGAAAATTGAATACCTTCATTTCATAAAATTCGGGGTCTTACAAACATGATAATTATTGATTAGACAATTAATCAATAAGCACAAAATATGATAGACAACTTAATTTGAATTGATAATTGGACTAATATGGATAATCAATTCATAAGCATAAAAGGTTCCATTGTAGCCTTATTTATAAAATTAGTTCATACTATAAATTAATACCAGAAATCCCAAATAAGTCATCACAATTAAATTACAAATTGAAAAGAGAAGGAAAGAAAAAACTCAATAAGTGTCTTCAATCTTCAATCTCCAATCTGAACTACTTGTGATGCTTTCTCTGTAATTTCCAATCCCAAACTCCAGTTATGTCTCCAAGTCTCTATGTGTTGTGTATCTCCTTTTCATCAAAAGCTTCTTCTCTATTTATAGCTTTAGTTCTCCCTTAGGTCAATTCTTTTTCCAATCCTCTTTTGAATAGAAGTCCACCCTTTTCCTTTTACATCTTTTGATTGTGTCTATATCTCCTCGAGAAAAATCCTATTTCAAGTATAAAACTGCTTTCCTTTCCTTCTTTTCCAAAAATCCACCCAACAGCTACTATTACCCTGCACCCTGGATGTAAGACCCCAACTTTTATGAATAAAGATTAATTTTTCTCGAAATATATTTTTGAATATTATGGTGTGGATTTGATATAATGTTATAGCTGTGGGTATTATTTACAAAATTTTCAAAGTAAGCAAGTGGTTATATAATATTCAATTGGTCGGGGAATATTCGTTTTAACAGAGAATATTCGTACGACGGCACAATCATTAGTGGACCCCACAACAGAAGTATTGTCGTATTTAGAAAACGATAAAATTATCTTTTTATAAAAATAACGGCGAAAGTTTTACCGTTAAAATGTTGAACTACCCGGTGGTAAAAGTACGAAGAATAACGCTGTGGTTGCATAGTAGCACATACGGTATTGATTATTGATGCTTACGTGAGAAGTCACTCATTATACTCAATTATTGCTACAAAGAAGTTGTTGATAATATCTCTCATATTATTGATTCAATTATTGTCACAAGATCATCTCGCATAATATTTGTTATTATTAAATCAATAATTGAGACGACAAAGTTATTCATATTATTATTCGCAATATCGACAATGTCTAAAAGTTTCATCAAGGAGAGGTTTGGTCACCTAATTGCGGCGCCAATGGGGAGAAATCCTTATCTGAAAGCCCTCTTCCCGGAATGATCCGTTGTTAAATATTGTGAGTTATAATATTAATGATGAATAAGTTCAGATTGATTAAAGATGAAATTGATATTTTCATTGTGTTGGGATTATTAGTGTTAATAGAAATGGACATCTATTTCAATAATAATGGATGTTTGGAGGTTATATTGACAAATCGGGTAATTAATCGGATAAATGAGCAATTAATTGCTAATAATTCACATGCTTATAACTATTTGTTCACATGTGTGTACTATTGATGTAAGACCCCAACTTTTATAAATAAAAATGAATTTTCTATAAATATTATTTTTGAATATTATGGAATAAATTTGATATAATGTTATAGTTGTGGGTAATATTTATAAATTTTGCAAAGTAAACAAGTTGTTATAAAATATTCATTTGGTCGGGGAATATTCTTTTTGTCGAGGAATATTCGTACGACGGCTCAATCATTGGTGAACCCCACAACGGAAGTATTGTCATAGTTAGAAAACGACAAAATTATCTTTCTATAAAAATAACGGCAGAGGTGTTACCGTTAAAACTGTTGAACTACCCGGTAGTAAAAAGTAAAGAATATGTGTAGTGGCGTAGTTGTATATAGTAGCACACGATATTGATTATTGATGCTTACGTGAGAAGTCACTCACTATGCTTTCAATTATTGCTATGAGAATTCTCACGATCATATCTCTTATATTATTGATTCAATTATTGTCAAAGTATCATCTCAGATAATATGTTATAGTATTAAATCAATAATTGAGACGACAAGTTATAAATGATTAATAATTGTTGAAAGATTAAATATGTGTTGATTAAAAATAAAATGATTTGTGGTAATATTTATTCAATCCTTGATGTATATAAAGAGTTCATTATGAGACGTTTGTAGTAAGTTTGATTATTTTATGGGGGCCATATATGTCATCATCTAAGAGTCTCTTTGTCAATAATAGTAATTACCTTTGTGAATAGTAATTACCTTCGTCAATAGTAATTACCTTTACCGGACATCAAACCACTTGCTGTTTTATATTAAAGCGCCGAACCACTTGTCGTTTCACATTACATGTGTGTCGAACCACTTGTCGTTTCACATTACAAAGGCCGAACCACTTGTCGTTTCACATTACAAAGCGCCAAACCACTTTTCTTTTCACATCACGATCGTTAAGCCACTTGCCTTTTCACATACGGCAAAAAAGTTAGAAATCTTCTATAAATAGAGGCCCTAGTGCTTCATTATTTTTCACGAATAAGAGAGAAAGAAGAAGAGTATTTTGTTACTACATCATCGCAGATTCAATCTCCTACTAAAAGTAAGAGGTGTTATTCTTTCTTATTCATGAAGAGAACTGTTGTTATTCTATCGCTTATTATTCTCATTGGAATAACTGTATACGTGGTTTACCCTATACTTGGTGATATTCTTCTATTATTCATTGGAACATCCATGCATGTGTTTTACACCCACTGGTTCCGCCTCTTTATTATTATTCTATTGGAACATCATGTATGCGTGTGTTTTACAGGACCGGTTCCGCTTTTTATTATTATTCATTGGAACATCCTCGTCGGTGTGTTTTACATGACCGGACTGGTTCCATCTTTATTATTATTCTGTTGGAACATCCTATCTCGTGTGTTTTACGCTTGGGACCGGTTCCATTCTTTATTATTCTCGTTGAATATCCCATTCATGCGTTTACTGTGGGACTGGTTCCGTTATTTATTATTCGTTAGAATAACTTCGCCTGTGTGGTCTATCGCATGCATGGTGATTTCTTTTGTTATTCCATTCTTTATTATACCCAAATTGGTTAAAACTTTGACTTTATACTCCATGAAATTAGTGAAATATCCTTGATATTTGCGCTTCATCCAAAGATCCTTTCATGGAAATATTCTTCTCAAAGATTCTTGAATTTTACTCTACAAAGCAAAAGATCATGTCGATGATTTGGATGTTATTGGTTCCTAGATAAATTATTTCTTGAACTTGTTTTATTGAATTCTTATATCATTGTCATCATCCTCATGTTTATATTATGTTGAAAGTCATCTGTGGCCTGTAGTGCATAGATGGACTTGGTATGATTATGACCAGAGACTATTCGGTGTAATCATGACCGTAATGTTACAAATGATGTGGTAAAAATCCTTAGTGGCCCGTAGTGCATTGATGGATAGTTGTTGGCATGATCATGACCATTAATGAATACACAAATATTCTTGGCCCGTAGTGCATGAATAATTGTGGTCGTGATACTAAAGAATATCCTTGGCCGGTAGTGCGGGGGTGATTCGATGATGTGGAATATTTATTAAAGTTGAGTCTCAGCTATAAAAGTGATGAAAACCTTTTAAATCATAAAAGATAGTAGATTTTATTTTCTACTTGACTCTTTTAATGGATCTTTGTTCTCATTGTAGTTAAACTTGATGTTCATTATATTTTATCGCTTAACATCGTCAGAGGCTAATGATAATTTATTACGCATTATCTTAGTCATAATATTTCTTATCGAGCTAGTTGAGCTCACCCTTTCTTTCACCGTTTTCTCTGTGAAATGAGAATATAGCGGGACTTAGCCTGGGAACGGAGTAATGGTCCAGAGGATAGCATTAGTAGTCCCTCACTATTTCGTGAAATAAGTGTGATAATAATTGTAATGAGGACTCCTTTTGAGTCAGTATAATCTCTAGTAGACAATATTTGTATTCAAACTCACGCTTTATGTCGATTGTATAATATACGCTTATATTAGTAAGTTGTATTTAAATTTTGTACCATGTATCCGACTACCCAAGATGGGTGATGTATACCTAATTTTGGGGGCGCCACGGTTGGTATCGAGCTTAGGATATGATCCTCGCTAAGATGTGAGAATAGTACTAGGAAGGAGAGACGGGAATACCTTCGCTAGTATGACCTACCTAAGTTTATGTGCTATTTTATTGGGTCGGTCATAATATAGGATAATATGTTACATATCAATTAACCTTTTGTTTTGTGGCGAAGATTCAAAATGACATCCGAGAATGTTGAGAATAAGAATAGAGCACAAAGCGATCGTTGATTCACCACATATCAATAATCGAGGATAATGTGCATCGTGAAGGCGACAATCCTCATGTAAACAACAACACCGACCAAATGATGAATGATCAAATGTTCAGAGGATTTATGTAATTCATGCAACAAAGAAAGTAGAGCGACTCGCCCAAAACGTAGGTGGAAACACGGAAACTCTCTCTGCGGTCACCGCTAAAATGATTCAAGGAGCTGGGACCACCGGAGTTTAAGGAGAGCCAAAACCACTTCGCGGAAGCATGGATAAAGCAGATTACCAAGATATTTGATGTCTTGGGATGCTCGAGGAGCAAAAGGTTCCTTTTTTCGCTTTTTATGTTGCGCTTGAGAGGCGACATCGGTGGGAATCCAGAAACGTACTCAACTCATCAGATCAAGATATCTTGGGAGAAGTTCCAGAGTCGTTTCAACGACAAATACTTTCCGAAAGTATTCGCCACATGAAGGAGGTGGAGTTTATCAAGTTGGAACAAAACAATATGGCCCGTGTCACAACACGAGGCAAAATTTATGGGTTATCACGGCCATTAAGTCCCACTTGGTGGATAATGAAGAGAGAATGGCGCGAATGTTTTTAAGAGGTTTGAAGTCGAGAGATACGCCAACATCTTATTTTCGATAAACCGTGGTTTGTATTCAGATGTTGTAAATAGGGCTCATTAGTGGAGCGCGATAACGAGTCAACGAACTAAAAGAGAGAAAATTTAAGCAAAATTATAATACCAAATGAGAGTAGTCATCAAGCGGTGACAACAAGCGTGGAGGGAATCAACAATGCCGGATATGGTAACCACTTTCGGTGGTAATCGTGGCCAAAACAATAAGAATGAACATTTCAAGAAAAGGAGATTCAACAATGATGAAAAGACGTCAAAGACCAAAGACAAGTTGTTAAGGAAGGAGAAAGACCACCTATCATATGCTTCAAATGCGAGGAGAGGGACACATCGCCCAAATGCGCGCCATGCCGTCCAAAGCATGTTATAATTGTGGAAGAGAAGGTCACTTAGCTCGATTATTGCCATCAAGACAAATTCAAACTAGGATGGAGGCACCAAAGGTCGCCCCGTAAAAGTCAAACCTAGAAAGGTAAGGGGAGAGCGTTTGTTGTGACCTCTCCCAGAGAGCAAGGAAACCGAATGAGGTCATCACGGGTAAGCTTATCATAAACTCTAATGAAGTCTATACTTTATTTGATACCGGTTCTACCCATTCTTTTATTTCTCCTACTTGCGTTCATCGATTAAATTTGACTTTGGAGAAATTAGACTTTGACTTATCTCGTGGAAACTCATTGGGTGAAACCTTCATTACATCCAATTGCTTATAAGTCTTGTTTGGTTCAAATTCACTTTACATTACCGTCGATCTTATTTTATTAAAAATACTCAGATTTGACGTGATTCTAGGGATTGATTGGTTAACTACTTATCATGCAAAATTGATTATTTTCGTAAGGTTGTTAGCTTTCATATTCCTAACCAACCTATTATGCTAATTCAAGTGACCAAACCATTAAAATCAATCACGGTCATCTCAAGCCATAAAGTTATTCGCTTATTGAAAAACGGTTGTCAAGCTTTCTTAGCTCATGTCACGATTTAAACAAAATACGCCGATTTTGAACGATATTTCTATTGTTAATAAATTTCCGACGATTCCTCAAGAACTTCTGGCCTACCCTAGAGGCGTGAAATTTAATTTTGTATCGACCTTAAACCCCAGACAAAACCTATTTCCAAAGCCCCATATCGAATGGCTCCTATTGAACTTCGTGGAGTTAAAGACCCAACCGCAGGAATTGTTAGACATTGGCTTTATTCATCCTAGTACTTCTCCTTGGGGTGCTTCGCATTCTATTCGTGAAGAAGAAAGATGGGAGTATGCGACTTTGTATTGATTATCAAGAGTTGAATCATGTCACCATCAAAAATAAGTATCCATTCCCACGTATTGATGACCTGTTTGACCAGTTGCAAGGAGCCAAATTCTTTTCAAAGATCGATCTTCGCGTTAGGATATCACCAATTGAAGATTAGAAACACCGACATTCCAAAGATTCGGCCGAACTCCCAGACGGGCATTATGAATTCCTAGTCATGTCCTTTGGATTGACTAATGCTCCCGCCGCCTTCATGGATATGATGAACCGAGTATTCAAGGAATATTTGGATCACTTTGTGGTCGTCTTTATTGATGACATCCTTATTTATTCCAAAAGTCGTGAAGAAGATCATGAGCAACACTTGAGGTCGACACTCCAAAAGCTTCGTGAATATAAGCTTTATGCCAAGTTGAAGAAATGCGAGTTCGCAGAAGAAGTAGCATTCCTTGGGCACGTGGTATCAAGTCATGGAATATCCGTTGACCCAAAGAAAGATTGAAGCTATTCAAAGTCGGGAACAACCTAAATCGATAATGATCAAGTACGTAGCTTTCTCGGTTTAATTGGTTATTATCGAGATTCGTGGAAGGATTTTCTCGAATCACTACTCCATCGATTTCGGTGACTCGGAAAGATACAAAGTTCTATTGGAGCGAAGAATGTGAGAAGAGTTTTCAAGAACTCAAGAGGAGACTTATTTCAAAGACTGCTCGACAATACCATCGGCTCGGAGGATTTGTCATCTACAAAGTGATGCTTGAGCAAAGGGTTGGGATGTGTTCTCATGCAATATGGAAAAGTTATAGCCTATGCCTCATGAAAACTCAAAGAATATGAGAGGAATTATCCTACTCATGATCTAGAGTCAGCGGTTGTTGTCTTTGCACTTAAAATTTGGAGGCATTACTTATATGGGGAGAAAGTGGAGATCTTTACGAGATCATAAAAGCCTCAAATATTTCTTCACTCAAAAGGAACTCAACATACGCGACAACGACGTTGGCTTGAATCTGTTGAAAGATTATGATCATACCATCCAATACCATCTCGAAAAGTTTAACGTGGTAGGCGACGTATTGAGTAGAAGATCATATGCAAGCACGAAAAGCGATATTGTCAACGCAAAGGCCCATTTGTGTGACTTGCAAAGGATGGAGATAGAGTTAAAGACTCAGGACGATGTGATGATAGCGAGTATCTGAGTAGAACCGACTTTAATCGATAAAGTTAAAGTCGCTTCGTTGCTACGGACCGGAGCCGATGCGTATGAGGAAAAAAGTGGAAGAAGGTGCTACGCCAAGCAAGAATCAATGAAGAAGGAATACTTGAGTCAACTCCGGACTTTGTGTTCCTAACGACCACTCGATTTATAGTATAATATCATGATGGAGGCGCACAACACACCATTTGCAATCCATCTCGGGAGTACCAAAATGTATCATGATATTCGCCATACATTTTGGTGGAGCAATATAAGAGAGAGATAGCGTTGTTTATCTCAAGGTGTCTAACTTGTCAAAGAGTTAAAGCGGAGCATCAAGTACCAAAAGGTCCATTGCAACCACTTGAAATTCCAGAATGAAAGTGGGAGCACATTACCACGTATTTCGATTATCGGCCTTCCTAAGGTTTCTCAAGCGCATAGATGCGATTTGGGTCATTGTTGATAGATTGACCAAGTCCGCTTATTTCTTACCGACACGAGAAACTTATACACTTGAACGCCTTGCTCAGTATGTACATAAACGAGATTGTAAGATCGCATGGTATGCGCTCTAAGATCCATAGTTTTCGATCGAGACCCAAGATTCACTTCACGATTTTGGGTTAGTTTGCAAAAAGCTATGGGTGCAGATTTTACGATTTAGCTTCGGCATATCATCCTCGCAGACGGACGGACAATCGGAGAGGACTATTCAAACTCTTGAAGATCTATTAAGACTCGTGTCCTTGATTTCAAGGAAGTTGGGACAAGTTCTTACCATGGTGGAATTTCCTACAACAATAGTTATCAAGCAAGTATTGGCATGGCTCCATTCGAAGCGTTGTATGGAAGAAAGTGTCGTTCTCCAGTATGCTGGGATGAGGTGGGTGAAGCAACGTTGTTGGGACTGGAGTTGGTACGTATGACTACGGAAAAGATTCAAACGATCCGACAACGTATAAAAACCTCACAAAATCGACAAAAGAGTTATGCTGATCTTCATCGAAAGGACGTGGAATTCGATATAGGAGATCATGTGTTGTTAAGAGTTGCTCCATGGAAAGGAGTTACAAGATTTGGAAAGAGAGAAAAACTCAATCCTCGATTCATCGGTCCATTTTTAATCCTCGATCGAGTAGGAACTGTGGCCTATAGACTCGCTTTACCGCCAAGTATGTCTCGTGTTCATAACGTTTTTCACATATCCATGTTACGTAAATATGTGAAAGACCCGAACCACATTATTGAAGTTAGAACCGGACGAAATAGCGGAAGATTTTACGTATGAAGAGGTTCCTGCTCAAATCTTGGATAAAAGGAACATATTCTACGCTCCAAGGTTATACCTCAAGTCAAAGTTTTGTGGAGGAACCACGATGTTGAGGAAATGACTTGGGAGTTAGAATCAAATGAAATCAAGGTATCCTTACCTCTTCGACATACCAAGACGTACCCTAATTTCGAGGGCTAAATTTCATAAGAAGGGAGGTTGTAAGACCCCAACTTTTATAAATAAAGATGAATTTTCTATAAATATTATTTTGAATATTATGGAATAAATTTGATATAATGTTATAGTTGTGGGTAATATTTATAAATTTTGCAAAAGTAAGCAAGTTGTTATAAAATATTCGTTTGGTGGGGAATATTCTTTTTGTGGGGAATATTAGACGACGACTACTCAATCATCAGTGGACCCTATTAACGAAAGTATTGTCGTAGTTAGAAAACGACAAAATTATCTTTCTATAAAAATAACGGCAGAGGTGTTACCGTTAAAACCGTTGAACTACCCTAGTAGTAAAAGTACAAGAATCTGCCGTAGTTGTATAGTAGCACACGATATTGATTATTGATGCTTACGTGAGAAGTCACTCACTATGCTCAATTATTGCTACAAGAATTCTTCGTGATCATATCTCTTATATTATTGATTCAATTATTGTCATAAGATCATCTCAGATAATATGTTATAGTATTAAATCAATAATTGAGACGACAAGTTATAAATGATTAATAATTGTTGAAAGATTAAATATGAGTTGATGAAAAATAAAATGATTTGTGGTAATATTTATTCAATCCTTGATGTATATAAAGAGTCTGTTATGAGACGTTTGTGGTAAGTTTGATTATTTTATGGGGGGCCCATATGTCATCATCTAAGAGTCTCTTTGTCAATAGTAATTACCTTTGTGAATAGTAATTACCTTCGTCAATAGTAATTACCTTTACCAGACGTCAAACCACTTGCCGTTTCATATTACAGGTGTCGAACCACTTGTCGTTTCACATTACAGGCGTCGAACCACTTGTCGTTTCACATTATAAGCGTCAAACCACTTTTCTGTTCACATCATCAGTCGTTAAGCCACTTGCCTTTTCATATGGCAGGTGCTAAGCTAGAAATCTTCTATAAATAGAGGCCTAGTGCTTCATTATTTTCACTTAATTCATTCAAGCTTATATAGAGAGAAAGTATAGAGAGAATAAGAGAGAATGAAGAAGAGTATTTTGTTACTACACTATCGCAGATTCAATCTCCTACTAAAAGTAAGGGTGTTATTCTTTCTTATTCATGAAGAGAACTGTTGTTATTCTATTGCTTATTATTCGTTGGAATAACCTATATACGTGGTTTACCCTATACTTGGTGACATTCTTCTATTATTATTCATTGGAACATCTTGTCGTGTGTTTTACACCGGACTGGTTCCGCTTTTTTTATTATTATTCTATTGGAACATCCTGTCGTGTGTTTTACAGGACTCGGTTAAAATCTTTATTATTATTCTATTTTGAACATCCTCGCATGTGTTTTACAGGACTGGTTAAAATCTTTATTATTATTATGTTGGAACATCCCGCTCGTGTGTTTTACGCCGGACCGGTTCCATTCTTTATTATTCATTGGAATATCACGTCTCGTGCATTTTACGCCTAACACTGGTTTCGTTATTTATTCTTCGTTGGAATAAACCGCCTGCACATGGCCAATCGCATGTATGGTGATTTCTTTTGTTATTCCATTCTTTATTATACCCGGTTGGTTAAAACTTTGACTTCTATACTCCATGAAATTAGTGGAATATCCTTGATATTTGCGCTTCATCCAAAGATCCTTTCATGGAAATATTCTTCTCAAGATTCTTGAATTTTACTCTACAAAGCAGTATCATGTTGACAGTTTGGATGTTATTGGTTCCTAGATAAATTATTTCTTGAACTTGTTTTATTGAATTCTTATATCATTGTCATCATCCTCATGTTTATATTATGTTGAAAGTCATCTGTGACCTGTAGTGCATAGATGGACTTGGTATGATTATGACCAGAGACTATTCGGTGTAATCATGACCGTAATGTTACAAATGATGTGGTAAAAATCCTCAGTGGCCCGTAGTGCATTGATGGATGATTGTTGGCATGATCATGACCATTAATGAATACACAAATATTCTCGCCCGTAGTGCATGAATAATTGTGGTCGTGATACTAAAGAATATCCTTGGTCAGAAGTGCGAGCGGGGTGATTCGATGATGTGGAATATTTATTAAAGTCGAGTCTCAAATTATAACAATGATGAAAAATCTTTTAAATCATAAAAGATAGTAGATTTTATTTTCTACTTGACTCTTTTAATGGATCTTTGGTTCTCTTGTAGTTAAACTTGATGTTCATTATATTTTATCGGTTTAACACTTTGTTGTGAGGCTAATGATAATTTATTTCGCATTATCTTAGTCATAATATTTCTTCTTGAGCTAGTTGAGCTCACCCTTTCTTTCACTTTTTCTTGTGAAATGAGAATATATTTGGGACGTAGTCGGGAAGCGGAGTAATGGTCCGAGAGGATAGCATTAGTAGTCCTCACTATTTCGTGAAATAGTGTGATAATAATTGTAATGAGGACTTCTTTTGAGTTTGTATAATCTCTAGTAGACAATATTTGTATTCAAACTCACGGTTTATGTCGTCGTATTGCATACACTACAGTTATATTAGTAAGTTGTATTTAAATTCTGTACCATGTATCTGACTACCCAAGATGGGTGATGTATACCTAATTTTGGGGGCGTCACAATTGATTCACATGCATGTACTATTAGGGGAGGTGGTACAAGTTTGATAATACTTGCATGACTAAATTAAAAATGAAGGAAAAGATGAATGTATTATACTGTAATATTTCGAGCCCCAAAACGTGCAATTATCGAAACTATATTTTCTTATAAATAGAAGCTCATTCTTCTTTCATTCTCACCAATTCACTAAGACTCACAAGAGCATTTATAGAGATAGAAGCTTTAGAGAGAAAGTATAAGAGAAGTCTACTACCTCACTATTCTAGTATCCAGTCTTCTTCTGAGGTAAGGGGTATTATTTATTTCATATTCTGAAGAGATATTATTTTTTCGTATTCGTATGAATATTATTTTTGTTCAATATTCATAAAGAGTATTATCTTCGTTCAATATTCGTAGGAATATTATCTTCGTTAAATATTCGTTTGAATATTATTTTCGTTCAACAATTGTAAGGATATTATTTTGTTCAGTATTCATAGGAATAATATTTTCTTCCATACTCTGTAGTATATGAGTAATATTATTTCGTCTCGTATTCCTGATTATATCATCATTCGGTTAAAGTATTGCTTCTATATTCCGTGAAATTAGTAGAATATCCTTGAAATTTGCACTTCATTTAGTGACGCTTCACAAGGATATTTTCTGCACATTCTTCTTAAATTTTAAGTTTTTCATGCTGGAGTACTGTCCATGAGTACTATCCATTTATACGGTACTATTCACAAAAGTACTATTCACAGGTACTATTCACAAAGTACTATTCATAAAGTACTATTCACGAGTACTATTCACAAAGTACTATTCACAAAGTACTATTCACGGTGTACTATTCCCGAAGTACTATTCACGGAGTACTATTCACTCAGGTACTATTCACCCGGAGTACTATTCATAATAAAAATTGATATCTTTTCGGTCCAAATCATTTTTGAAACATTATCATTCTTGAATTTTACTCCACAAAGCAGTATCATGTTGACAATTTGGAAAATATTGAATTCTGGATAAATTAAATTATAAATCTTTAAAAATTTATCCTTGAACTTGTTTTTATTGAATTCTTATATCATTATCATCATCCACATGTTTATATAATGTTGAAAGTCATTCGTGGCCTGTAGTGCATAGATGGACTTGGTATGATTATGACCAGTGATTATTCGGTATAATCATGACCGTAATGTTAGAAATGATGTGGTAAAAGTCCTCATTGGCCCGTAGTGCATTGATGGACAGTTGTTGGCATGATCATGACCATTGATAAATACACGAATATCCTTGGCCCGTAGTGCATGGATAAATTGTGGTCGTGATACTAAAGAATATCCTTGGCCGTAGTGCAGGGGTGATTCGATGATGTGGATTATTTATTAAGCTGAGTCTCAGCGATAAAAGTGATGAAAAATCTTTTAAATCATAGAAGATAGTAGATTTTATGCTATACTTGACTCTTCTAAAGGATTGCTTGTTCCCCTGCAGTTAACTTGATGTTTGTTATATTTTATCAGTTTAACACTGTTGAAGGCTAACGATAAATTATTCTGCAATATCTTAGTCATAATATTTCTTACTGGGCTAGTTGAGCTCACCCTTTTGCTTTCATTGTTCTCTTCAGGAAATGAGAACGTAGTTGGGACTAGTCGGGGAACGGAGTGACGGTCCAGATGATAGCATTAGTAGTCCTCACTATTCTATGAAATAGTGTGATAATAAATGTATTGAGGACTCCATTTGAGTTGAAATACCGCCTGAAGACAATATTCGTATTAAAACTCTCGGCTTTATGTTTTTATGTATTATTTTAAGATTTACGTTGTATTATTAAATTGTATTTGAATTTTGTACCATGTATTTGGCGACTCAAGATGGGTGATGTATACCTATTTTGGGGGCGTCACACTGGAGCTGGGTTTGAACTTGCTAAGAGCGCCCCTGTGCTGGCAATGTGCTAGAAATTACGATTATGCCATTAATGATGCTAAAAGTCCCGTTTTGCCCCTACTTTACTCTAATCATGCAAAATACAACCTAAACCAATAAAAACACTTTAAAACACGCAATTAATTAAGTCTTAAGATACCTAATTCATGAGTATTTTACCCATTCATCAACAAATTTTAGTTGTAACACTTTTTATTCCCCTTTGTAGATGAATGCAGTTTATGATAAACAAATTATGAATTCACTTTGTTCATTTTTATTAGATGGATGCACACTGGTTACTTGTATTTTTATGTTTGATTGTAACACATTTCATATTTATCTTTTGTTCATTATACACTTTTTGAATTAGAACAACAAAATGTAAGCAAAAGAAATCAGAACAACATAGTGTAAGCAAAAGAAATTGCATTAATTCATTCATCAAAAAGAGGTCATATCACATATAAAATTTACTACGAGATATTTAACAAATCAACCATGCATACAGACCACTTTAAACATCTACAGTACAAGAAATTTTGCAAATATGTCATGCCTAATCATTTTAGCAAAAAAATGGCCAACAATATCATTAAACAAATCAGTCATGCCATTGTATCTCTTAACGGTTCTCTTTAACTCAACTTCGAGCTTTAAAACCTCTGCTCTCTCTATGCACAGTTCTTTATCATGTCTCTAATTTCCCAATTAATCCCAAAATCATCAATCTTGCACAGTCTCACAATCAGGGATCTATCTATTTAAACAAGTTGCATCCACTTCTAACACTTGCTTCTTCTATTTAAAAAGATTTTCGGTGTTAATTGAAAAACATATTTACAATTAAAGAAATAAATTTCAAAAGAATGCCCTCCAATCAACACAACCAAATTTCTCTTTGCATTGTGGTTTTTTCAAGTACATTTAATCACCACCGATTTCTTACATAGCATAATCGATTCATAGATTTGACAACTCTCTTTTTCCCCACTTACGACCCAATAATTTGGTGAATTTCTAATTTTTAGGGGTTAAATACGTTGCATATGTGTTTTAATGGCGAGAAGGGAGTTATTTTACGTAAATACCCTCTTATCCCATACACTTTAGACTTTCGGTGAAGATTTGGCTGAAAAACGGTGATGGGTGCATTTAAGATCAAGTTTAGGATGCATTTAATCTAAAATTTAATTTAGGGAGCAAATCAATTTTCGGTGAAAAGTTTGGGCTGCAAAGTGGATTTTAGTCATTTAAATTCTAGGTCCCGGCAGGGGCGTGTGTAGGGGTGTTCATCGGTAAAGAACCGGACCGAACCGGTCCGAACCGAATCGAATACCGAAAGTCCCCAAAATAGGAAACCGATACCGGAACCGGTTGAACCGGTATACCAAACCGATTAACCGGTTCGGTTTCGATTTTTACCTTACTAGAACCGACCCCAAATTTAAATTATTACTCAGCCCAATTTTAAACAAAAATCGGCCCAAGAAAGAGCAGCCCAAGACTTATTTTTGAGCCAAAATTCGGCTAAAAGAAGTAGCTCATGACTTGTACCAAACTCAACCTTTTTCAAGCTAAAATTCGGCCCAATAAAAAAATATAAGACTTGGAAGTCTTTTTATAAGAAAAACTTCCTTAGACTTTTACAAAATAACCAAGGTGGGACTTGGCTATTAAAGTCTCAAGGAAAATTTCACTTGATAGTCTTTTAAAAGAAAAACTTCCTTAGACTTTTATAAAATAACTCATGTGGGACTTAGCTATTAAAATCTCACTTGGTAGTATTTTTATAAGGAAAACTTCCTTAGACTTTGATAAGTGAACCAATGTGGGACTTGGGCACTTGGTTATTAATATTTGGAAGTCTTTTTATAAGGAAAACTTCCTTAGACTTTTATAAGTAAACCAATGTGGGACTTGACTATTAAGATTTCACTTGGTAGTTTAGAAACAAGATAAGTAAGATAGTGCCATAAGTTCCCTTATGTTATGTGATTTTCTTGGCATTCATTAGTGTCGGATTTGATGAGAGTCTAAGTTGGTATTGACATTCCAATATTAAATTTACATCCCTATATTAAATAATAATAATTTGATTACGTGTTATCTTGAATCATTATTACATGTAATCAATTTATAAGGAAAATTTAGAAACAAGTTATGTAAGATGGTGCCATAAGCTCCCTTATGTGATTTCTAAGTTGGTATTTACATCCCTATATTAAGTAATAATATTTTGATTACTTGTTATCTTGAATTCATTATTAAATGGTAATCAATTCTCAACTAAATAGTAAAGGCTTCACATTGTAGTGTTTTTATAAAGAAAACTTTCTTCAATGTGGGACTTAAAAACAAGTTATGTGAGATGATGTCATAAGTTCCCTTGACAAGGGTCAAGTTGATATTTACATCCCAATATTAATTATTAATTTAATAATAATAAGTAATAATAGTTTGATTAGTTGTTATCTTGAATTCATTATTACATGGTAATCAAATTATAAGGAAAATTTCTTTAAAATTTTACTAATTTAGCCAATATGGGACTTTGAGACTTGGAGACAACCAAATACTAAGGATTTCAAATACATCCCACATTTTCTAGTATGCCATCTCTTATCTTACCTCTATTCTATAAATAGGTAAGACTTTCAAGTTAATTTTACATGGTTAGACATCCCACATTGTTTAGTATGTCTTCTCTTGTCTTACCTCTATTCTATAAATACAGGAGACTTTCAAGTTAATTTTACATGGTTAGACATCCCACATTGTCTAGTATGCCTTCTCTTGTCTTACCTCTATTCTATAAATAGAGGAGACTTTCAAGTTAATTTTTGGCTTAAATATGAATTAGTACCCTCAACTATAGGCCATATTCCACTTCAGTGATTCACCTTTCAATTTTGTCAATTAGATGATTAAACTATCAATTTTTTTTCAATTGCAACAAATTGAACATGCCATGTCAGAAATTGCTGACGTGGCTAATTGAGTGGGGCCTTAAGAAGCTGATGTGGCAAAAAATAATTTTTAATCATAAAATAAATAAATTTGATTTAATATGGGGTAAAATTGTCAAAATACATATTAACATAATTAATTAAAATAAAACAAATCCTTATATTTCAAACTGCAAAAAATTGCAAATCTAAAAATTACAATCATTCACCATTACCGCAGAGATCACATAATCACAACAGATTTATACTTTTTCTCTACTTTTCTCTCTCTCACACAGAGATCACAGCAGCAACAATGGCCGCAACGATGGTTCTAACCCAAAGAACATCTAAGACCCACCACCAACCCGCCCAGACCTACACATCTCCTCTAAAACATAAGAATCGATCGTCCCTTTCCATTATCCATCCACCAAATCAAAACTCTGCCACAATTTCAACTTAGGACCTGTTAGATCTCCAGATCTGACAAAATCGATTCTATCAGAACCATCTCCGACTCTTCTTTTTCGCCGATTGATGGCACTTGGGCCCGCCGTGACCCTCCGAATCAGATGGCGGCCTAAGCGGCACCGTGGGGTATAGTCTTAGCGGTAGATTCTTCTTGCGTACATCGACAGAGTTGAGAGAGCGATTTCCGTGAACGAGAGGGTGGTGGTCGTTGGTCAAAGCAGCGGAGAGGCCAGACTTGTCAGGCTGAAATGGGGGGTGTTGGTGGTTGAGGTGGAGGTGGTGATGGTGGTGACGGCAGAGAGTGGTGGGGGAACTGGAAAGGATGGGAGGAGAATGGGCGACAGAATGGGTGTCGCTTGTCACAGCTTGATTCTAGTGATCTGGATCTCCGAATTACAGTAGGTTGATCTGGATCTAGGAGATGCTCGGCAAATAGTCGATAGGATGGGAGGCGAGCGGCTATGGAGGAGGAGGAAAGAGTCGTTAGGGTTCTTATTTTCATTGTTGGGATTATTTTGAAGAAAAGATTGTTTTGTGGTTGATTTTTTGTTTATTTTAATTTAAGTTTATATTGTGTTTTGACCATTTTGCCCCCTATTAAATCATACTTATTTATTTTATGATTAAAAAATTATTTTTTTTGCCACATCAACTTCTTAAGGCCCCACGCAATTAGCCACGTCAGCAATTTCTGACGTGGCATGTTCAATTTGTTGCAATTGGAAAAAATTGATAGTTTAATCATCTAATTGACAAAATTGAAAGGTGGATCACCGAAATGGAATATGACCTATAGTTTAGGGTACTAATTCATATTTAAGTCTTAATTTTTTATGGTTAGACAAAAGTCTTAAAGAATTGATTTTTCAAGTTCTATTTTATTTTTTTAATATATTATTTAAAAATTCGATACAACCGGTTCGGTTGTTCGGTTCGGTATTTACCGACCAAACCAAACACTACCGAAACCGGAACCGAAAATTCGGTATGTACCGGTACCGAACCGGTTTAGCTTTATACCGAACCGACCGGTTCGAACCGGTTCGATTTCCCTAAAAACCGAAAAAGTAGACCGGTTTGAACACCCCTAGCGTGTGTAGTCCAGTTTTGGTAATAATCGGACTTTCAACCCGCTCTGCGTTCTCCTATCACTTCAAAGTCCTCCATCTTCGCCTAATTCTTCTTCATTTCCGTCGGTGACTTGATACTAGGGAGAAAAAAAATAAATATTGCAATTTTCTCTCTCTTCAATTTTATGTTCTCATTCTCAGCCAAAAGTCAGGTACAAATTTATGTTTGAGTTTATATATAACTTCAATTTAATCTCACTGAATAATTTGTTTAAATCGCTTTATCGTTCAATTTTAAGTTAGCAGAATTGTCTTTAGGCGGATTGATGGAAAATGGAGGAATTGATTTGGCTTATAAGTTCTCTGGCTTGGCTGTCAATGGTTCAAACGAAAACAATAATGAGGGATTGTTTCAGGTTATGAAAGCAGTTGAAGCTGCTGAGGCCACAATCAAGCAACAGGTGTTGTATTATTTTGTGTACACCTTCAATTTTCTAGAAATTTAGTTGTATATGGTTATGTGGTTTACTAGGGCAGTCTTTTAATTACTGTATGAAATCTTCTGATTAATTTTTGCAATTTTGGAATTGGGAATATTGCATTTTTGAATTTGAGGTTTCAGTTTAGTCTATTGTGGGCTGTCAAATTGAGAATGTAAACTGTTGGCTACGGAAAGAAAAAATTTACTCTTTTTGTACAACCAAATGGTGCGCCAATAGTTTATGGATTAGTAATATGCCCAATAATTGATATTTTGGTACAGTAAGAGCTGAAACATAGTCACAGGGAGGAGTAATTGGGAGTTTGATTCTGCGATTGAGGGTATGGGCCTGGACCATCTGGTGGTTTTTTTAATAAGGTTTCAGTATTTGGTCATTAATGGATATCTTATATTATTTTAATGGATCGGATCATCAGATGAAGGTCTAGGGAGAATTTGTCAGCTCATTCCATAAATGATAAAGCAAGGAAATTGTTATTTCCACAAAGGAAATTTGATATTTCCACAAGGCTTCACTAAGATGAATGTGGATACATTTACTATTCATGTGTGGCCTTACACATGAAAAACATTTAGGCTGAAAAATGATAGGCAAAGGACTACTCTTTGCTCCTTCACTTTCTTAACGGAGTCACTATTTCTCAATCAATTGGGTAGACTTGTTTGCTCCCTTGATCCAAAAGGGACCTTCTATTGTTGGTCTTTTTTTTTTTAATTTATTTACTTGTACTTGGCCGTCGTCCAGATATCAACTTTGCTCTAGCACGTTTTATTTTGAAGGCAAAGATTTCCACTAAAATTAACTCGTGCGGTCTTTGATCCTTGGTAGGCTTAACACCAATGACATGCATTTGACTTGGGCCTTCCAAATCTATATCTCCATATATATGATGTGTATAGAGGAAAAAGAGACTTATTCTCATTTGTTTAGGAATTGTCAGATGGTTTGGCAGCTGTGACTTTTTATTTGATTATGAAGGTGAATATTGGGTTTGTAATTCTAATGTGGAGGACTTTTATTTTAACAGTTTTAGGTAGGGGGTTTGGAGGAGGGAGGGATATAGGACTTTGTGCAGCTGCACTTTTTTACCTTTTTGTAGGGTGTATGTACAAAGGAATGCAAGGATGTTGTGTGGGTGTGTGTGGAATTGAAGAATGATGGCTTATTTTGGGATAGAGTTCTTTCACACATCTCGTTTGGCTTTTTCCATGGGATTTTTTGAAGAAATTTCTATATCATATTTAAATAGGAACTGGAAAGCCTACATCGACGCCGGGATGGTTTTTCCCATTTATTTTCCCGTTTTCTATTGTATATTCTTTTAGGCGGAGTTCTGGTCCTTTAGAACTCCTTTATCTGCATTGTTGTAACACTTTCGCTTCTCTTTTTTTTTCCTTTTATAAAAAAAGTGTGGATTGTACAAAAATTGGTGCACCACAATATTGGCATTACGTTCGAGGTGGTTTAATTAGTAATCCCCCTTTTTATGCATTCTAAGCTGTTGGTGACTTTTTCGAGTGCTGTTTAGTAGTTGGGAGTATTTCGAGAATATAAAGGAAAAGAAAAAATGAAGAAAGAATTAGAGAATGTTAAAGTGATGGATATGATGTTTTCTATATAAAAAGAAGATGGATATGATGTGGCATTACTTGTTGACATGACAACACCTATAGAGTAGGACATGGATGCTATAATTCATTATAAGTAAGACATTCTCCAGTTTGCCTCGTGTTAAATTTTACGTAGATATGATTTGCTTCCTTAATTTGGAACAAAAAGTCAATTACTATCATACAAATTGGGATTTGGTGAAAGATGATCAAATTAGAGTTTTTCAGGAATTCTTTGCAACAAGTGTTATTGGGAAAAATATTAATTCTACCTTCATTGCCCTAGTGCCTAAGAAGGATCGATCTGTTAAGGTGACGACTTTTAGACCCATTAGTTTTGTGACTAGTGTGTATAAAATTCTTACTAGAGTTCTCTCCAAGAGATTGGGTAATGTTGTTGGGGGTACAATTTCGAGTTCTTAGAGTGCTTTTGTGGGTGGCAGACAGATTATTGATGCAACTTTAGTAGCTAATGCAGTTGTGGAGGATGTACATAGGAGAGGGCGAAAGGGCTTTGTGCTTAAATTGGATTTTGGAAAAGCTTATAATAGGGTTAGTTGGGGCTTCTCGGATAAGGTGTTGGAGAGGAAAGGTTTCAGAGTTAGGTGGCCCTCTTGTTTACTTTAGTTGTTGATGTTTTGAGCAAGTTGCTCAGTCGGGGAGAGGAGTGGTATTCTCGTAGGTTTTGTAGTTGGGCATGAGGAGGTGAGGGTTTCTCACCTCCAATATGTTGATTATACTATTCTCTTTCTTTCAGAGGGCCTTTAAGGTTTTAAAAATGTGTTAACTATTGTTTAAGTTAGGCTATTTTTGGTATGATGGTTAATTTGTCTAAATGTAGTGTAGTTGGGATCAACATAGATATGTGAGATATTTTAATATTTTTGTCTCTGGTTGGTTGTAGAATTGAGGAAGTTCCGTTTACTTACCTTGGGGGTCCTGCTTGGTGAGGCCAATTTCGTTTTGGGATCCGGTAGGTGAAAGAGTGAGTCAACATTTAGATAGGTGGAAAGGTGCGTATTTTTCCTTGGGGGTAGGATTACTTTGATTCAGGCTTGCTTGTCTAGTATGTCCCTATATTATCTTTCTCTTTTTAGGATCCCAGTTAGTGTAGCTAACGTACTAGAAAAGTTAATGATAGATTTTCTTTGGTCGGGAGCTGGTGATGAGAGGAAGGATCATTTGGTTATGTGGAAAACAGTGTCTTTTCTAAGCAGGAGGGGGGTTTGGGGTTGGGTAATTTGGTCCTCAAGAATGTTGCTCTGGTTGATAAATGGCATAAGGTTATTAGGAGCAAATTCGGCATGCATTTGAATGGGTGGGATGCTAGACCCGAGATTTATGTTACTCATGCAAGTCCTTGAAAATTCATCTCCCAAGGTTATATACTTCTTTTATTTGACATTTGAGATATTGAGTTGGGGATGGTCATCGAATTCGATTCTGGGAGGATTTTTGGTTGGGAGATAACCATTTTTCTCTTGTTTTTAATCGTGTTTATCGTATTTCTTCACTTCATGATACTCCCATTTCTAACTTCATAAAGCGTGATTGTCTCACTTTCTTGGGATTTTCATTTCTTCAGGAATCTCACTAATTTGGAATCTAATGAGATAAAATCTTTGCTAACATTGCTTGATTCGGTTCATATATGTACCTCTTATAAAAGTTACTCTTCTGTTTTAACTCGGTCTATTGTTCCTCATCCATTTTCATTGGCTTCGTACATTTGGAAAGCCAAGGTCCCTTTCAAAGTCAATGTTTTTGTGTGGTCTGTGGTTTTACAAAGATTAAATACTGATATTCTTTTATCAAGGTCGCAGGTCTTACAAAGTTCTATTTCGAACATTTGTTCTATGTGCAAGCAGAGTAATGAGACGAATGCTAATTTATTTCTGCATTATCCTGTTGCTTGGGGATTGTGGAGCGCTCTCTTTGGAGTGCTAGGAGAGGAGTGGGTGTGTCTGGCTATGATGGAAGATATGTTATTAATTTGTTTTAAGGGATTTGGAAGCAAGAGGGATGTCAAAATTTTATGGAAGTGTGCCTTCTTTTCTATCTTGTGGGAATTTGGAATGAGTGTAAATTGTGTAATGTTAGGTTGTTTAGAGAAAGTTACTTATCCTTAAAGTTGTTAAATGATAGGGTTATTTTTCTTGCGTCTCTTTGGGCTTTTGATATGGGGGCTTTTAGAGGCATCATTGTTACTGATTTATGTAGAGATTGGAGGGCAGCACTTTTTTAAGTACTTTCTTGTTTTGGATCTTTTAGTTTGCTGAGGGTGGACTTCTTGTCCCCTATTTATTGTATCCTTTCTTCTCTATTAATAAAATTTTTTCTTTTATATAAAAAGAAGTCGATTCAATTTGCTAACTGTTGGCCTTTTTTAATCCAAAAAGATTTTCTTCCGTGAATGAGATATGGGGAGGATTGAATGGACATAACTTTGGCCTTATATATGTTAATTAGCTTGTCTCAATTTTCAATCTGCAACCTCATAGTTGATAGAAGAGCATTTAACTGCAACTTCATAATGAGGGCTCATCATTAAAACAAAATTATATCCAGGCATTACTCCTACTAGTAGGAATCCCTTTGCGAAAACACTTGTGTGATGTGTCGACACTTCCATTCCCGCAATAAAATTGGACCTAAGGCAGCCACCAAGAATCCTCGTAGCTTTGTTCATTAGCAGCCAGAAAAACTCTAAGGGACTGCCTTAGGACCTCTAAAGGTAATTTTTTCATGTGGCTATAGCCAAGGGCCTTCATGGCGGTATGGGTTTTCTGGAATCACAGCAAGGTCATTAGTTTGACAAAAGAAAGGTTTGCATGAATACCAGTTTTGGGCATTCTCATTTCCTTCTAGCAGCCAAAAACACGAAAGGGGATCTCTGTTAAGAATAGTGGGCATGCCAATAGATTCTAGAGAGTTCCCCTCATGGTTGGTCACATGTCGGTCATGGACACTAGTTAGTTTTAGCTGATTCCCTTGTGTTTGTGGCAAATTTTTCTGAAGCAACAAGAATTGCAAGTCACAACCTTCAGATATTTTAAAATAATGTTAATTTCAAATTTGTAGAGTTGATTGTAAAAGTGAGTTAATGTAGGCCGGAAATTTATTATTAATGGCCCATTTTACAAAGATTAAATACTGATATTCTTTTATCAAGGTCGCAGGTCTTACAAAGTTCTATCTCCGAACATTTGTTCTATGTGCAAGCAGAGTAATGAGATGAATGCTAATTTATTTCTGCATTATCCTGTTGCTTGGGGATTGTGGAGCTCTCTCTTTGGAGTGCTAGGAGAGGAGTGAGTGTGTCTGGCTGTGGTGGAAGATATGTTATTAATTTGTTTTAAGGGATTTGGAAGCAAGAGGGATGTCAAAATTTTATGGAAGTGTGCCTTCTTTTCTATCTTGTGGGAATTTGGAATGAGTGTAAATTGTGTAATGTTAGGTTGTTTAGAGAAAATTACTTATCCTTAAAGTTGTTAAATGATAGGGTTATTTTTCTTGCGTCTCTTTGGGCTTTTGATATGGGGGCTTTTAGAGGTATCATTGTTACTGATTTATGTAGAGATTGGAGAGCTGCACTTTTTTAAGTACTTTCTTATTTTGGATCTTTTAGTTTGCTGAGGGTGGACTTCTTGTCCCCTATTTATTGTATCCTTTCTTCTCTATTAATAATTTTTTTTCTTTTATATAAAAAGAAGTCAATTCAATTTGCTAACTGTTGGCCTTTTTTAATCCAAAAAGTTTTTCTTCCGTGAATGAGATATGGGGAGGATTGAATGGACATAACCTTTGGCCTTATATATGTTAATTAGCTTGTCTCAATTTTCAATCTGCAACCTCATAGTTGATAGAAGAGCATTTAACTGCAACTTCATAATGAGGGCTCATCATTAAAACAAAAGTATATCCAGGCATTGCTCCTACTAGTAGGAATCCCTTTGCGAAAACACTTGTGTGATGTGTCGACACTTCCATTCCCGCAATAAAATTGGACCTAAGGCAGCCACCAAGAATCCTCGTAGCTTTGGTCATTAGCAGCCAGAAAAACTCTAAGGGACTGCCTTAGGACCTCTAAAGGTAATTTTTTCATGTGGCTATAGCCAAGGGCCTTCATCGCGGTATGGGTTTTCTGGAATCACAGCAAGGTCATTAGTTTGACAAAAGAAAGGTTCACATGAATACCAGTTTTGGGCATTCTCATTTCCTTCTAGCAGCCAAAAACGTGAAAGGGGATCTCTGTTAAGAATAGTGGGCATGCCAATAGATTCTAGAGAGTTCCCCTCATGGTTGGTCACATGTCGGTCATGGACACTAGTTAGTTTTAGCTGATTCCCTTGTGTCTGTGGCAAATTTTTCTGAAGCAACAAGAATTGCAAGTCACAACCTTCAGATATTTTAAAATAATGTTAATTTCAAATTTGTAGAGTTGATTGTAAAAGTGAGTTAATGTAGGCCGGAAATTTATTATTAATGGCCCATTTGGTAGAAGGTTTGGAAAATGGAAGGGGGTTGGACAGCCGGACATTTTTTTCTTAAATTTGGTATAAGGTAAAGGTGTTAGGAATTGGAGGGAGTGGAGCAGTGCTACTTTCTTTTGTCCTACCATTTTCATTTCTTAGAGTTGGGAGGAATTTTGTCTTTTATATTCTTATATTGGACAGAATACCATCAAGCAATGCTTTCTTGTTGGATATATAAGTATCACGATTATTTTTTAAGAAAAGTATTATTCAGAATTTTTTATTTCTTACTGCTTAACCAAATTAAAAGGAGGACAAAAGAGCTCCCAGCCCATGAGCAATCTGCATTGTACTATTGTTCAAGGAAAGATTTTAGTTTAAAGTTTTCTATTGGATTGTGGTATTCCTCCATCATCATTTACAACTCTCAAAAAGAGAGAACCCCTTCCCCCTTCCCCCTTCCCCCTTCCCCTTTCTCTTATCTAATCATCACAATATGCTCCTTTGGTTTCCATGGTTCGTTGTAGCACTTGTGATTCCTTCACCCTAATCCTAGGGATGGGGAAAAGGCAACACAAAGAAATGATGCTTATTTAAGACTGACGTACTATCATTTCAGTACCTCTGTTGGTATTAGACTACTGATATTATTATAATTTTTTCCTGTTCGCAAACAGGTGGAGGAGAATGATCGTTTGCGATCTGAACTTCTAAAGAAGAATCACGAACTTGAAAAATATGTGAGTGATACAATATAAGATTCTCAATAGAGCCCAACTTTCTTTTAGGTGTCATCGAATTCCTTTTATTTTCTTTGTCACTACTTTTTCTTGTTCTATTCTTTGTACATTTTCCCCCATCAATTGGTAGTTTAAGGGACAAGCTATTTTTTACTTGTATATTGCCATGTGAATTATGTTTGTTGCTTGATTAATTTCTATTTTCCAGTAAAAGATTAGTTTCTGTTCACCTCGACTTATGGATTTTGATGTGGAATGGGCCAAGAAGAATCTGATGGAAATTGCAAGACATTGTGTTAATTGTTTTGTATTATTTTTATGGATAAATTAATTGTAATTATTGTTTTAATTATAGTAGGTAGTAATTAGGACTAGGTTAATTAGGTTGTTAAAGTATTTAAGGTATCTACTTAACCAAGTATAAATTGTTCAGGTAACTAGAATTATTTCTTTAATTTTATCTTATTAGTAGTAAAGTTTTTAGTTGGTCACTTATAGAGTTTATTTGGTCTCTAAGTCTTAGGTCTTTTATACAAGTATTGAAATCCCTACATATTGAATAAAGAGTATGCGATGAAGGCGCTATAAAGTTTTGTCTCCATAAGTTTGTGTTGTATGTACGCAGGCTAGTGAAAATATCTCTCATTTGCTTCTCCATTATCCTGGGGGCATGGGAGCTGTGGTGCTTGTTATCTGGGAGTTTTGGTGATTTTTGGGTTTATTCAGTGGGAGTGGAAGAATTACTTGCCAGTTTTCAGAGATTTCGCGAGAAGAGATATGGTAAGGTGCTATGGCGGTTTGGCTGCTTTGCTATTCTCTAGCGTTCATGCTTTGGGAGTGTTAGAGATAAAATATATGTATTGAATAGTTGTTGTCTCATTACAAAGAGTACTAAAGCCTTATATATAGGCTACTAGTTGAGTATGAGCCAAGTATGTGTGGGCACCAAGCATACTTTGTGGCCAAGTAATAATGATAATGTACTCTAATATTCCCCCTCAAGTTGTAAGTCTTACATCATGACTTACAACTTGTTACGTAACAAAATAAAAGATTCAAAAACAACTACGAAGGACTTCTTGCCTATTAATAATATACTCTAATACTCCCCCTCAAGTTGAAAGTCTTATATCACGACTTACAACTTGTTACATAACATAATCTTTTATTTCTAAAAACCAACTACGAAGATTGAGTCCCTCTTCAATTTGAAAAAACTGATTTTTTATGTCCAAAGTTAGATTTCTCACTCTCGGTATTTAACTTCACACATTCACTTTCCAAGAATATCATGTGTCGGCAATAATGGAGAACACTCGTCTCCCATAACAAATGTGAAGGACTCTTTATCCTTCAAAAACAACTATTGCCTTCCTGAAATAACGTAGGACTTTCTAGCCTCCCACAAAATCGAAGGACACATTCCTTCTTGAAATTTTGTCCCCATAATTCTTACTTTCCAATCAATCATCCATTTACACGCATATTCAATCAGAGAAATAACTAGTAAGGACAAACCATTTTTATTTCACCACAAAAACAAACGACCATGGAATTTTATTTTGTTTTCTCTAAAAAAACAGAAAAAGAACCGCAAGAAGAAAAGATATACGTCGCATGCTATGTGTTGCTGGCGACGGAAGCAAGAGTTCTAGCGGGCCTCCCAAGATCAAACTAGCTTTGATACCATGTTATTAATAAAATATATGTATTGAATAGATGTTATGTTATTACAAAGAGTACTAAAGCCTTATATATATAAGCTACTAGTTGATTAGGGGCCAAGTATGTGTGGGCACCAAGCATACTTGGTGACTAAGTAATAACATGGTTGTTAAGTCGTCGACTAGTCATCCAAGCGTGCTGGGCATCACAAGGCGAGGGGGCGACTTGAGGACTGCTACTAAGTTGAGGGACTTGATGGCAAGGCGTCGAAAGTCGTCGCCAAGGCGACGCCTTGGACAACTTGCTGCCAAGTCATGTTTAAAAAAAGCCCAACCAGTCGAGTTCGACCCATAGAAAGGGAGAGAGATGAAATCCAATCAACCATGAGCCCTAAAACCCCCAGCCCTAACAAAAATTACCTCCTTGCTGCGATGTGACGCGACAAAAAATTAGACTTCCCTGCTGTGACGCGATGTGATTCCTCCTCCTACTGCAACACGATTACTCCGCTTGCTGTAACTTCTTCTCTTCTCTGGTGAGTCCTTTTCTTCTCGTCTATTCTTCTCGTCTTTGTTGCTACTTCTTCTTCTCTTTTCTTTGCAACGACTTTTTCTTCTCATTTTTTATAGGTTTTCTTTGAGTGGGCCATTGGGGTTTCTACTTTTGATGGGTTTTCGTTTGTTTGATGGATCACTGATGTTGAACTCCTACTGCAGTAATTATTAATGTAACTTTATTTATTAATTTTTTAAAGGAGTAACTTTATTTTAGTACTGCTATCAATTGTTTTTAAGGAGTAGCTTTATTTTATTAATGGAACTTTTCTCATTAATACAACCAGTGTATTTATACATGTGATAAATACAAAATTTATTCTACTGACCACAATAACCTTTTATAAACTGATTAATTTATACAGATGGCAAACAAAAAACTATAATTCTATATGTATGTCAGTATGTGTCATGATGTTGTTGCTGCTACTAAGTTGGAAAATAGAGTAACTTGTAAGTGTATTGTGCTTGGTTGCTAAAAAATTCATAAAATTGAAATTTATTTAGTCATAAAATTGAAATTCATTATCTTAATTGTGTTGGTTAGATTGACTTTGGTTGTGGCAATATTAATGTATTTGTATTTGTGATGGTATTTGATGGTGTTGAATATTGTGAAATAATAATGTTAATGTACATGTGTGTTTGTGTGTGTGTGTGTGTGTATATATATATATATATATATATATATATATATGAATTTACATGTATAAATTGTATATAGGAAATGACTTGTCGACGACTAGTCGGGCGCCTGGATAGTCGACTAGTGGATTAACCTCCCGGCCAATGACTCGATCTGACTCGACTTTACAACTTAACAACTATGAGTAATAATAATAATAATAATAATAATAATAATATAATCTAATAGGGAGCTTTTGGAGGAATTTCTTAGTCAGATTTTCATAGAGATCTGTGGGCGTTGCTCCACTAATGCCCCCTTTTGTCCACTCATTACCTCTTATTTCTTTTGATTTTCTTTTGGGAGGACTTGTGTCCTTAACATCCATTATAATTTCTTCTCTGTTCATCAATAATTTTTTTTTCTTTTATCTTTATTTTTTTATTCTGTATATTTTGATTCCGAAAGATTTGGTGTTTAGGTGTTCATTGTAGATAGACAAAATCCTTAGTAACTTCTTATATCACAATTCAAGATTTGAAACTTCTGCTGAGGCTCTATTATATGTTTGCTAGTTTGCTAGTGATTCATTTCTGAACAAATGATATATATGAGTACCACAATTCTCTTGGTGTACATGAATTTTGTGTTTTCCGGTGTTTATGGTTGGTTGTCTTCTGCACCACAATCTTTTACATGGCCTACATAGTGTATGTTTGAGCACATAATCTTTTTTTCTTTTTTGTTACACGAGATTTTATATTTCGAATTGTGGCAGAAAGTGGATCACTTGAAGGCTCGAAGTTCTCATTCAGTTGATAATTGGGATTACCGTGCTCATGGACCTCCAGGAGCTCATCAATCAGTTTCTGATTTGGCAAATCAAATAGATGGAGATAGTAGCATATTCTCTTCTACACATGATCCATCTCGTACATTAGGTCTACGGGAGGAGGTAACACGAAATGTTGAGGACCCTAAGATACAAATTCATGGAGAAAGCCGCTCCGAGAGCAGCAAGATAAATGGAACACTAAAAGAATATCCTGGTGACCAGAGAGCATCAAATAATGTTGGCTTCTCTCAGTTTTCGTCACCATCTACAACATCATTTTCTCCTAGCAGGTATGATAATGGTGATGCAAACGGAAAAGTTATACACAAGGTTTGAAAATTAAGTCTTTGGTAAACAACTTAGTGATGGATATATATATACCTACACAGATGACATCATATATCTTTTGTAGGAATCAAATGGAAGGAGAGTATGACCCTCAGTTTAGTCTATCTTCACATGGATTGATGCCAATGGCTGACACAAATAATCCTGGCAACCCTTTGAAGCAGGTGCTCTATTACAATTAATTAAGTTGTGTGAATCTTGTTTACCTGACCAGATGCTACATTTTCATATAATAATTTTCAATCCCCCGTCTTAGATCAATGTATTTCTGTAGGATCTTGTTTTTAAGACTCGGGAACTTGAAAACGAGATTTTGCAGTTGAGGAAGCATCTTGCCGAATATTCAATTAAGGTAGTAACTTGCTATTTGATTTTTAAATAAGGTTAATAACTTAAGTTTTTCATTCTTGCTACTAAACAATCACTATTGTTATAGGAAGAACAAATACACAATGAGAAATATGTTTTGGAGAAGCGCATTGCTTATATGCGTATGGTAGGAAGAATATTCTAAATTTCTTTACTGCTTCCACCCCTACCTTTCTTACTCTCTCTCTCTCTCTCTCTATATATATATATATATATATTTATATATATTTTCTTATATCCTCTCTCTGTGGATACTAATGGAGGGTTTCCTAATACTTTCTTTAGGCCTTTGATCAGCAGCAACAAGAACTCATTGATACTGCTTCAAAAGCTATTGCTTACAGACAAGACATAATTGAGGAAAATATACGTCTTTCGTATGCATTACAGGTGTTCATTTCTTTCCCATAAATTATAGTTTATGTATGTTGATCCATGTGGTGTACCTTTTTCTCTGATATATCTGTTTCGGTGTTCAACTTGCCAGTTGAGATAACCAAACATAAAGTTTTTAAAATGCAATAATGTTTATACAAGTAAATAATGACATTTTAGTAATAGATGTTATTAAAGATATTAGAATTTCAAATTTGTGTCTATTAAATTTGGTTAGCTCACTAGACTGTTGTTCTAATTTGATTTGAAAAATAAATGTTGGCCACCTTCTTTTGCTTTTCATTTTCACCAGAAGGTTTGACTGGTATTTTCATATCTGGTTAAATGTTCTTGGTGTAACTTTGACATTTAGTCTGGGACATTCCAAAAAGAAAAACATGCCATTTGAAGTGGGATGGAGGAAGTAATATTTTTTGAAGTATCTAATCTTTGTGCTGCTTTGTCAACTAGATAAATCATTGTAAATGTCAATTGGTATATGAATGGGGAATTGGTTCCTCTACTGTATACTGATCCAAAATTTGAATTTATGATTTATTGGTAGTTTAAAATGCTGGTGGAAAAGTTAAATTGAAAATTATATTTTGCTAGTAAATAAGAAAAATACTCTCTCCGTCCATCTCTGACCCCAATCCAAATCTCACTATTAAAGAAGAGTTTTCTCTTACTCTCACCATTACTCCAATCCAAATATGTGACCCCACAGTTAAAAATCTATTACAGTTGAAGAGAGAACTTTACAGCATCATTTAAAAGTCGCATTTTTTAAAAACTACTCTCTCCGTCTCATAAAAGACGACTTATTTTCACACAAATTAAGAAAAATTAAAGTATAGGAAAGCGGATAAACAAGTTTGTATTTTATCCACAATGGACCTCACGGTCCTCGCGTAAGTACAATATGATTATTTCCTTTCCCTAAACGTAATGAACCCTACTTAAGTACTTTTAAGGGTAAAAATAGTCTTAGTACAATATTTTGAATTTGAATTGTGTACTTTTAGACATCTTTTGGAAGACAAATTTTTTTGTACTTCAAACATCTTTTGTGGGACAGAGGGAGTATGTGTTAACTTGCTTGGATCAATTAAAGTGGGATGTAGGAAGTATACATTTCAAAGTGCAAGTTATAGTAACTCAGAATGTGAAAATATATGCAGAAGCATTACTTTTACTTTCTTATATTAAATTGTTGCAATTAGTAGTATATTATTCCAGGAGTTACTTAGAGACATGGTTAGTGTGAATTAAACCACAAGAATTGCCTGCCCGATTTAGCAGATCTGATGGAAAAATTAACCATGAGAGTTACTTTCCAGTTTTTAACAAATCTTGCTATCTATTTTCCTAGACATAGGTATTGAGGTTCACCTTTTGTTTTTTACAGGAAGCACAACAAGAGAGATCAACATTTGTGTCCTCTTTAATGCCCGTTATTGCAGAATATTCCTTTCAGCAACCAAATGCTGATGCCCAATCCATTGTTAGTAATCTCAAGGTGAGGTGGTTTTATTCATTATCAATTTATGATTAAAAAAAAGTTAACAGAATGCAGAACCAAGTCCATCTTGCTGTATAGTTTTCATAGTTAAGGATTTTGAAATGATTTTGCATTTGGGTTTTTATCATATTTTGTTACATTATACACTAAAACTCGTTTGGGTCTGTAGGCAATTTCTATTCTTTATTTCTAGTGAGAATTTATCAGGCCACACTTGGCTCCGACTGAGAAACAGAGAGAATACAGAAGAGAGAATTAGGAGGAGAGAGAGAAACAGATTGACAGAGTTCAGCATGAGGGAAGTAGAAGAAGGGAGATAGGTTTGAGAGAAAATGCTACTGATTTTCATATATTTCATTACTTGCAATATGTAAAGCTATTTCAACTATTTATAGAAAAGGTTACTTACAAAAAAGTAAAGCTAATCCTACACCACTCTTATCCTTCACTTAAAAATAACTAACTAGCACATGTGCTCACATGCATTTCCTTACTACTAGAATCTACATTTATATTATATTCTCTAGAATGCCATTAGCCAAACATTCCCTTCCCCTTAAGAGTTTCCATGTCCCCATGGAGCAAGGTTAAATTCAGGATAATTAGTCTGGAGTAGCTCTTCATCTTCCCAAGTTGCATCATCAATGCTTGTGCCCTTCCATTGAACTAGATATTGGTAAATAATCTTGCTCCTTTTATGAACTTTCCTTTGTTTGAGAACTCTGAGTGGCCCAATGTCAAAGGTTCCATCTTGTGTAACAACTGGTAGTTGAGTCTGTGCTTGGATTGTGCCTATATGTTTTTTAAGTTGGGAGACATGAAATGTAGGGTGAATTCTGGAAGTGCTAGGCAGCTCTAGTTTGTATGCTACCTTCCCAATTTTCTGCAAAATCTTGTAAGGATCATAGAATTTTGGGGCCAACTTTTAAGTTTCTCCTTATTGCCACTGAGCTTTATCTATAGGGCTGTAACCTTAGGTAGATCCAATTCCCAATATCAAATTCCCTTTTTGTCCTTCCTTTATTAGCTTGGCTCTTGATCCTTTGTTGTGCCTTTACCAGATTTTCCTTGAGAATCTCCATTTGTTGATGTTTTTTCTAATAAGATACCTTCAACTGCTGCAATGGGAATGTTACTTGTATTTGGAATAGTAAGATGGATAGGTTCATGCCCATATAACAGCTTATAAGGAGTGGTTTGTAGAGAGGTGTGGTAGGTGGTGTTAACCACCATTCAACAATTGGTAACCAAGTGCTCCATTGCTTAGGATAGTGATGCCTATGAGGTATTTCTCTAAACACTGGTTCACCCACTCAGTGCTACCATCACTCTGAGGTGGTAAGAGGTATTAAGGTGAAGTCTAGTTCCAGATATTTTTAACAAGGTCTGCCAGAAATCACTTAAAAATAAGGGATCCATGTCACTTGCTATTGAATTGGGCAACCCATGCGGTTTGTAAATGTTTTCAAAGTATAGATGAGACAAGTTTTTAGTTGAGATGCGGTGGCTTAGAGGACAAGTTTTTGGTTGAGATGCGGTGGCTTAGAGGTAGGAAGTGAGAGCTTTTGTTGTATCTATTTGTTGTATCTATTTGTAATGACCCATATGGTGTCATAGTTTTTGGAACTAGGGAGGCCACTAATAAAGTCTATAGCAATCTCTCCAAGGCTGATGAGGTATGGGTAGAGCAGTGTTGTTAAAGGCGCCTAGACGAGCGCCTAGGCGCGAGGCCCATCCTATTTGGGTGCCTCACCTTACTTGAGGCGAGGCTCCTTCAATGAGGCGCACTCGAGGCGCGCAAGACGCATGCCTCATCAAAGTTGTGTATTTTTTTTTCTAAGCAATCTAGACTATCAATTGCAGACTCTTCCTCGAGGTAAGTCTCTCCGTTCTCCTTTATCTCTTATCTTTTTTTTATTCACTTGTCCAAAAAAAGGCTATTTTGCAAATTACTAAGGGGTTATGATGCCAATTTTTTTTTGCACTACTATTCTAGTGTTCACTAACTTATTAAATAATTAAATATATGTATATAACTTGTAAGTATTTTTTTTAATATTTAAATATGTATTTATATTGTTGTTTAGTGTTTACTACTTATATATATATATGTATATATATAAGTATTTAACTATGTACTTATGCATAATGTAATTATGATATGATCAGTGTACCAATATACCACATAGGTATGGTCCTTTAACTTGTTATAGAAACTTTTTGAACATGCTTAGAAATTTGTAAAATTACTTAGTGGTTGATAAATTTGATACATAAATGATTGATGTGTGTGTGTGTATATATATATACACATTTAAATTTATTTTTTTAAATATGTGCTCCTCAGGCGCGCGCCTCGTCTTGCGCCTAGGCCCCAAAGAGACCTTTGTGCCTTGGTGCACCTTAAATAACAATGGGGTAGAGGTTGCAAGAGCCCATGGGTTCCCACTGTTTCATGTTTAGTAAATTGGCAAGTGGGACATTCAACCACCCATCTATTTATTTCTTTCCTCATATGCTGCCAATAGAAATATTGTTCTATTCTTTTAAGTGTGACTCTTACCCCTAAGTGTCCCCCACACCCTTTTCATGTAATTCTTCAAATATCTGACTCATGAGATCTCCTTGAGAACCAATGATCCATTTTCCTCTGTATTTAAGTAAACCATGGTTCAGTTCAAACTCATTAGGTCCCATCTTGGCGGAGGAAAGTTTAGAAATTACTTGGGCCAGGTTTTCATCCCCTTCATAGGTATCCACCAACTGGCTCATCCATGTTGGTTGTGCTATGGAGAGATAATTGCAAGAGGAATGGCTTCTTGGTCCAAGGGTAGTTTCCTTCCTTGTGCCTTGCAGCCTTATCATTTTTTCTTGGTGTGAGAAGCTAAGCAGGAAGTTGTTGTAATCCAAACCAACTTCTCCCAACTGTTTCAACCATTTAGTAATCCAAGATGGCATCCCATGCTTGTAGCTCCCACCAACCACATTGGAGTAGTGAACTGGTGTGTGTTTATGCTCCATGTGAACTCAGGCATCCAAGATTGGCTGTGAATCTGTTCTCCATTTGGGAGGGTAATAACCAGAGATTCACAAGGTGAGAGCTTGCATCGAAGGTGTCTTGCAGTTGTCTGGCTCAAGAAATTAAAGGTACTTCCACTGTCAACTAACATTTGGAGAAACTCCTCTCCCTTCTTCCCTTGCAGAATTAAGGTCTGGTACTGGTGTTCAAGTAGGATTTCTAAGGCTGCTAGTGTAGTCTGTTCCCCCTTAACATCCTCCTCTGCATGCTTATTCTCCTTAGTTGGGTCCTCATCAAATATGGGTGGCTCAGTGTAGTCAGAACTGCAGTAATCATATCCTACTATCATGAATGACTTGGGATTTTTGCACTAGTGTCCAAAAATATTTCTCATCACAATAAAAACATTCCCTTGGATTTCCTTTATTCTTTTTGTGCTGCAGTATTAGGTTTGGGTTTATTGAAATTGGTTTTAAGATAAGTAAGAAGGGAGGTTTTGGTATTTGCAGGGAGAGGAAGTTCTTTTTGGTGTGGGCTTGTATTGGTTGGTGTAACAGTATATGGTTTAATATAATTGTTGGTTGGTTTTGGCAGGGATACCTCATAGAATTTTGCTTGTTTATAGGCTATGGACAGGGTGTCTGGGTCAAGTAGTTTGACTATCTTTTTGTTCTCATCTTTAAGGCCTCCAATGAAGTTACTCACAAATAAGTCCTCTGTGGTATTTTTTCAAGCAGCCTGATTTTGTTCCTCTCAAACTCATCATAATAGGCATTGACTATGCTGGTTTGTTTTAGAAGTTTGAACTCTCATAAATGTTATCTAATGTTATCTAATGCTGCCTCTGAAAATCTATTAATGAATTCCTCAGCAATCCTGCAAAAGTTTCCCATGTTAGCCCTTCCTTATGACCTTGTCTAAGAAGCTTATTCATTCCATTCATAAACCATTCCATCTTTTCATTAAAGACTTGTACAGGAAGTATTCAGGAGGCCCATGCAGTCAACTCTACTTGATATGCTGAGTAAGTGAGTGTATGAAAGGAATACCGGCAATGGCAATCCTCCTATAGGAGGGGATGCCATAAATATATCAAAGTACTCTATACAATCCTGCACCCATTTTTTTCATTTTAAAAAATGCGTAAAGTTTTATAAAATATAGATTCACTAAAACTTTATTTTTAGAAAAAGTAGAAAATTTTATTTTTTAATATAAGTAATGTTTCATAAAATATAGATTAAAAAAAGTAAATAAAAAACTTTATTTTCATAAACTTTTAAAAGATGTGTATTTTCATAAAAATAATTAAGAATTAAAAATTTTAAACATTCTATATTTTATGAAACCATTTAAAAAAAAAATAAAAGTTTCTAATTTTTTCAGTGAATGAAGGAAAAAACTAACTTAAGGTGTTTCAGCTCCATAACTTCTGTGATGAATATCTATGATGGAAACATGTTCAAATGATGAAAAACTTTCAGATCTATTAAGAAAAATATGCAGAAAATAGAATCTAATGTTGAAACAATAATTTTTTTGGATTTTCAGATAATAAATTAAGAGAACATGGTAATTTAGATTTGTAAATGCTTGGGCTATGTGATTTATACTTAAACAAGTCCTGGGTAATAGAATTATACCTCAAATAATCACAGGAAGTGATTTTAATTCTAAGTTCCAGGTGATGGTGTGAAAAAAAGAGCATCAACATCTCAAACTTTGATCCATGTGTTTGCTTGTTTCTGGGTTACTTCTGCTGATTGTTTGAGCTGCATATATTGTTGTATGAGCTGTAGATGATGGGATTTGAGTAATCAATAGAGTTTTTATGGGTGTAATGAAGACTTTGGAGGTGAATGAAAACAGAGGACCGAAATCTGGGTTTTTATTTATCTGCAAAAGTGGGTAAGTTTCAGAGAGTTTTGGGATGAGAATTTGAGAAGAGGAAGATGATGGTGGCAGGCTTCAACAGAGTTCTGATACCAAAATTGTCAAGCCACACTTGGCTCCGACTGAGAAATAGAGAGAATAGAGAAGAGAGAAGAAACAGACTGACATAGTTTAGTTGGAGGGAGGTAGAAGGAGGGTGATAAGTTTAAGAGCAAATGCTACTCATTTTCATATATTTCAGTACTTGCAAAATGTAAAGCTATTACAACTATTTATAGAAAAGGTTACTTGCAGAAAAGTAAAGCTAATCGTACACCACACTCTTATCCTTCACTTAAAAATAACTAACTAGCGCATGTGCTTACATACATTTCCTTACTACTAGAATCTATTATTATATTCTATATTCTCTAGAATGCCCTTAGCTTGGCAGAATTTTGTAAGGTTAGAAGTTATTAAGCCCCTCGTAGCTATAAAAATGGAGGACCAACAGTTAGAGGGCCAGTGCTTAGTGTAATAGTTAAAGTTTGACAAACAAAGAATGAAAAAATGGTTTTGAGTTCTTAAACTTTGATTACGTGAGTTTGAATGTAGCCACTACATGCAAATAAAGTATTTATTTCGGTTTTTATCCAATTCATCTCTCATAGTACCTTTAATCAACGAGAACTTCTTTGTGAAGACTCCTTTTTATGTTTTGACATGTAGTTGCGGAACGAGGCATGAAGACTATTGGAAAGAGCAAATGATTATTAGGAATTATTTATATTATTATTTATGGGTAAATTGATTGTAGTTAGGCTATTTAGTTAGGTAATAATTAGGGTTGTAAACGAGTTTGACTTGTGCTATGAGAAACTTGTTCGAATTTGACTCATTTATTAAACGAGCTTCAATTGATCCTCCGCGAGCCTTAACCGAGCCCTTCTAAAAATCAAACAATGGAAAATTGATAACCAATAGCTCTTTAAATAAAAGCCAAAGGCAAAGGAAATTTTATTCCCAAGCATTGTGAGACTCTTTTTGCCTCTATTTAGAAAGTTTTACTGCCTATATAAGTAACATAGGCAAGGAGGGTTTTAGTTAGCGCTATAAACAAACTGAGTCGCTCGCTAGCAACTCGAGCTTGACTCGCGAAAAAGTTAGACTCAACTCGTTAGATGAGCCAAGCTCGACACACTTTAGACTCATTAATCAATCTAGTTGAACTTGAGCTTAACTCGCTCAAGTTCAAATAAATATATGAACTACTTGAAAAATGATATTAAGCTTCCATCTTTTGCCATTTATATAATGAAGCTAGACAAGAGTTTCAATATGTAAGCGACGTGGGACTTAAACTAAAACCAAAGGACGAAATGTATATATAGAAGAACAAATAGAGCATTTATCTTCATGTTTCCAATGTGGAATGCGGATATACATGTGCAATGCTTGTTTCCATCTTTTTCCTTTTGGTGTGTTGCTCAAGGTTTAATTCCCTTCTAGCCACTTCTATAAATTAAGTGGAGTTGACTGCTTAGCACTTAAGCAAGGCAGATGAAGTCCCACAAAAATTCTGCTTGTCTACGTCTCTTATACAAGCAATAAGCCAATAAGCTTTATAGCTTCCAAGTAGGGATTAAAATTTTCCTTGCCTTTAACCTTTACCTAAAGAGCTTCAAAAGCTATTGGCTTTTCTGTCTTTAATAGTTTGGTTTTTAGAGAGGCTCTTTAAAAGCTCGCAGTGACTCGATTAAAGCTCGTTTAATAAACGAGTCAATTCGAACAAGCTTCTTGTAGCTCTACTCCAACTTGTTTAAGCTTGATTCGTTCATATTTTAATCGAGTGAACCGTCAAAAATCGACTTGTTTACAACCCTACTTTAGTCCCACACGATGTGTAACTCTTTTCCTCTACTTGGAAGCTATCAAGCCTACTGCCTATATAAGAGACATAGGCAAGCAAGATTTTAGTCCTCATCTATAAGGGACTTCATCTTCCTTGTAGAGCTAAAAGGTCAACTCACCTAATATGTAGATGTGGCTAGAAGAGAATTATAACCCTTGAGCGATTTCGGGCTATTTAGATAGAGACAGTAACACAGGAGAAGGAAAAAGATGGAAAGAAGCACCACACTAGACATATATCCCACATTGGAAACATGAAGAGAAATGCTTCATTTCATCTTCTATATACGACTTTACGAATTTCGTTAGTCTAAGTCTCACACACCTAAATATTGAAACTTGGGAACATGAAGAGAAATGCTTCATTTCATCTTCTATTTGACTTTACGAATTTCTGTTAGTCTAAGTCTCACATCACCTAAATATTGAAACTCTTGCTTTGTTATATAAATGATAAGAGATACATGCTTAATATTACTTTTTTAACTAGGAAGCAGGGGTGTGCCACTCTGGTGCCGCACTGCGCACGCGTATGGAGTGCGACAATGCCGCCCTCATTTATTTCTCTTTCTCGTTCTCGTTCTCTTGCTTCTTTTGTTGTTCTCTATAAGACATACTTTTTGAATTAGGGTAGAAAATTGACCAATGAAATTATTGGGTAGAGAAGAGACGATGTTGCCCCCCTTACCTTTCCTATCATCAAGAGACGTTGTCGCCAGTTGTCCCCGCCCTTCCAATTGATGAGTAGCATCGCGTCTCATTTTGAATCCCTAATCACCATATATTATATATACAACAAATAAAATATTACAGTTAAGCAATAATGTGAATGGCCCACATTAATTTGACTTGTTAAGTAATTAAGCAATTCTATAACTACGAGTATCCCACGTGATTGAAATACTGTGAGTGTCCCACGTGAATTTTGTCAGACTAATTACTTCATTTGTAGTAGTATTGCATAGTTGGAAGTAGTACTGTTTAATACATAACTTATTTCATAATTATATTATATATATATAGTAAATAAAATATTAAAGGAGAATATACAACAAATAATTGATATTAATACTTTATATACTACACATAGCTAGAGTAGTATCCTCTAGTATAATTATTATTTTTATTTACTAATTTTAATTATTAGTATTTATATTTGTTAATTTCTTATTCTACTCATAGAATTATAAATAATAATACTAATAGTATGTGCCATAACCCCGCCACACCCGAATTCCTATTTTTAAAAATTTCTTGAACCCCTGTACCTCTGTGTAACACCTGCAACCCCGCACCCGTATCCTTTCTTCTTAACTTTTTAAGGACTTTAAATATTTATTCTAGCTTACTCGAGTAACTCATGAGTTAAGCTTGAGTTTTACTCAATTGATTATCGTGTCTAAAGTGCTGGTAGAGCAACACTCGTCTAATTGACATATTCGAGATTTTCTATTTCTTGCACATGATGCCTAGGCGCGCGCCTTGCCTGGAGTCATTCCTCTAGGTCTCAGCTGCCAAGGCATGCCACAAGGCCTTTAAACCACTATTGTCCTTCATTAAGCTCCCTCTTATCCATGAAATCAAGTATGGAAATTTTAATGCGATTTCCATTTTGCAGGTTCTGTTTAAACATTTGCAGGAGAAACTGATTATTACGGAGGTATGATGTGTATATTTCATAGCACTTCAAATATGTCGTAAAGTTTGGTTTGAGTGTATTTTGTTAGAAGATTAAATCTACTTCTGGTGGTTTTGGATGCCAGGACCATTTCCTAATGTTTAATAACTTGATTGGTTGAATTGACTTTGTGAGTGGTCTTTTCTATTATCACAGGCAAAGCTAAAGGAGTCTCAGTATCAAATGGCACCATGGCGCTCTGATATGAACTTCACAAGTTTTGCTCAATCACCATCTCATTCCATAGGGGTAGGATTCACAATGTCAGTATGTTCATGTGTCTCGCTATCTTTATTTCCAAGATGCCGTTGTATTCACTTTTTTCTCTGACAGAAAAATGGGCTGGACCTGGTACCTCAACCAATATATTCTAATGAACAGTTACCAGACTGGGATATATTGGGACATCACCAGAGTGTTTTAGGTGGTGGCATTGCAAAAAATCTGGAGACTGATAATTTGGGGAGGTATTCACCTCTTGCAAGCAGGTGAGCCTGGTCTAAAGGAGTCTGCTTTTGTGAACTGATTGTACAATTACAGTCACCTGCTTTTGTTGGTGGGTTCTGGTGTCACTGAATTCTACTGATTGATAATGTCTAAATGAATCAATGTCCAATAAATGTATGTCGATATGGCTGAATGATAAACCTCATGCATGTATTTACAAAAAATTTACATAAGGAGAAAGATTAATGATACTTCTTTCTACTTCCAAATAGTATTTATTATAATGCCATTGTTGCGGAAGTCTCAATTTTGTACTTCAATTCTGTGCAAATATGCCAATTCCAAATGTTTAAAAGGAGACACCTATAAAGCATTTCTAGTGTGGAACAGCTTTTACCAGTTCCCTAAATGAAGTATTGTATGCAGGTCGAATGCAGCTCTACAACTAGTTCTGCAGTCCGTGAAGTTTATTGATTCCACATTTAGATTTCTATTGTAAGAATCTGAAGATGGAAAAGGTCTTAAAAATGCCAGTCTAGATTTAAATTATAAGAATCTGAAGATGAAAATGGTTTTAAGAATATTCTGGGTTTATAGAAATTCTTATGGAGCTGTATACCTTCATTAACATTCATGAATTAACCAAAAAAAACAATAAAAAGCGCTTTCATGTAGTAACATTATGTGAATTTACATGTTAATTTATATTTTATGATACTTTTGGTTCTATCCATGATATATAGCATATTTTAGAGTTAATCATGTTCCAATATCAACCACATTTTGTGCTGATCCTGTAGGTTAATTGTCCTACTTTAATGTGCACCTCATGGCATTAAATTGTGTCTTATGTGAAATTTAGTTTGAAAATGAATGTATAAAATCTTGTGAAATTAAATGTCTCTGTGTACTTGTGTGCATACAAACATCCTCATTTTAGTTACAATGGGTGTCTTTTGGGAATATTTGAAAGTACATTTAGATTTTAAATCGAGCTGTAGCATTTAGCTGGAGCAAGGTAATGTAGTGGTTTTCTTGTGTGGTTCTTTTTACATTAAACTTCAAACTCATTCTCAAATACAGAGGGATGATATCAAGATTGTTGTAAATAATCAAGTAAATAGAAATGAGGAGAGAGAACTGCTGAAATGTCACAACATTCTGTCCCCCCCACCTCTTCTTAGGGAAGTGGAATAACCTTCTTCCTCGTATATAGAAAGTGTATCATAATCATTCCACGCCCTTGCCTATGTTGCGTGGGGAGATCCTTATACATTTGGTAATAGCCCTGTACCTAGATATAAAGGGTTTAATTGAGGTTCACTTCATATGGTGAAACATTTGGGTATATGATTCCAAATACATATCCCGAGGAAAATTGAATAAATTAGATGGGTTCTCAATAATTTAATACCCCACTCCACATCGGAACATGTGGGTTTGGTTAGTATAGTGGGGTTAGATGTGGCAAATGCTACTGGGACGTGAATTTCACTTGGTTCTGGGCTCGGTTTCAGGCCCTATTGTAACAAAATAAAGTTATGTAGCATTTTCAAACTTTAGAAAAACAAGTAAATCTTAGCGGGGAACTTTATCGCAGTCAATTTAATTTGGAAAACCAGGAGTCGATAATGTTATTGATTGCTGTAAAGAGTTTAAGTTGGTGACTGCACATCTAGGAAGCAGGGGTGCAGCACTGCATGTAAGGTTTGGCAGAGGGTGCAGGTGTGACGGGGGTGCTTGGGAATACACATGGTGTGGCAGCAATTGCAGTACTCCCAATTTTCTAAATTTTGAACTGAAAAGAAGCCAAGAAGGGAAAGAGGAGAAGAAAAAGGAAGTGAAAAAAATTAACTTACAGAGACGGCTGCTGTGGTCTCTCTCCCTCTCGTATGTGATCGATTGATAAAAATAAGGTCGTGACATGCGATGAAGAAGAATAGGAAATAACGTAGATTTAATTTTTGGGGTTAGGTGTGTGTAACTAAGATATTGGGTTCACTATATCTAAATTATTAAGGACCTAGGAAGCATGGAGACTTCTTGGAGGGCCACAAATTCGTGTCGGACACAAATTCACTTCGACACGCCTCAAACACACACTCGACACGTGTCTGCGAGTTCCTTTTTTTTTTTCAATCTTGGACACTCCTTAAACGCCTCGACTCGCCTCGAACACATCGGGACACGCTAGAGGGCATGCATGGGGCCAATTTTTTTTTTTTTTTCAAAAAAAATTGAAGTACTTAAATTGCAATATAAAAATTAGCTTGATGTTGATGGGATTAGCTCATTTTAGTTGTTTCATTTTGTTTTATTTATGGCCTTATGGTTGTTTATGTCTTTTAAGATTAAACATTATTATGTAGCTTTAAGATATTTATCATGCAATGTGTTTTTCTTATTATTTTATTTCAAGTTTTTATCATGCTCTATTAATATTAAATTTATTAACTGTAAAAATTACATTTATATTATTAATTTGTATTACATTTATATTATTAATTTGTAACTTTAAGATATTTATCATGCAATGTGTTTTCTTATTATTTTATTTCAAGTTTTTATCATGCTCTATTAATATTAAATTTATTAACTGTAAACATTACATTTATATTATTAATTTGTTATATATATAATTGAATGTGTTCCCGAGGTATTGTATCTTTTTTTTTTTGGAAAATGTTGTATCCATGCCCTAGTTGTGCTTCATAGTTAAAAACCAAATATTGGGCTACCCTTATACTTATATATTTGTTATTGATGCAACCATTGGCCTTAGTATAATATATTAAAATCTAAAAAATTGTGTTTAGTAAAATTCTGCACTTATATAATTGTACTGTATGTAATAAATTTTCAAAATTGCAATAATATTATTTATATAGTATATTATATCAAATATATACCAGAAATGTTAAATTATATGATTATATACATGTATATATATGCACATATATTTAATAATTAAATATTTGTCATATCCTCGCCCCGCCTCACCCGAATCCCCATTTTTAAAAATTTGATGAACTCTCGTATCCCCGCACCCTTATCCTTGCTTTCTAGCCTCACATTATATTGGTGAATTGATTCTTTAGTTTGATGATGTTCTACTGTGATTATTATGACCATCCATACTAGAGCCGGCTAAGTATAGCACGAGGAGATTTCTGCTTTCTAGGCCAAAGTGGAGAATATAGACATGTAGACTACAATTTGTTGTTGTGGCTTTTGATGCTAGTCGTCTGATTTAAATGTGAAGAATAGTTTATAAAAAATTATATAGGGTGTGAAGAAAACTATACTAGTTGGAAGGTTCCTTCGAGGATGTGGATGTTTTGCCATATTTTGTGGTATTTGGATAGAGAGCCTACAAATTTAGTGGTGTTTTTTGATCTTTTCGTTGTTGGCTTGTTGCGGAATAGGGTTACCTTTCTTACTTCTATGTGTTTCAGCTATGGGTCCTTTAGTGGGGATTTTTATCATTAATTTGCTGAGTGATTGGAGGGCCGTTTTGTTTCATGCCTCTGTTTTTGCTGGATGCATCGTGTCCAAGAATATTGTACTTCTTTGGAATATAATTTCATCTTTTCTTTAAATAATATGAGAACGGCACCTACAGCTTCACAAATCCATTGACAAGGTCTTTGACCGCACCTTCTTAGAGATGATTGGAGGTTGGCAAAAATGTCGAGGTTGGTGATTATTTTATATAGTTGGTCAAGTGTCAATGGACAAAGATCATGGTTGTGGCTTCCCATGATTGCCAATGTATATAATGAGAGAGAAAGTGGAAGAAGAATCCATCCTTCATAGGTTAAAAGCTCAAGAGAGTAAAAAACAAGGACTTTTCATCTCTTCAGCTCTTTTTAATTAGTACAAACTCCTTTATTTGATTCTTTTGAATTCTCTGTAAAATTTCAAGTTTCTCTAGCAATAGACATATTTTCCTTTCTAGCAATGCAGCTCCAAATTTTAGTTGTATGACGAAGGTGGTCAATTTTATTATGGTGGTGATCTGGTGATGGTCTTTGATTTGGTTTAGTTAGTGTTGATTTTAGAAATAGAGATTTACGTGATGATTGGAAACCAATTTCGTGTGTCTGCAGTTTGTTTTCTGTTTTATTCGAAATCTCCCTCCTCTTTCACTTACATAATACAAGCAAGCCTGGATTCCTTCAACTTTCTGCAAATTTGTTTTCTGTTGATTGTTTCTGGGGTATTGTCTTTCGATACAGGCCCTGCATTAATGTGTCTGCTTCTTTCAGGAATACTGCATCCCAAGGTATACCTGTACAGGATGCTTTCAGTCAGGGTGACTCTCGTCCTCATAATGGTGAAACGACCTCTAAACAAGTCACATTTAGTGATACTGTCAGCAGCATTGAGATGGATGAACCAGACATGGAAGGGCACCAAATTGGGAGAGATCCTTCAGCTAATTGGGGTTCGCCTTATTTACCTCCAGTTCCTGAAGAGCCCTCTTCCTCATTCTCTGAGGGTGACAATTCTAGAATTTGAATATTAATTTATTGCTATAAGAATTGCTGGTGGTTACCTGAAATCTTGCAATATTCAGCTGCAGATGACGACCCCTTACCTGCAGTCGAGGGCCTCCAAATTTCCGGGGAAGCTTTTGCAGGGGACGGAACTTCAAGCCAGCGGATACTCTATTAATGGAACAACAAGTTGTAATTTTGAGGTATTAGTTGTTATAAATAGTGCATTCAATCTTTCACTTATCTTCTGTATTTGTTTCTTGTTGTTAACTTGCTAAAATTTATTTGAAGTTGTTAATATCTTTTTCCCTGGCTTGCAGTGGGTCAGACATTTAGAAGATGGGTCTGTTAACTATATCGATGGTATACTTCTTTTTTTGTGACCTTATTGTCCTTGATAATATATTTTTGACTTGCAAAAGTTGCTGATGGCAGGGGCGAAGCAACCAAGCTATCTTGTTAGTGCAGATGATATTGATACATATATTGCCATCGAAGTCCAGCCCATGGATGACAGGAAGCAAAAGGTACTATGCAACCTTTGTAAAGGTTGCAGCCTCTGGCTCTTTTTTTTTCTCCTGTTCAAGTAATTCCTTTTCTTTTGGTTAGTTTTCCAGATTCTGGTATCCTTTTCAAAGGATACTTTTACCACTAATGCAATATGATTGATAAAATGAAAAATATAAATTAATTAATTAGAAATTGTTGGTATTGTAGTTGGTGTGTATATTAAACTTAATTGCTTCATAAAGTTGATCTATAAATGTTGCCCTGTAAGTGGATTACGTTTTGATTGAACTTGGATATCAGAAGTTCAACCTGTTGAGCCAAACATTAATTTAATTCAAAAATTTGTAAATCTTATTTTTTCAATCTCATTCAGTGATGTAGGACAGCATTTGAAGAAGAATAATTGCTGGAAATAATTAAAAAACAAGGGAAAATTAAATTGGGTGAGGCTCTGCAGCTCACTACCACAAGGATTTGGTAACCGCAAAAGAGAGGAAAATAGTAGTTCAAACATAGCTTAATGTCAATAAATAGTTGATTCTTTAGTTAACTTCTGGGCATTACATCACTATTCAATAAAACTCAAAACTCTAAATTTTACTTGGTGCACAATAAAATTACTAAACGACTATAATACCTAAATAATAATATTTCCTAATAAATATAAGTATCCTTAATCCCCACTAATAAATAAAATTGAAAAATAACATCAATTACTCTCACATGAAACATAATAAAAACTCCAAATAGTCAGTATAAAAATCTCTTTTTTTGTGGTCCCCATCAGTCTTGTTACTTTTGGATCATATTTCTAGTTATATGGTTAACCTGCTATAATTCTGTAATGTATAAAGAAAAAGAAAGGAAAAAGAAGGAAAAGTGGTCTTCACTATTAAACAAGGAAGAAGAAATGCAAAGATATTTTTCATTTTTAATCTCTTGCGTCCCATGGAATTTTTTTCCTTGTCCATCGACTGTAACAAACAAATTCCCAAAAAAAGAGCAAGAGTGGTGCAGGACAGTTTGAGGAGACTTAAGTTCATGCACTATATATATATTAATGATTGTTTCTGATGGCCTAAGATGGTTCAGAGAATATTGAAATTTAAGTTGTGTTTTAGGCATTGTGCTGTAAGAAGGTATACACTAAGATTTGAAAAGAGTTGGGTGGCAATTTTATTTTTAGAGACCTTAATTGGAAAATGGAAATACAACTTTTATATCCGACATGTATATGCTTAAAGTATGGACTATTAGCTTTAGATGCCAAGATAACTCTTGCTTTTATGCAAAACAATGATAAACTTTTTAATAATTAAATGAATTTTCTATTGAACAATAAACATGACAAAGGAGACTTCACTAGAGCATATGCATGTGAAATGGGAGTAGTCATGGTAGAATGTTGTTGGTTGCTTTCGCAATCACTAAACACACGCAAGTATATGCGGTCTAACAAGTAATACAGTGATAAGGAGTGTGTCGTACCCACGAGGAACTATGACTGATATTTACCAAGTACCGATTGTTTATCGCTAAAGTCTTATTTGAACAACAATGAATGGAAGTGTGATTAATCTATTTAACTAATTAACAAAGCAAGTAAGTAGATAACGAATGGAAATCTAAGGAAATCTGCTAAGGTCACAACTTCACCCCCCCATTGGGCATTCTCATTGAACACCGGGCGTGTTATGTTTCATCAAACTAGCTACCCTATCTCTCTTTGGTCTTAACGGTCACGACGATTTGTCGACCGAGAACGCACAGGTGCTAATGCACCTCTGTCGAGGTATGCACAAACATATCCTCTCCAGATCCACCCTAAAAGCAATCCTACATATGTCTATGCGAATTAATCATAACAAGGATTTAAGCATAAGTTCTCATTGAGGTCGCACGTGGCGCACATAGATATGTCTATTCTACGCACAACTTATGCAGTCGAAACCCACAATCACATGTCAATATATTTAGGTGTAAATCTACAATTCTTCTGTCGATATCATGTAGATTACCAAAATCATCACTAATGTCTTAGCAAGAATCATTAAGCACAAATATATCAATCCAAATTATATGGTGCCAACCAAAGAGATAAAAGACAGTCAATTCAAATAACACAGGGATCCATTATAACCTTAGAGCCAATAATCAGTTCATATTTAATAAACCAACTACAAGTAGCAATAAAGACAACATTTATGGATTACAATCATAGAGAAGATAAATGGATAGAAGAAACTCTGTCAAAGCCCCTTCAGTCTCCAATCAAACCGCTCAAATCAAGCTTTCCACTTCGTGCCGCTCGTTGCTCTTGTGCTCCAAAGAAAATACAAACTTTTCCCTAATCTATCAAATCTATATTTACAAGCATAAGCTAAGATCTAGAGAGAGAAAATACAAAAGAAAACTAATTTAATCTAAGCTAATCTATTCAAAGTTCTAAGTTGTGAGAGAGTGAGATATGCAGAGCTGCTGCTGTTATATATGTTTTCCTTCCTTCGCTAGGTCAAATCAAGGCATTCACTGTCTGGGCACCGGAGGTGGTTGTGTGGCCATGGCCACTGTCAGAGTTAAATGCTATGCCACATTAAAAATCGGGGACACAGAGTTTCGTGCCGCAGCCATGAAAGCCAAAGGAGTAGTACTATTTATGCATGCTGAGGTTGATGTCATCAAGGTCCATTATGGAGGCCATGTTGCGAGATTAGCACTAGGCATTGGCGCTGCGGCGCTAGTGTATAGAAAATTACCGTTTTGCCCCTGAAAGCTGGAAAACACCTGATAAGCTCTGCATTGCGTCAATTAAGCACAATAACACTATAATCATATAAAAACATATAAACTCTACGAGAATAGGCAACTATTTAAGTCATAAAGTATTCGATTCGCGGGTATAAATCCCTCTCATCAAATACCCCCAAACTTAAGTCTTTGCTTGTCCTCGAGCAAACTAACTAACACAACACTAATGATAAACACACGCGAAAGAAAACTAAAACTGTAATGTATTATCATGGCTTCAAAGCTTGATCATAACCACTCCAAGAGAATAGGACAAACACAGAAATGAATAAGGGTTCATTCAATTTCAAGCATAAGACTATATTCGATCCATTCTATGTGTGTGTGTGGAGATCAACCGTCCTAACTAATCATAACTCAAATAAGCTCGCACAGTCGATTGCTAAAATCAATGAACAAACTTCGCAACTTAAACATTTAACAAGCATTAAGAATAAGACGTAAATGCAGGAAAAGATCAAAAGACTCTAGCATGTCGACAGTAAAATCTGACTCGGACAGTACTTAATTACCTTAGGCTATTCAGAACTATCCATGAATGAGCTTTTGATCAGTGACTCCCAAGCCAGACGACTTTAGGGCACTAGGTGTAGAACACCCCTATGAATCTAATAACTCGAGCAGTAAAGGCCACGTAATCAACATAAGCCATTGAGATTTTACGACAAAAACGAAGATTATTTAGCGAGTGCATTTTATGCTCCATCTCGATATCGGTTCTGCGTTTATGGTCGAGTGCGTTTTACGCTCCATCTCGAACCACCGCAAAACTTTCGATATAAACTCCTTTTCTATTTTTATTTTCGTTTCATTCATTTTTTTTTTATATATATATGCCAACATGCCAGAAACCAAGATCCAAGATTGTATAAACATCTAAGTCTTTTATTACCTTGTAAAAATGAAAGTTTATAAAAGTGAACAAACTCTCAAAGCAATAAACAAGCGATCTCAATTCGAAAAATAACGAGTTAACACAGTTGGTCGGTGCTTTCTAAGAAGGACGGATCAATAACAGTCTAAACTTATCAATTGAACAACCCCTAGCTCATACATGCTTGACACGACTCTAAGAGATAGGCATAAATACTTGACGCTTGTCATTGGCCACAATCAAAAATCAATGATAACTATAACCCTTGCTAAATAGCAGCTCAAAATAGGGTAAAAAGGCCATTCATATGGCACAAGCATATAATCTGTAAAAGCCCCAAAAAGATGGCTAAAAACCACAATCATGCTAATAATAAGCAAAGCATTAAATAATAAAAACCAAAAACAGTTCATGGCATAAAAATTAAAGCATAATCCTGAAAATCCCGCAGTTCAAAACGACTGCACCACAATACTGAAATAAAACATAATAAAGTCTAAAGTATGCAATCCTATCATGGCAGTAGAGAAGTAAAACAGATATAAGCTGAAACCCCCCCCCCCCCCCCAAACTAGAGGTGAGCAATGCCCTCATTGCTAAACATAAAGCAATCGATATGCAAAAGGGCTTTCCTGAAGTTCTCTACTCAGCAGCAGTCTCGTCCTCGTCAGCCTCGGCTGGTGGTGATGGGGGAGGATAAGGTGGGAAGACAGGAGGCTCTGGGAACTGGTATGGCGCGAACTCGGTGCTTTCGCCATAATAGTCGCAGATAGCTGCTCAGATAGTGTTCACCACTCACTGCATTTGATCACTATCTCCCGCCTCCGAGCCATCTTCTTATATGTGCCTCCGCTGCCTCTGCGTCTCGGCATCCTGATTCTGATGCAGCAGGGTGAGGGATGCCATGATGTCCTTGATAGACCTTGACTAGCCGGGCTCAGATCGGTGCTTGAGAAGGCTCTGGAGTCTGCATTGTAGGAGGTGGTCTTTGTAAGTCGCCAGTATCCTTCGCCTCGACATGAAACTCGCCTGTTCCACACATTGAAGCGTTTGATCGTCTGATGGTCAATGATAGTCATGGGCGGCGAAGCTATCTCTTCTGGTCCCCACTGTATCCCTGCCTTCTTGCACAATCGCGTGATCACTGATGGATGGGGAAGTCCTGAAGCGACGGTACTCTTGACCGCCTTGATTATCGAGTCATGGATGAGAACTCCAACATCCACGTGCAGACCCGTGACAATGGCGAATAACAGAATCGCCCTATCTTTAGTCACACCGCTCAAGTGACGGGTCGGGATCATGCTGGCACAAATGAAGCTGAACCAAACCTTCCCGTAGCGACTGAGTGCCGAAGATGGGAAACTGGTCTTTTCACCCGTATAGTCATTTTTCTTCCAAGTCGTGCCGGGCTTGCAGAGCCTTCTGATGATCTCCTCCAGGTCATAACTGCGGATTCCCGGCTGCATATAATCATTGCCCGTATAATTGGGTGCCCCGAACAGTGAATTGATGGCTTGACTGTCAAATGCTACGGACCGACCCCTGACTTGAACCACAGCAGGATCATCTCGACTAGCATTTGCATAGAACTCCCGAACTATAGATACAACAGCTGATACGGGGGGTTTTGTGAAGTTTAGCCACTGTCGTTCAAGTATCATGTTCGAGAGTTCACCATCTTTTCTATCAGTCCGCAACCCCCGTTCAGGAATCAAGTTTCGCGTGCCAAAAGAATCTCTGTACCGCTTCCAGGTTTCCTCACTGATAAATTTGGTGGAGTCCAAGCTCGTGGAAGTCAGCCATGCATGAAGCGGAAGATGAAGACCCTCCAACACTGAGTCGCTGTCTTTTTGGTGCCATGTCTAAGTCTCAGTTGGTTTGGTTAAAACACAGTGCCAAAATCTGCAGAAACAACCCTTTAAGCAATGCCAATCACAGCCCCAATGCAAACCCAGTGAATTTAAGCCAAAACAACCCCAAATCAGTCTACTTTGTGGTTCAGGCACTTTATCAAACACCTTGTGTGCGTTCTTTAAAACCAACTTGGATAGCCTTCGCTTGTTTGTGCTCTTACCAGATTTCCGGCAGTGGAAATCACACAAATCACCAGAGAAAAAGAATTGCCCAAGGCACCAACCCAAAATTCGCTTCAAATCTTAGTGCCAAACTGAAATCCGAAATACCTTGAAGGGGGCAAATCCTTGATGTTGTTGATCTCCTTTTGAACTCAAGCTTGACTTGTAGTTGGTCTGATTCTGTGAATTAGTTCGCGAACCAATTATGCTTTGTAGAGGGTGGGGGTTTGTGTGGAGGAAGGGGACTGTTGGGTTGTTGCTGCCGAGAGGTGTCGAGAGATATGGGCGATTGGGCTTTACTGCTGGCTTAAAACCGCACTTAATCAACGAAACTTCATTGCCACGCCATGAGATGGCTTTTTGTTAGGTGGCGCGCGGCGACGAAGTTTGCGGTGGGCCGAAGCTCATTTGGCGCCATGGCGTATGAAGGTGATTGTTATTCATTTGCTGGCGGAGGAGAGAGAGTGAACAAACAGGCATGGCGCCGGGGCGCGAAGAACGACAACATGGCGTGAGTGGCGGCGCGGAAATATGTGCGGGCGCAGATCCAGCCAGATTAGTGGTAGCCATGGCCGCGTATAATTTTTTCAGTGTTTTCAAATTTGTTTTCGAACATGCCAAGACAGTATAAAAACTACTCTACAAAAGTAATCAAGCATTAAAACTAGCTATATACTAACTACCTACAGAGTAAACTAGATGTGGGTAAAGGAAAACTGATAAAAATTATACCGAGATGGGGGTGCCTCCCCACCAAGCGCTTGTTTTAAAGTCGTCGGCTTGACTATACCGACGCCGTTCAATCCGGCTCATAAGCGAAGATGACCTTTTCATGCCGCCTATTCACAATTCCTTTGGATTTCGCGATACATTGATGATTGGTCATTCATGCTCTCTTCATCCTTTCTAAGACAAAGAATCTTTCTCCACCGAAATTATCCACTAATTCCCTAGTTCATTAATTTGAAAGCGTTCTTTCAGGCGCTTATTGGGCCCTCACAGATTTCCACAGTTGGGAGTGTGGGTTCAGGTTGTTGATCAGTCTTGACAGTGTACCCACTCTTGATCCTATTGTCTCCAACTTCAGACTAATCGGTGGTTGGCGAGACACTTACGACGTCTCCCTCAACAAATTGTATGCGAGACTCATCAGATTTTTTCTCGCGATCCACGCGTGCAATACTCTCTACCGCTTCATCGTCGAGATCAATTATGACCGGTAGATGGCATTTTGATTGGATTTGTGATGGCATCGACGAGTTGCCCCAATTGATTCTCAAGGCTGTGCAATGCGGCTTCTTGGCTTGCCATCCGAACCTCATTTTTCTCAATAAATCCAGTGAGAAGCTCTTCAAGCCTGTTCTCTTCTTGTAGTGTTGAGGTCTCATAGAAGCTCTCATTTGGTTGAGACGTCAACTCATAATGTGGCGGAGACTGATAGTCAAACTGAAAGGCATGATTTGGATCATAATAGTGCTCTTGACTGTAGTCCCATGAGTTTGGATAACCCTGGCAGTTTGGATGATAGGAGATCGGTTCAAAGTCAGCTTGATTCTGACAGTAGGCATTTTGAGTGGACTTACACTCAAGATTGTCTGAAAAACTCAAGGCATTGGCAATTTGAAGTTGTAATCTCTCGAGCCCTTCTTCCGAGCTTGTTTGTGTTGCTCCCTCATAAGGTCATTGATAACATTGATCGTCCATAATCTGCAAACTTACAAACAAAACGAAATGAAGATCAAACAAATCAAAGAAATTAATATATACACGTTCAAAGTAAGACTCTATTGATTGAAATCAATATTGGACAATATTAGAATAATAGTTCCCCGGCAACGGCGCCAAAAACTTGTTGGTTGCTTTCGCAATCACTAAACACACGCAAGTATACGCGGTCTTACAAGTAATACAGTGATAAGGAGTGTGTCGTACCCACGAGGAACTATGACTGATATTTACCAAGTACAGATTGTTTATCGCTAAAGTCTTATTCGAACAACAGTAAATGGAAGTGTGATTAATCTATTTAACTAATTAACAAAGCAAGTAAGTGGATAACGAATGGAAATCTAAGGAAATACAAGCTAAGGTCACAACTTCACCCCCACACAGGCATTCTATCGAACACCTGGCGTGTTATGTTTCATCAAACTAGCTACCCTATCTCATTTTGGTCTTAACGGTCACGACGATTTGTCGACCGAGAACGCACAGGTGCTAATGCACCTCTGTCGAGGTATGCACAAACATATCCTCTCCAGATCCACCCTAAAAGGAATAGAACAGAAAAGAACGTCCAAGCTAGATGCAATCCTACATATGTCTATGCGAATTAATCATAACAAGGATTTAAGCATAAGTTCTCATTGAGGTCGCACGTGGTGCACAGAGATATGTCTATTCTACGCACAACTTATGCAGTCGAAACCCACAATCACATGTCAATATATTTAGGTGTAAATCTACAATTCTTCTGTCGATATCATGTAGATTACCAAAATCATCACTAATGTCTTAGCAAGAATCATTAAGCACAAATATATCAATCCAAATCATATGGTGCCAACCAAAGAGATAAAAGACAGTCAATTTAAATAACACAGGGATCCATTATAACTTTAGAGCCAATAATCAGTTCATATTTAATAAACCAACTACAAGTAGCAATAAAGACAACATTTATGGATTACAATCATAGAGAAGATAAATGGATAGAAGAAACTCTGTCAAAGCCCCTTCAGTCTCCAATCAAACCGCTCAAATCAAGCTTTCCACTTCGTGCCGCCGCTCGCTCGCTTGTGCTCCAAAGAAAATACAAACTTTTCCCTAATCTATCAAATCTATATTTACAAGCATAAGCTAAGATCTAGAGAGAGAAAAAAATACAAAAGAAAACTAATTTAATCTAAGCTAATCTATTCAAAGTTCTAAGTTGTGAGAGAGTGAGATATGCAGAGCTGCTGTTGTTATATATGTTTTCCTTCCTTCGCTAGGTCAAATCAAGGCATTCACTGTCTGGGCACCGGAGGTGGTCTTGTGGCCTTGGCCAATTAAGTCAGTAGTCAGTATTTACAGCCACATTAAAAATCGAGGATATTTGAGAGCTCAGTTGCCGCAACATGAAAGCCAAAGGAGTACCGGCTACATGCGACGCAGTCTTGATGTCATCAAGGTCCATTAGGTGGCGCCGCGACGCGAGATTAACACTAGGCATTGGCGCTGCGGCGCTAGTGTATAGAAAATTACCGTTTTGCCCCTGAAAGCTGGAAAACACCTGATAAGCTCTGCATTGCGTCAATTAAGCACAATAACACTATAATCATATAAAAACATATAAACTCTACGAGAATAGGCAACTATTTAAGTCATAAAGTATTCGATTCGCGGGTATAAATCCCTCTCATCAAATGTGTATAATCTTTATTACACATGAAACAAGCTGAGAAATGGATGTTAGCCTAGGATGAGGTGTAGGAAGTGTTAAGAGGATTATAGGATAAGTCTAGAGTCATAATTATAGGGATTCTAAGATAAGTCTAGAGTCATAATTATAGGGATTCTAGGATTATTCTAGAGGCATAATTATGGGGATTCATTGATTTATTTTTGCATATGTAGTTGCAACTCTTTCTATATATAAAGCTATCCTTTGTACATTTATATAATAATAAACATATTTGTCACTGCTCTTTATCTCACACGGTATCAAAGCTAGGTTGATCTTGACAATCATATCAAAAAGTCTTACTTCTGCCACTGCCACCGCCGCCGCCGACAACACATAGCCGGTGGCTGGCATCGTTTATTTTTATTGTTTAACCTTATCTTAAAGAAAATTAAGTGGTTAGAGTTTAGTTTTGGTTCTTTTGTTGGAGCTGTAGTTTGAGTTTTGCCATGTGTTAAAATTGGTGCTCTAGTACGTTGTTGCCCGGGTTTCTTTTTGGAGATGCAGGTTTCTTGTTGCATGTTTTTATTGACTGTTATAGATTTCGGTGCATGGAGTTGCAGTTCCAAACATATTGAGAAACTATGGCCTTAGGGTTTGTTTGGTACTAATGGAGTTTTTTCTATCAATATGTTCAGAGTAGGAGGGTAAGGATTTTTATTGGACAAAGGTTTGAGAAAGGGATGTGTGCTTCAATTTGTTGGAAGGCTTAAGAGTCATTCGTTATTGAGGAAGGTGAGGAAGGCAAGGAGTCCTTCATAGTTGTTGTTGGAGATAAGTGTTCTCCGTTATTGTTTGCACATAATATCGTTGGAAAGTGGATGAGTGAAATTATGTAGAGGGTAAGAAAACTTTGGACTTGAACATCATTTTTTTTCTTTCTTTTTTTCTACTTTTTTTATATTTTATTTGTACAAATTGAAGAGGGCCTCAATTTGAGGGGGGAATGTTGGAGATATGTAATCTAGTTTTTGTTTGGTTTGAATCTTCTTTTTCTTTTTCTTTTTTTGTTGGGGGAGGGATTATTGTTTGTAACAAGTTGTAAGTCACAATGTAAGATTTTCAGCTTGAGGGGGAGTGTTAAGAGGATTCTAGGATAAGTCTAGAGTCATAATTATAAGGATTCTAGGATTATTCTAGAGGCATAATTATGGGGATTCATTGATTTGCTTTCCATATATAGTTGCAGCTCTATCTATATATAAAGAGCTTTCCTCTGTACATTTATATAATATGAACATATTTGTCACTACTCTTTCTCTCTCACAGGAAGGTTATGCCCTCATGAAGAAATTTTGGTATGTCAAGGTTATACACTTCTTCTGTTATCTTAAAAAGAAAAGATATCAAAGTATGTCAAGTTAAGTTAAAGAAGTTGAACAAGAAAGTGTATGGGGATGTTAGTGATTAAGGAGGCGGCTATAGTAAGGTATATAGCCAATATAGATAACTTCGAGGAACAAGGTCCTCTGTCTGATGTTACACGGAAGCTTAAGATGGATATTAGCTGGACACAAAAGACTATTCTGATGTATGTAATAGCTCCTTTAGGTATGAGTTCTTGTCCTCCTTCGTTTTAGGATCTCATTAGGGGCGAAGAAGTTAGATAATTTGAAGGAGCTTATTTTCCTTTGGTGGTAATATCACTTCTTGATTCAAGCATATTTTGTTTAGCATTCTTCTCTATTAACTTTCCTTTTTAAGACTCTCGGTTGGGTAGGGGCAGGGAAGCAGAAGTGAGATCGTCTATTGGGGTGTGAGTTGGTTTGTTGACCCGGACAAGGGCGCAGTCTTCAAGAGTCCTTCTCTTGTAAGCAAGTAGCTGTGGTGTTTCTCTTGAGATCCATAACTTCTTTTGCATAAGGTGATTACAAGAACGTTTTGTCTTCAGGAAAACCGGTCAGATACCAACCCCAAGTTCTTCATTCTCTCGTACGAGTCCATGGAAATTCATTTGTCATGGTTACCATTCTTTTCTCTCTATTTTTGAACTTTGCGAAGAGAGAGTCACTCATTTTTTGGGAGGATGAATGGATCTTGTTCCCTCGTCTGTGTCTTTTTGTTGCTGTTCTACTTGTCTTTTCTTCATGGTTGTCCAATCTCTTGCTCTTGTTGGATGGTAAGTGATTTTATTTCTTCGGATTTTCAGTTCTTTCAACATATGAATGACAGAGAGGCTTAGGATTTGGTTTCACTTTCTTACTACTCCCAATCTTTTTCCTTCGACAATAGAGTACGATCCTTGGGTTCCTCTTGGACCTTTTCCGTTAAGTCCTACTTTACTTCCCATATTGGTTCTCAGTCCCATCTTCTCTTCATATTGGTTTCTTTTATATGGAGCCCTAAGGGTTCTGCCTAAATCAAGGCCTTTATGTGGTCCTTAGTTTTCAGCAGGGTCACGAATGACATACGTCAGAGACGTAGGCCACATAAATTGTCTCCTGATGTTGTATCTTATGCTTTTGAAGTCGTGAGACCCATTCCTATTTATTTTTGCATTGTTCATTGGCTTGGGGTCATCGGAGTACTTTGTTTTGGATTGTTGATAAAGGTTTGGGTTCACCCCAATTATACTTGGAGAGCATTTTCCTTGCTAGGTTTGGTGATTTTGGGAGGTCTGGGAAGGATAGAAATTTGTGGAGGTGTGGATGTCTAGTGAGCTTGTGGGGCCTATGTTTAGAGAGAATTGCTATGGTTTTCTGGGATAGATTTCTGCATTATTAGCTTTTAAAGGAAAGAGTAACTTTTTTTGTTCTCTTTAGGTTTTTGCTCCAAGGGAGTTTCCGGGGAATTTTTATTTCCGATATTCATTGGGTAGCCCTTTGTTTCCATTTCCTTTTTACTTTCGAAGACTCCTTGTTCTCTTTTTGTAAATTCTCACTAAATAATAAATTGTATTAATAACGGAAAAGTACTTGCATTCCTACATATCCGTATACTATTTTTTCAAAACATTGTGGGTTGATGTATTCCTGTCGTGTCTAGTTTGTGCTTCTTTGGTGATCATATTGTTTGTCTCAAACGTGTTACTATAATATTACCGAATATTATTTCATGTTGACTAAATACTACCTTTTCGGTTCCAAATTATAAGATCATTGTTAGTTTTGAAAAATCCATTTAATTCATTTTCAAACTCAAAATTGAGATGATTCATAATTTTTTTGAGAAAATAGATATTACAACAAGTAGTACTTTTTAGATATTTTACAATATTTGTCATTATATTGACTTTTTGAAACGGAGTACTATTTTCTTTCAGAAGGCTATTTTCCAAATTTTAGTTTTAGAAAATATAGATGTTATAGATCAATGGCTGCTCTTCATTAAATCCTATTGCTTCTTGATGTTCAAATATAACAACAGAGAATTTACCCCTCACCTCCCCCCATCCCAACAACAAGAACAACTATGCTATTTTTGTTATTTATATGGTGTCAGAACTTTATTGTATGTTGTTTCTTAAAAATTATTCCAACAACTCAAATCTCTAAATTGCATCTGGGTATGACTTGTGTATACTTGTTGTGCTTTCTTCTTCCCTTTATATTTCCAGGGTGAACTTGTAAAGGTCTTCGCCAATGAGCATAGGAAGATCACTTGTGGTAAGCTATCCAAGTAGATACTTGTACATAATTTGGGTGAATTTTGAATTAATATGCTTCTAATTGTTTTTTTGTTAACTGGATATTACTTTGTCTTTATAGAGGATTTGCCACAAGTCGCCCAGTTTGCACTGGGTGTCAGTTTAAATTTTCCTCTCCTGTGAACACGAAATCATTTTCTTGTAAAACTATACCTCAACAGAACACATTTTGTGCTACTCTGGGTTGATATACACGAGGTTAATGTTTACGATGGGCATACATATACATATGTATAATTGTGTGGCACTATTTTGGTAAACACATCTTTTACCGTCCATAGGAAAAATGCGTGGTTAAGATTTAAAAAAATAAGTACCATCCGGCATCCGTTACTATTAGTAGGAGACGGATTAAAAATATTACTACCTCCATCCTCAAAATAATGAGTAAAGGTACAATTTTTTTTTGTCTCCAAAAGGATCAGATAAAGTAAAGTATGTTATTTAGTGAGGTCCATTAGTGTAAAAAAATAAAGTACTCATCACTTATGTAATCTTGTGGGGCCACTAACGATAAATTTGGAATTTTCTCTCTCTTTCCTCTACTTTTACTTTTCTTAATGTGTGAAAAACGTACTTTGCTCATCGTTTTGAAGACGGAGGTAGTAGTACTTGCTATATGGATCATTTTCACACATATATATGTATATATATATATATATACACACACACACATATACATATACATATACATATATCGATACACACACCTATTACTTCTGAAGTTTGATGGGAATCCCACTTGCATGATTCCATTATTGAGTTCCTTTTTTTAACAAGTAAAAATTATAACTACTGAAGTACTGTACTGATACTTGATGTAGAATATCTGTCAGTATTGAAGAAATAAATATCCTGCGTTTTGGTACTTTGAGGTTTTAATTAGAATCCCATACAAAGGTGTACACAGGTCCTACTACCGGCTGCCTCTGATAAATCCCACGAATACTTCAATGACTTTTAATCACCTAACTCTGGATGTCGAACCTAGTGATTATGCACTCTCTAACAATTACAAAAGGCCACCACCAGGAGGTCGGATCTAATGTCCACAAGTATATATTTCTTCTTAAAATAAGTCTCTACATAGATTTAAAGAAAAAGAGAAAGTTTAAATAGGATTTGATATCCTTGTCGACATATTCTAAGTTGCAAGGGTTGAAATATTGTTCTGCAGATTTATAATTCTACTAATATGCATGCAGTCATTGTAATAGTTGCATGCAGTTATTGTTTGTCTTTATTTCACTTAAAAGTATAATCAACAAAGCTATCTCACTTGCTTAAGTGATGGCTTTTCGTAGTTTGATTGTTTTACTTCATATGTTTATTTTTTTTTGTTCCTTGTACTTTGATGTGTCCTACTAGCCAGCATAGCTTCTATTCCAATTAGGTGAAATGACATTTATTTAAAACTTGTACAAAAAACTTTAAAATGGGAGTTTACCTTTATATTTATTTTTTAACTTCCTTTTTTGCGTTGCATACTGCAAAATCTTTAACTTATAATATGCCTATGTTTTTACCCTTTTGCTCCCAGATCCTAAAATGCATAATCTCATAAAGAATACCCTACACGATGGTCATGCCTCGTATAGGATATCTCTGTCGGTAAGACTAATTCTCATCTCTGTATATTTTTGTTATGGCTAGTTGGTTATAATATTGTGCAACTCATTTCCTGAAGAGACTTCAGTTGATGACTATTTATCTACTTTTCTTTACTTTACAGGTGGGATATCTTGATTTGTGGGAGCCAGCTACTTTGACCATCAAGAGGGAAGGTTTTAGCATCAGGAGTACTGGAACCAGTACTGGTTTAGTGACAGAGAAGTTTTCACCAGTCACTATTGTAAGCTATTTTATTCCCTTATTCAATCATACCAGGTTTAAGTGCGGAGATGGCATCTTAAGGAAAGGTTAGAGGCATTGTTCAAATATTATTGGCAACATAGTTAAGTAAGGGAGATTATTAACTTCCTAAATAGACTTGTAAATATTGAGTCATTTTTTAAAGGAAAAAATTTAGAACAAATAAAATTGTTTATATGTTCTACTTTAGTCTTGTAAATACTCCGCAAACTCAAATTATGCACTTCCTTGAAGTTGTATCATCATTCGGTAGTTAAAGCTAGTTTAAAGGTCTAATTAGCTGTGCTCATTAAAATTTGGCTAAACTTGGTGATGATAAATAACAAAGTGAGAAATTTGGATATTCGCTTGATGCAAGGTGGGACAAAATTGGGAATGGGTTTGTCTACTTTCAATTATATTCGAATTGTTTAAACCCGTAGACCCAAAATAACTTAAATGGACTGGACTGAGCATGGCCGGACAGCCGTGTTAACCCACTAACAAACCCAGCCGCTCCCTGCTCGCGCACTGTGGGAGAAGATGTGATTTGACTCATTACTGCATGTGGTGGACTTGGTGGAGGAAGAGGAATAACTGTTGGTTTTGTTAAACTTTGTTGTACATGTGTTTCATCCTGAATAGATTACTCATTTCCTGATGTTACCCATATTCAAATAGGATGTTCTGGGCTTGATTCTAATGGATTTAGACCTTTGAACTCCCTAGAAGCATTACAACCACCATAATTAATAATGTATAGTTCATTGACTTCTAAGAAGGTGGACACTGTTGGAAGGGAGATGACCTTTGTTCGGAAGAAACAAGTTGATGACCTTAGCAGTACCTCTATTTCCAAAGAAGAGGATACAGAGGTTTCCACAATGAGGGGTGGACTTGTGCTGACCACTATGCTAGTTTTGACTATTGCACCTTTAGGGTCAGGTAAGGACAGTCGGTATCCTTTATCTTATATGAAACTAAAACTTGTGAGTCCTGGTGGAGATGAAGTGAGGGTTGAAGCCTCTTCCATGCTGCAAGATAAGAAAAATACGAATATGGGAAGTTGCTGAGGTGATTGGAGTTCTGTTCAAGTATGAAGAGCCACTTACAGGTGAGTTAGTGAAGACTTAGAGTGAGATGGTTTGAACCTTTTTTTGCCACTAAAGTAAGAATATATTATTTGGTTCCCGAACAACGATGTGCTTAGACACAGAGTTTTTTATGTATAAATGAAATGTATTCGGATCTTCACTTTCACATTTTCAGTAGGCCATTGATTTACTTAGCCAACACGTGTTCGAACTCTTTCGTATATGCAGATAATTCATGTATTGTATTCGTCATTAGGAAACAGGGGTGCCACAGTTGGGTGTCGCACTACGTGTGAGGTGCACAGGTGTGGCAATTGTTGTACCCCGCCATTGCAACAAACATCTTACCACCTATAGACCACCTTTGGACAGTCGGTTACAAATTCAGTCTCTTGTCAACTCTTCAAACGTACAGAACCCAGATCTACATTTCACCATTGTCGGAGAAGGAGGCCAGATCTCATATCTGCTTTCCAAAATGCCTAGATCTTGTCGAAAAAGAAACAAAAATAGAGAGGAGAAGAAGATATCAAAAGCTGGTGTAGTTGTCTTTGCCGCGGTCGGTTTCGTCTTTCTGCATTGTAGCTTCTTTGTCTCTGCCATCTTGATCTGTTGTTGTGGGCTGTGTGACTTGTTGTATTCTTGTGAAAGAACGAATGCTATACACTTTCACCCCTGGACCTTTAAATATTGCCCCTAAACTTTTTTTCTTTAATTTGACGGGGACGGGGGTTTTGGGACGAAGGATAAATTTCACACAATAATCTCACACAAAACTCAATCAATTTTAATTATTCAATGTCTCAAAATAATGAAGTACATGTACAACACTATTTATAATATTTCTAGTCAATTTTCCTACCCTAACTTGAACTATTAGATAACTACGAATCAAATAAGATATAAGATAAATACAAATTAAAGAAACTAAACAACTTCTAATTTATGGGCTTCCAAAGCTTTATATTGTTCTAATCAACTTTCACGTGCTCGTCAAAAATGATGAAGACGGGATTTTGAGACGAAGGATAAATATCACACAATAATCTCACACAAAACTCGATCAATTATAATTATTCAATGTATCAAAATAATGAAGTACATCACTATTTATAGTACTCCTATACAACTTTCCTAATAAGATAACTTGAACTCTAATAAGATAACTACAAATCAAATAACATATAAGATAAATACAAATTAAAGAAACTAAACAACTTCTAATTCATGGGCTTCCAAAGCTTTTTATATTGTTCTAACCAACTTTCACGGGCTCGTCTTACATCATAATTTACCCCTCTTTTTTTTTCAGTTAAATAAAATCAAAAGAAAATTCCCTACATCCTTGTAGGGCCATGTGCACCTTCATCCCCATTTTTTAAGAGTTGCAAATCTCCATATGCCCGCGTTGCACACTCGTACCAAGCCTCAGGACAGACCGACGCCTCGCCTGCACATACATAGTGTCAATTGCATATTCAACATAGCGTTCAGACTTGTGTGCCCTCCAGAATAGGCACTGGAACAAAGGCTACTTTCTAATCATGGAAACCGAAACGAGAAAGCAGGCTGGGGATTGCAGGATTGACAGACCCGGAAAATTGCAGGTTGGCAGAAACAATACGACTAGAGTTTACTGAGAAGGGCAAGCCCCTCGCTTCCCTTCCCTCCCTTCCCCCCATTTGTTATATGCCCCTTGCTTGAGGTCTACATATCCTGATTGTTGTTATTTTCTCTTCCTTTTTCTGGGGAAAAAAATGGAATTATTTATCATAAAGAGAAGAGAAGAATACCCGTATCCTCACTTCCTAGGTAGGAGCTACCTGTTATAACAAAATTGTAAAATGGATCTGTTTATAACAAAGAGGAGGTTCCCGATTTTGATATAAATAAGGGTTAGGACCGATTGACGCCTCACCTGTGCGGGTACCTATATAGTGTTGATCGCACATGCACATTCAACTTATTGTTCAGTCTCATGTTCCTTCCAGAACCATATATGGAAACGAATGCTAGTTTCTCATTGGCAACTTCAACGAGAAGCAGGCTGGATTGCGGGATTGATAGACCTGGAAAGTGCAGGTTGGCAGACAGCGTATGCTAGAAGTTTACTGAGAAGGGAAAGCTCCTCTTCTCCTTTCCACTCTCTCATGTTATTTGCCCCCTTGAGAGGCCCCTTGAGAGGTCTACATATCCTTACTGTTGTTATCTTCTCTATCTGGAGGAAAAAGAACTCATTAACTACAAGTTATTACACTGCAACTCCCCTTTGGATATTGCTGGCTGAATAATATTAGTTCTCGATTATATTAAATTAATCTAACCCAAAACTTCTAGCAGATCTAAAATAATAGATTTCTCCCTGAGATAAAAGATTTTTCTTAATGGCAAATCAGCTTCCTAATTTTTAAAGAACATTGTTGGGATCAAACTATATATTTGGATATGGTTCCAAAGAAATTTCATAAATCTTTTTTTTACTCTCAATAGTTACTTTGTTGTAACAGGTTACTGTTCCATGTGGAAATCCTACAGAATTTTCAATAATTGGTTCTGGTGGGGTTGAACACGTTTTGCAGGCAGAGAACAGCTCAGAAGATATTACCCTGTGAGTTGCAGTAGAATGTACACTGTATAAAAGATACTACATTCGATGATGATTCTTATTTGCTATGATATCCAACACATGCACATGAAAGAGCACCACACAGCTAATAAGCATGGACTGGACACTGGCATGCAACACATATATTAGAAGAGGCATGCTGCATACTGACATGGAAAAGTTATGGGTGGTGATATATGCACACCCAAGATTACTAGTTGCACACCCAAATTTAAGCAAGTGACTAGTTTGCCCTTAATAATTGAGATCTTAACTCATTTATTTACCATCTTTTACTTTTACTCTTTATCCTATTACACCTAATAATTGTAAAACAAAATACAATTTAAACAAATACAACAATTATATAAAATGGAATTAAAAACTAAAATAAAATAAAAAAGACAAATAAAACCTCATAATTGCTTCCCTAGAAATATTAATTCAGTCTTGAAAGAAAATTAGACCAGTCATCCTATTTTACAATAACAATATTAGATAAACTAATTATTTGATATTAAATAACTTATCTGAATAATGAGTATCGGATGAATAATAGTGCAACACCCCAGTCCCACATTGAAAGATAGCGAAAAAATTTGTTTGCATATAAGGAAATAAGTTACTACCAATAGTACCTTCAAGTCATGACCTTTTGGGTGAGCCTGTGGTGGGCTAAGATGACCCAAGAAGATACTATTGGGCCAGTGGTCAGAGGCTTATTTCGATGTATTTGATTCGATTCGGACTTGGGATTTGACCTGAGATTTGTTCCGGATTCGGGATTTGACCCGAATTGTTTCATATGGTATCAAAAGAGACTCTCAAAAGCTTGGACCGGATTGTCGGAGGTGGGGACACGAAGGTTGGTGGTATTATCCATTGTGGAGAAATGGAAGTCCGGATGTGGGGACCCAAAGCCAACCGATATTATCCCACAATGGCTAGAGAGACAAAGATCTGTGGACCGTGTGGATCGGTCTAACTGAACGGTTTAAAAAGATGGGGAAAAATTTGTCCCGCATCGAAGAGGAAATAAGTTGTTTACCAATAAGTTAGTTCAATAGTATTTTTAAGTTACTTTTGGGTGAGCCTGTGGTGGGCTAAGATGATCCAAGAAGATACTATTGGTCCAGTGGTTTGAGGCCTTATTTTGATGGTATTGATTCGATTCAGACTAGGGATTTAAAACGAGATTTATTCCGAACTCGGGATTTGACCCGGGTTGTTTCAAATAGTTTGATATTATTATCGAAAAATAGGATTACTTTTTTTTAGGCTAATTATTTCTAAGACATGCATGAATATCTTATATTTCCCAAAAAGAAAATTATGAGGTTAAGTTATTAGATATTGTCTAAACATAGTATGTATTTGTTTAAATTGTTTTTATTTTATAGTTATTATCTGTAATCATAGTTGTTAAATCGTCGCCTAGGCGACGCCTAGTCGGCAAGTCGATAAAGAACAGGTAAGGTGAGCGAACGACTTGAACGATGACGGAAAGGCGAGCGCCTAGAGAAAAAAGGCGTCGACTTGGACAAAGCGGCGACGACTTGGATGCCTAACCGGATAATCGAGCGACTTGGTCTCTATGGCTCGACCCAAATCTGATGTTCTGAACTGGGTTTTAAAAAAAACGACGTCGCATGAACATAAAAGTAAAACTAGCCCTAGAAGAGTCGATCGATCGATTAGAACTCAAAAGAGCGACCGAGAACAACGACTGAGAGTGAAGAAGAAACAGAGACTATAGTCTACAATCGATTTTTTTGCTTACTGAGAGCGATCGATCAAGAGCAACGATCGATCAAGAGCAGCGATCGAGATTGAAGAAGAAAGCGAGATTGATCGGCAGTTCGGCACTCGGCAGGTATGTCGCAGATTTTCCCCTTCCCCTTTTCCGAGCATCTTTTACATTGTCGCCGCTTTCCTCTTCCTTTTTCTTTTCTCTCACTTTTTGTCTTACTAAAAACTTTACGACGTCTGCTTTTTTTTTTAGCCTTTATGCTTTGCAGTTGGGTCTCTCTCTCTCTCACTCTATATATATATATATATAAATTTATATATGTATAAATTTATATATATATATATTTATATATGTATAATTATAATATTACAGACACACACACATATATATATATATATATATATATATATATATATAATTTTACCTTATCATTCATTTCTCTTGAGTATCGAGTATTGACTGTAATACTAATACCTGTTTGGCTTCGACTGTAATACTTATTTGGCTTTTTTTCTTTTTATCATTCATTTCTCTATTGAGTATTAACTGGCTGACTGGTTCTTATGTTTCCTGTTTGACTTTTTTTTCCATCTCATTCATTTCTATTAATTATATTATATTCTTTTTTTTTTAATTTTTTGCTAGTACATATTTCACTGAAAGAAAGAAATTAATCAAACACGAAAAATCATGATTGTGAATTTTTAATTATATGTAAATTAGTACTACTATGCTATAATGGATAAATGCATGACTGTTAGTTATTATTTTGACCTTAATTTTATGGTTAACTCATCATTTGGACTAAATAATATGAACTATTATCAGTTATTTGATATCACTATATATATGTTATATAGTATTAATAATGTCAGCATCAGAGATATTTGTGGTGCATTATGAGATTGTGAATTCTATATAAATATTATATTATATATGTTTGTCTTATATTTTTTATTTGATTGTATTGTGTAGACAGTAAAATGGCGGAAAGTCCGGAGGCCGATAATTATGATATAACAAAGGACCCTAAAAGAAAAGCTAAATCGAACGATCCGAGTTGGAAATATGGATATTGGCCGGGTTGGAGGGATCTTGTGAGACCCGCAGTTATTAGATTTGCTACAGCTTTCCTCACCTTGTAGAGTTTGTACAAGAATAAAGATGCATCGAGTCATTTGTTCATCAGTGATGATTGGTCAAAATCAAAGTTGTCGGCTACTGAAGTGGGGAAGAAAATATGTGATACTGTTATTTCAACAACATTTTGGCATACTATTGAGGATTGCATTAGGGCGTCACAACCACTTCTTATAGTCTTGAGGATTGTTGATAGTGATGAGAAGCCTGCTATACCGAAAGTAATTGTTGCGATGGAATGCACGAAGAAAAAAATTAAAGATGAAAAAAATCAAAGATGCATTTGATAACCAACAAAGACTGTATAAGAAGGTGATTGAAATTGTTGAGCAGCAATGGGAAAATCAAATGGAGCAAAAATTATATGGTGCTGCGTTGTTTCTCAATCTGGGCAAGTACTTTGATATCAAAGAGGAACATCGGTTGTTTGCTAATGCTTTACGAGATGACTTCAATGACGTTCTTGCAAAGATGGTGCTTGAGTTAGATTTGCTAGACAAGATAAGCAATTTAGCCAACAACTATGATGCTTCTTGAGATACTTTTGCAAGAGAAATGGTGATTAAGCAACGGAAAATAAAGAATCCTCGTACGTATATTAAAATATATATAAAGATATAAAAGCTAAATTATGATTCTAATTTATATACATTCTTCCTTTCCTCCCTTTAAAAGTATTTATATTTCTTTTAAATGTTTGCTAATTGATTAGTGGAATGCTTTTGGAGCGCGGGCTATTGAGCTATCCTCGTTTGCAAAAAGAATTCTAGGCCTCTGTTGTTCTTCTTCTGGTTGTGAGCGCAATTGGAGTACATTTGAATTTGTAAGTACTTTCTATTGTTAGTTCAAATTTCAAAAGTAATAAATCATTCACTATTATTAAAATTTTATCATTATTATTATTATTTGTTCTATTTATTTTAGATTCATACGAAGAGGAATAGATTGGAACACAAACGATTGAGTAACTTGGTGTATGTCAAATACAATCGAAAGATCGACTCAAGGTTCCAAAAGAGGTGTGAACTTGGCAATAATTTTGATCCATTATTCATTGATGACTTTGAATGGGGTAATGAATGGATCGATAATGATGCCGATGTTGTTCATCCCGGGATCATACATAGAATGATGTGGATCGAGCAACCGGTGCATGGTCACAATCTTTCAAGGAGTGCTCGTGCTAATACTAGTAATAATCTCATGACGTACTCTCGACGTAGTGGTGGTTCAACTTCAAGAGAATCAAGGTTGATGGATTCCGACTCCGATAATGAAGTTGATGAAGAAGAGAGAATTCCAAATGATGATGAAGATGTGGAGGAAGATTTTGGAGAAAGACCACCACCTACGCCTTTGAATGAGAGTAGTTCTCGTGGAAGAGATGGAGATGACCTTTTCTATGATGATTTTGATTGAACGATGTTTCTAGACTAGTGTAGAGAGTCTAGACATTATTTTGGCTTGCTATGGTGGTGTTTTTTTAGTTATTAGACTACATATTTGTGATGGTTGGTTGCAACTTTATTTTCTATGTGGTGTTTGTTGAATTCTTCATTTCTTTTACTAATTTTTAATATCTAAGTGTTTTGTTTTTGGATTATTATTGCTAAGTATTTACATAATTATGCCTTTAATGTTATTTCATAGTGTTATGTTTTGAGTTTTAATGTATATGAAATTTTATTATCAATATACTTGTTAAGTAAAATAAATAATATATAAATTGCACATTGTAAACGACTTGTCGCCTTACGGATGCCATGGCGGTCGCCTAGGCATCCAGGCAGTCAGCTACCGCCATGGCTCGCCGTGACGCCGTAACAACTATGTGTGTAATAGGGTAAAATTAGAACATGATAATTAAATAAATTGGGCCTCATTTAAGGACGTATTACTGGATTAGTCACTTACTTATATTTAGGTGTGCAACTAGTAATTAGGGTGTGCATATATCATTACCCAAAGTAATTATATATATGTTTGTATGTATACATATATACTATATACATGTTTTTGTGTGGGTGTGCATGTATACAAGTAAACAAATAGTGCATAGAATATAGATATGGTTCAGTTCTAATAAGGGTGTGAGAAAGACCTTTAAGTCTATTCTTCCCTGTCTTTTTGAGAATGAGTTGGTTTTGTTTATCAGATAATTGGGTTTAAATGTGAATAAATATGTCAAGAGATCAGTGTAATTTGAAATGCTAGTAGAATGTTTTGATATGGTTGTCAATGAAGTAATGCTTTGATTCACTCAAGAAAATTGAGGGAAGGGGGGGACGCTAAACTCTTTGTTTGTAATAAAAACAATAGATGGTTAGGAAGGTAGTATATAAAACAAGAATGAGGATTTTGGTGGGAGACATCATATTGTTGCGCAATGAGTTTTTGCCAGTGGTGAAATATAAAGAAATGCAATATTATTAGATCATGAATTAGTTTGTATGTGTTAGAATAATAGGGCATTTGTGTGAGTTGTGTTTGACAATGAGTTTACTGTGGTATACCCACCAGTTGTCCTCTTAGCCTAGTCAGGCAATAGACAAGGGAATGTGCTGGTGACCTTTAAGTGCCTTGTGAGCTGGCCACGGTACCCAGAAGGTTGATTGCCCAGTTTTATTTTATTTTGTTTTAATTTCCTTTTTTGCTTCCCCCCACCCCAGCGACTGGGACCAGTTTTCGTATATCTTAATAGTTTCTTCTATTACTTGGTTTCCTGTCTAGGTTTGTTACACATTCCAAGAGTCCAAGTTCTTAAAGATTTATTACCTAACATATTATTGAGCTGTCTTCCTCTCCGTCTTTTCTATATTAATCAAATAATGGATAAAAATAAGTAAAAGAATAAAAGGTGCACGGAAGATCAGCAATTCTGCACCCAAAAAAAATGTCACCAGTCCCCTCTTCTCTCTCCTTTCTTTTTCTCTCCAGCCATTTATGTTGTTTTACACACATCCTCTCTCTTGTATTTTCCTCTATCTCCTCTTTCCTTTCTTTTTTCTCTCATCTCTCCTCTCTACTTGCTTATTCACGTGAATGTCTTTGTTTGTTTACACTTTAAATACTTTCTCCTCTATCCTCCTTTTTCTGTTTTCTTTACCTTTTCTTTCCTAGAGACACTATTTCTTCTCTCTTTAATTAGGAGGCTGCTATTATTTTTTGATATGGACTGTCGAGCGCACCAGTTCTTCCAAGAACATTATTGTCAAATCGTGAATATCAAAAATCTCCTAATTGTGAATCATGTATTATCATGAGTCGTACCATAAGATATTGAATCAAATACAAAACACAATAACTACAGATTTAAACATATAGAGATTATAGGACAAAAAATTACTCCATATTACTTCAAAGTTTAATGTTTGACTTCAAGTAGTCAAATAAAGCCTCGAAACAAAATTTATAAATTTAAATTATAGTTTAAAGACACTGAACTATAGGCTTAATTAATCGTTATATTGTTTGAGGAATATTTATAAAGGAACAAGAGCGTTTTTTTTTTAATAATATGTATAAATGTCAAAGTAAAATGAAGCCCTAATTTGCAAAGTGGAGCAAAAGTCAACTCCAAAACTATGTATTTATGTCTCCACGTGAGAAAGAAACGTGAAGAAAAGAAAGTGGAGACAAAGTCTTTAGAAGAAGATAAGTAGCATTTTAAGGCTTATTACATAAAATGAGTTTACCTCTTCTTCTTGAGAGGAAAAAAAATAGGAAAAAAGGTTAATGTGTTGTTTTAACTCTTATTATGTCCATCTCTAACTTAAGGATGTATACCGTTGTAAGATAGGTCTCACTTTAAGATACACCTAGCGATGTATCAAGTTTTCCTATATCATATCATATGTAAGATGCATATTGTGTATTGTAAGATAATGACAAATATGCCCAAGAATAAAAATAGGAAGCAACAGAATCTAGTGCTATACATTTTTCTTTCATCACCCTGCGTCCTTCCTCTTACCACCTCTTCCTCCTGCTAGCTAGGTGCTGGTTCCTGCCATGTTCTTGTTGTATCTGATGCACCAACTGCTGGACTGTAGACCAGGATTTCAATAATATTGGCTATAAATAAATTGGAAGAAATTCGGCAAGGGCTGTAGCTTAGTTAGTTGAAAAAAACTTGCACCATGCTATAGGGCGTGATTTCACTCCCACCAGCTGGAAACGATCTTCTTTGTCCTTTCTCATTACAAAAAAAGGGGAGAGATTTATCATTAATTAATAAGGTAAATGTTGTGATAGCATTAATTCTACATAACAAAATTGTTGAGAGAGTCCATATATATCGAACAGCTGCATGAGTTAACAGAAAAGGGATCCGAGAACTTGGAGATATCCTGATCTCTAAGAGTTGGTCCATTTCCATTTGCATATGCATCAGTGTTATTCTTCTCTGCCCACAAGTTTGTGTGGTTATAAATGCACTTTTCTTTTCATTAATATGTAATACATACACCTGTATCTGTCTAGGACCAACTCCTTTTTAGGGGAAGCTAGGGATGCTAGTCAAATTATCTACTGGTGGAGTACATGGTTTTGATGGATTTGCTCGTGTTTCAATTTGGTGAAGCAGCAACTTTTTTATGTGATTGTGTTGGGCATATTCATAATTTTACCTTACCTCCATTTTGCAGGTCAAGAGACACAATTGTTCTAACCTTGAGATTATTTATCAGAAGGGTAAGTCTTTGGTAGTCCAAGTTATTGTTTTCACATGATATGATTGGCGTGGGCAACTGTTTTATATTTATTTACTTGCAACATAGGAAATAATATGTTGCATTTCCCCCCTTTTCATTTTGATCCTTTTACGTCTAAAATGTAAAACATAGAACTATAAAGCTCTCATCAAAATGTCTAAAATCTAATAAGAGATTCATTTACGCGTGGAGTCCTTTTTTTGGTCATCAATAGTATTATGAACTTGGGTGGATTTGTCCTGGGTTTTTGATAGGATATGCATGCAGTAACAAGTAAATATGCTAGGATACTTGCGTGTGTATATTTGCTAAATATTAATTCCGGATAGAAAGATATGCCACGGTCTATTGACAACACAACACAGAAAATCGGAACCTTCAGCAGTTTTTTGTGCAGAATTCCCTTGAGTTAGTGGAGTTGACTGGGTTGTCTTCTCAGCTTCTCCACTTGCTAACCAGAGTCGGTCTTTGATTTTTTTATTTTTTTATTATTTATTTTGGCAAAATTACATAATATGCATCTCCCCCGAATCGCAAAAACTAATCTCTTGTACACGAAACTAAACTGGATATTTCTTTGGTAAAAGTTTGCTGATTCAACTCTGACCGGAATGCCTAGCAAATCATTCCTAATATGAATTCACCTCGAACCGGGAGAATCCGTCCTACAGAAAAATCCTTGCTGCATAGGGCATAATAGAAAGTTGCTTCAAGTGGTGCAAGTAGAAGTTTATACATAAATATTTAATCTGGAACTATTCCAAATTGGCTTGATAGCTTGTCCCGTAAGTGAGGATTCATCAACAAAATGTTGTGTTTTAGCTTTAGCTAGATTACAGGTATAGAAATTTGTGGATAAAGACGAGCCATGTGAACAAGGTTTCTTCTGCTGGTTATGTAATTAGATTAAACAATGGAGTTGCTGAAATATTAGCGACTCGGATTTGTTTCCCAAGTCACTGCTCCAATAACAAGAAACAAATCCTAATTCCAAGCATTATCAATGTAAAGGCTGGGTACGGGTGAAATTTATCCGCAACAGGGCAGAAATAATCGCGTAACGGATAAAGGCGAAATAATGATGGTGTACTACTGATATATATATATATATATATATATATATATATATATATATGTGTGTGTGTGTGTGTGTGTGTGTGTGTGTGTGTCTCTCTCTATATGTCTGTGTCTGTCTATTTATGTGACTAACTTATCAAAATTTGTTGTACAAAAATAATGGAACGCTTTCTTGAAGCGAGGGAGGGAGTAATAATAATAATATCAAAAAATGGTTTTTTTGTGAGACAAAGAGAGTAGTAATAATAATTAATAAAATGTGTATATTTACATATTAACGTGTCATAAGATAATAGTAACAATAATAATAATGACAATAAAATATTTTATTTATATGTACATAGTAACTTATAAATAATAACAAATAATATGCATGTGTATATACTAGCTTATCAAAAAATAATAATAACTTGTTGAGTATCATGAAGAGGAGGATGATGTAGAGGAGGAGTAGTAGTAGTAGATGGATTGATTTATAACTATTGAGCTTCTTCTTCTTCTTCTTCTTCTTCTTCTTCTTCTTAATTGTATTTATGTACTTTTTAGATCATCTTAGGAACTTATTGTTTAACTACTATGCAATTTAGTATTAAGATGAAGTATAGGATTGATTTATAACTATTTAGCTGCTGCTTCTGTTTTTTAATTGAATTTATGTACTTTTTAGATCATCTTAGGAACTTATTGTTTAATTACTATGCAATATAGTATTAGACAAGTATGTGAAATATATGTATTATCATTTGGACAATATTTTGTGTACTAGATGGTATTTTTGTTTTCATCTGATTGATCCATTTTGTTTTTTTTTTTTTGTTTAGAATATTTTTCATAATTTTTAGTAAAAATTTTGCACTTCCTAACAATTGTAATGGTGTGTCGCATGAAACCGAAACGAGTAATAATGAAACCCTTCTGAAACCTAGGCCATTACAGGGATTTTGAGACATGGATTAAACCCTTTCTACACTTCCTTTATGTGAAAAATTGAGTTACTTCAATTTTGGCACTCGTTTTCAGGTAGCATTTAGGTTGAGGATCCTTGAGTTGTTAAAGAAGCTGACAAAGTTTGATAAAGCTTTGATTGGCGAAAGAGTAAGAGTATGTGTGCCGGAAAAATGCAGAAAAACTCATAAAAGGTTTCTCAGTAAGCGTTTGTTCTGCCTTGTACCCGACGCTCTGTAAGGGCCAAGTCGAGGGCATGACTTGGTTAATGAGCATGACTTGGTTAATGTCTCTTAGTCGCTCGACTTGGAAGGAAAGTCGTCGCCTTGTGTCAACTAGTCGATGACTTGGCTGACTTCCTCCATGTTGCCTGACTTAGAGACCACATACCTCCTTTAAAATCTTGCGCCAAAAGAAAGGAATTGAGATGGAGAAGGAAGATGTTAGGGTTTTTACAAATCACATACCTGGGTTACCCGACACGACTTTTATGAGCTCTCTTCTTCTCCTTGTGGCTGTCTTCTCCTTTCTCGTCTTCTTGTTGCAGCGACACATAGATTAAAACTCTAATGCCATCTTGTTCTTTTTGTTATGCCCACTATTGGTCTCCTATCTTTATTTTGCAGAGTTGTAGTTGGGCTTTATTTGAATAAACAATATTATAAGCTTAAGCCCAACTTATATTTTCCCAATATATTCTTTCTTAAATTTAGTTTATGTATGAAAAGTTTTTTTCAACAGATTTCAATTGTCTAAAAATATTTTAAAATAATTATTGCACAGATTCCTATGTCTCACAAATTAAGTGATAGTTAATTTGTTTCCTTTAGTGCAGTAAATAACGTTGACTAAATTAATTTATTTTTTTGTAAAACTGGTTGATTAAAAATTGTTGAGTTTCCATTTTTGTTTTGAATTTTTTTTAATATAATAAATAATATTGTAAAAAGTATATTATGTGTTTTACTAATATTTTTATTTTGTCTTGATGAATGGAGTTAACCTAAATGTGTCATGATGTGCTTGGTTACTTGTCAAATGTTTTAATATTTAGTTGAGAAATGATAATTAATAATATAGAATAATGTTTTTAGTATTTAATATAATTTTAATTTGTAGAATTATATATATATATATATATATATATATATTAATGTATAAAGTATATTGTAAATAATTTATCATTGCCTCGACTCGACTTAATGACTTTACAGCTATGGATAGTGATAATCATGAATAGTACTAGCCGGCTAGGGCATGTTTGCATGTAAGATGTAATGTATTGACATTGAAGATACAAAGTTCAATTCCTTGATATCTGCAGAACCTGACATTTCCTTTTCTATTTAGGTGAAACACACTAAACATATATGTTCACATAAAAGTGTCGTAACTTAAGTTAGTTTGTTTGACAGTCGGATTTAAAATATTTTGTCTCTTGGTTTCTGTTACCCATTCATTCCGCTGGAAGTTTAATTCCAAAATTCTTCTTGCAGGCTGGTGAGAAAAAGAAAGGCAAAAAGAAATTATTCTTTAACAAGTAAGGCGCCCGTGTTCTCCGCCCTGTAGACAAATATTTTTTGTATAGTGTTTTATTACTAGTGGATGAGGCCTGAGGGTGTCTTGTAGCCTGTGTACAATCTCTATAAAATTGTCACTGGGAGAAATAAGCTCCAGTATGTAAATTTTGTTTGCGGTCGAATTGAATGTTTCATCTTTATATAGGTGCCTACAAGCACTATTTTTATGTGTATTTTTTATATTTCGTCATGGTCTTCTCTCACATGAGAGGAATGAGTTCCATTTTTATGTGATACATGATTATGTAGAAATATGAAATATACTTGTGCAAATTTTCTTGTGTCTATCAAGTTTAAGCCAAATAGGTAAATTTAATGCCAAGTCCAATTAGAACAGAACATATTACCGTTAGATAAGTAGCTTTTGACTAGAGAGGCACAAAGAAAGGATCACAATCAACTCAACTCTTATAAAAGCTGGGATTTTTATTTTTATTTTTTATTTTTTTGAGGAGGGGGGGGGAGGGAGAGAGGGGGGGTGGGGGGAATAATATGATCGATCTAGATAAATATCATTCGAGTTATGGAATCTGCAACTTTAGGATTCAATTTTCGTCAAAAACTAAAAATTATAATTGTTATTTACAAATATATAATTATTTAGACTCTAATACCGATTGAAGCAAGATAATATGGTTATATAATGTAATATGTTAGTTCAGATTTGGTTTATAAAATTTATTGAGTATAAAATAAGATTTGATTAAGACTAGTTTACTACCGAGTCTAGTATGATCTCGAATCGAGCTGAACATTTCGAACGAATATGATCTGAGTATTAATAGATTATTATAATTTGAGGAGGTTCGAATAATTTATTGAATTTTAAAATTTGGTTATATTTAAATTATTTATATTTCGAGTCGAGTTCGAATCAAATTTATAATCGAATGAGTACGAATTAAATTCGAATTATTTGTTCATTTTACAGCTTTAGTTATCAGCGGTTAAACGTGAATGGTTTGTTATTGCACTAACATGAACGAGATAAAAATTTTGAATATGTATGTAAGATAAAAACTCTCAATGAGTAATTGATAATTTGTCAAAAAAGTACATCCAAAAATCTTTAAGATAACATATTTATAAATTATTCTCTGTATTGTAATACTTTTGTGTCGGAATGTAATTGCAAAACATACCAATGCATTGTAGGTAGAATTATAAGAGGACCAACCTATTACAAATCTCTCTAAAAAGAGTTGTCATTAATATTTATTTACCTAATTGACAATAAAAATTGATACAAATGCAATATATATCATTTTTCCCATATTTAGTGCTAAGTAACTTTCCTATGACTATTTGAAAAATAAAATTTTAATACAAATAAAATTATAAAAACTAAGCTTAAATTTAAACGTGCTAATAATAAATTAAATTATTGAATTTTCCTAAAGAGTGAATAAATTATACAAAATATATTAACTCCATAAATACTAAAATAATGAAAAATCGTATTTTTAGCTGCATCATTTAACTCTGCTATCAATGTCATTGTTTCTTATTTTCAAAAATATTTTTCACTACATCATTTAATTATGCTATTAGCGTCGCCGTTTTAGTGACCAACGCTGTTGCTAATATAGTTAGACATGGAGTTGCTAGCACTGTCGTCACTATCGCTAGCGCCAAAGTTGTGGTGTGTTCTTAGTGGGAAACATGACTTTCAACAACCGCCGTCGATCGCAAATGGCTATTTTTGACCTTGGTCGCTATTTCTGGTATGCCGCTTCGCAAGCAATGAGAGATAGAACCAAGTGGGTTGTGGTGATGTCAATTTGTACCTATTTGTATATTTAGTGATCAAACCGCTAGTTTATTTGATCCAAGTCCGTGTTCCTTTTCCATTTGCTTTCAACAGTTTGACCTTTTCAGACATCTTCGGCGTACGAATGTGGTTTTGATCCTTCTGAAAATACCAGAAGTTGTTTTGATATACGATTTTATCTTGTTTCAATTTTATTTATTATCCGTAATCCGAAAGTAACATTTTCCTTTCCTAGGGCAGTACCCTCCATTAAGATTGATCCGTTTGGATCTTAGTCCATGATGATCTTTTTATTGATTTTGACGATTGGATGCAAAAGGGGTTCTTTTAGTAACCACTAGTGATGGGGCAAAAATAAGGGAAAAACACAAACGAAAGAGCAACTAACTGTCGCTAATGGTACATAATAGTTTCGCACGGGACTGGTGGTCGTTGATAGTCGTGGTTGCAGATAATCACTTTTCTTATAATGTGTCATGAACGAAAGAAATAGAAATCTCTAAATGTGTAAATTATATTAATCATAAACAAGAATGAATAAAACTTAACCCACAAGCCAGATTTTATAGCTAACAAACTTTATTTTCAAGTCATAACAAAATTCCTAAAAATAAGGAAACAAAATCCTAAAAGGTAACAACCTCTTATGGTAATAAACTTCCAATAGGTAACAAACTCCTAATAAAGATACCATAATTAAAATAAAAGATCTACTTCCTAATTAAATACTACTACTACTACTATAATAATAATAATACTAAAGCCAGTCCGATATTCCCAAAGTCAAGTCGTCAATTCCATAGAAGTTCACCTCACCCGAGCTCAAGACGCTATTTCTGAAGCCGAGGAATAGGAACCCAATCTAGGACCCATTTTCATCCACTTTGGGGTGCACTTGTCCAATCCGAGGAATAGGAACCAAATCTAGGACCCATAAGGATTCTGTCCACAAACTATCTTAAAAGGACTCATGTTAGTAGTCCGATTCTTCGAACAGTTGTAAGCAAACTCTACTTAAGGAAGCGTTAGATTCCATTACCTTTGTCTATTTTCGGCCAAACACCTTAAAAGATTACCCAAACTTTGGTTCACAACTTCGGTCTGACCATCTATTGAGGATGATAAGCACTACTAATGTTCAATTGCATTCCGAGCTTCTCTGTAATAGCCCAGAATTCTAAGTCACTTTGTAAATAGATATATTAATGATATTGAAAATTTTGTGATATGTGTGGAATGATTAGGAAGTAATATAATTATGTGAATTGTAATTATGACTATGTGTTTATTTATTTGAGAAAGAAATTAAAAAGGAAAGGTTTCATAACCTAATTTTACATTAGGTATGTAAATTTAAATAACCCAAGGGTTATGGTGTGGGAGAATAATAATATTTAAAATTATACTAATTTAAGAGATATATTTTACTATATCAATTTATTAATTTTTATAACTTAATTTGAGCAAGTCTAATTGGGTTATAAAATTTAATGTATAAGAGTAATGATTTAAATTCCAATGTGTGGAATGGAAACTCTAAGTAAATAATTAGGGTAAGATAAAAGGAAAGACATTTGAATATGTTAATTTTTCTATGGCCCAAGGAACTAATTTAAAAGCCCAAGAGATTATATATGGTGGCCCAAACTTGGAGCCCAATTGAAGAAGGGCACTTTAGACATTTGATATATTAGATATTACATTAAAAGGAATCAAAACTTGGAAGAAATTGGGCCACTTGGCCGGCTACATGAGGAGGAGAAAAAGGGAATGCTTGTCATCATGTTAAGCCACATTTTTTAAAAGATATTTGCAAACTAAGCTAGGTGTCAAATTTGTTATGAAGCCACCACATTTATCTAGATTAATAAGTGATATTGTGATGATTAAAGAGAGAGAAAGAGAAACGAAGATGGGAAAATATTGTACATTTACATCTTATATCTATATATTTTTTTATTCTAATAAAAATCTAATTTTTTCTCCTTATCATCATTTCTATAAGTTGCTATCAAGAACAAAGGAGAGAGAGAAATTCGGTGGGAAGAGAAAGAAAAAGGAGAGGAGTTTCACCATTGATGCTCCATAAGTTCATCTCATACTTTGGAAGGGAAAGAAAGTGTGCTCATAAATCAAGGTGAAAACTTAAACTAGCTTATTCCTTTTTATTTTGTTTGATTTGGTTATTTAAAGTTTATGATCTTGAGGTCTAAAACGCATGATCTACATATTTTATATGGTTTTATGTTTAGATTTAACATATTTGAGTGTTAGAAAGTGGATCAAAAGGAGAGAAAAAGAAACTAGTTTTTCTTAAAGTTAGAAAACTCTAGTTTTCTCTTTCTTTGGTCAACTACCATTTTTGATCTACACCTTCTTTTTGTGATTCGTCAAATAGGGATGATAGATACGTAAATTAACTAAACCCAAGTGGTAGCACTCAAAAATGTTGAGTACACAAGATGTAGTGGCTGTTTTAGCCAAAACAGTTTCGTTGTTAGAAAAAGAAACAAACTATTTTTGGACAGTCACTGCCAGGGGCAGTTTCGCCATTTTTATGAAATTTAAAAATTCTGAAAAAATTTGGGATGATAATATGATGAGTTATCTTTCAAACTCAAGTGGAATCACTGAAAAAGGAGTTATAGATTTTCGTATGGACTGATTTTAGCAAAGTAGGAAAAAGTCAAAAATCCCAAAAACATACTGCCCATATTTTTGCAAGGAAAGTTTCGGCCACTTAATTTTTGAAATAAATTCTGGCCTTTTGGGACATGAAAATATATGATATAAAGTAGCTCCTGTTCAAAAATGAGCTCATTCCGACTTAAATTGACCAAGTTATGGTCATTTCAATATTTGGGTTTTTCGGACGAAAATCGCTATAACGGACGAAAATCGCTCAATATTTGGTCGGGGAATATTATTTTTGTCAGAGAATATTCGTACAATGGCGCAATTATTGTAATGAACGAGAATTTTTTGTTTAATTTTAAATATTTATTGAATTGAATAAATATTTGAGTTACTTTATTTATTAAGTTAAATAAATATTCGATGTAATTGTTGTGTAATAATTTAGTTAAGTGTGTATATTAACTAAATTAATGTATGGTAATTTTATGGATTAAAGATTTAATTTAATAAAATAATTAAATTAAATTAATTATTTAATAATTATAGTATTGTGTGATGGTGTTATTTTAATTTAATTGATGAAGGGATTGATTATATTAGAAGATTAATATTTATTAAATAAATACTAAGAATCATTTTGGCTAAATAAATATGATGCAGATAATTAAGATTGTAGTTAAGTTAAATAAAAGGGTGACACTATATGATAAGAGAATAATAAAAATAAATTAGAAGGAAACTAATTGGTGTTTGCCAAACAAGGTCTTATGACCTTTGGCATATTTGAACTAACAAAACTCTTTGGTTATTTTAACTGATAGTCACGTTAAGTCTCTTATCAGTTTTATTCTTGCACATTATTCCTAAAGGCTGAGAGTTGGAAAATCAGAGAAGAGGAAAATTGAGATGGAGCTGTGAGAAATTGAAGGAGTTATGAGGAATCAAGAAGATGGAGGATGAATAATTTAGCTATTATAATCATCTAAGTCTAAAGGAGAATCAAAGGTAAATAATATCCAAAGTTTTAGTATCTATTCCTCATAGTTTTCTTTCTCTATAATATGTTTTGATGACTAATTTGTTAAGAAATTGATCACATGTGTTAATTAGTATGTATAATCTGATGTATAGCCTTTGTAATGGTTTTAGAGTGATTAAACTCAGGAAAGTATGATTTAGCAATGAGAGATTTAGTTTTTTTATTATACATATAATATGGCTTATTTTGGAGCCAAAATTAGTGATTGAATCGTGTGTTAATCTATAAATTGGAAGTGGTTTGTGTTACTACATTCAAAAACGAAAATAACGCAAGTTGAATGAATCAATTTGGTTAAGAAACGAATTTGTAGTGAATGAATTCGTTAAAGATGTTAAAACATAAAAAATTAGTATAAACATGAGTTTTGGGTCAAGATTTGGGTTAGTTAATGTTTCTGTAAATTGTTGATTCTTTGGTATTGTAGTTCTATGAATTACGAATCCATAGAATCGAAAATGGACTAATTTGGAGGTGTATAGCTTGAGTTATGAAAATTAGTAGGAGAAAAAGGGTCAAAAATCGCAAGAAGCTGCGTTGTTCCCAAGGCTTATTTGGGCGCATCTGCGCTCATGGAGTGTCAGGTGTGACTATTTTGACCTCCTTTGGTAAAACAGCCATAACGTTTTCATACGAACTTCGATTGAGGCGATTCAGGATGATTCGGAAAGATAACGAGTATACCTACAACTTTCATTCCTTAAGTGTTTCGATTTGATGTCAGAAACAAGGGTCAAAATGGCCATCTTTGCGACTAATGTGAATTCGGAGGCAATCGGAGGGCGTCGAGCATGCACGTGTGCAAGTGAAGTGCTTCTGACGATAAAATATGTTGATCTAAGTTATAAAACATGAATATTATGAAGTATAATAATGCTTAAAATTAATAAATGATGTATTAGATATGTTTTATAAGCATATTAAGCATACACAAGAGAGACGAATCAGACGTGTGACGAATGAACGTCGAAACGTCGTGACAAGTGTTAATGAACGTAAAAAGTATTTCAATTCTATTGAAATGAACATTATAAGATATGGAATGAGGTTAATATAAAACTAATAAGGAGTTTTCATAAGACTTAAACTGTGACGCCCCCAAAACAGGTATACATCACCCATCTTGAGTCGCCAGATACAAGATACTAGATACAAATACAACTTAATTATACAACAGTCATGTGAAATGCGACAAAACATAGGCTATGAGTTTTAATACAAATATTGTCATCTAGACAATATCCACACTCAATGGAGTTCTCATTATATTTATTATCACACTATTTCACAGAATAGTGAGGACTACTAATGCACCATCTAGGACCATCACTCTGTTCTCCGACTAGTCCCAGCTATGTTCTCATTTCCTGAAGAGAACAATGAATGAAAGGGTGAGCTCAACTAGCCCAGTAAGAAATATTATGACTAAGATAATGCAGAATAAATTATCATTAGTCTTCAACAGTGTTAAACTGATAAAATATAACAAACATCAAGTTTAACTGCAGTGGAACAAGCAATCCATTAGAAGAATCAAGTAGAGAATAAAATCTACTATCTTCTATGATTTAAAAGGTATTTCATTACTTTATCGCTGAGACTCAGCTTAATAAATAAAATCGAATCATCCCTGCTCCACGGCCAAGGATATTCATGTAATCATCAATGGTCATGACTATACCGAATAATCCCTGGTCATAATCATACCAACAACTGTCCACCAATGAACTACAAAGCCAATGAGGACTTTTACCACATCATTCGTCACATTACGGTCATGATTATACCGAATAATCCCTGGTCTTAATCATACCAAGTCCATCTATACACGTAAGCCAAAGATGACTTTCAACATAATATAAGCATGATGATGATGACAATTCAATAAAACAAGTTCAAGAATAAATTTTAAAGATTTATAAGTTAATTTATCTTGAACTCAATAACGTCCAAATTGTCAACATGATATTGCTTTGTGCAGTAAAATTCAAGAATGCTCAGAAGAATATTTCCATGAAAAGATACTGGATGAAGCGCAAATATCAAGGATATTCCACTAATTTCATGGAAGAAGCCAAAACTTTAACCAACTGAGTATAATAGAATATATGAAACTGCAAATGAATTTTCACCCGCTATGCGGTAATCCACGTATACAGATCATTTCCACAATTTCATAAGGAATGAATATAAAGGATCATTCACCATGCACGTGGTAATCCACATAGATAGGTTATTCCAATAGAATAATAAAGAATAGAATAACAAAAGGATTCACCATGCGTGCGATAGACTGCACAGACATGTTATTCCCAACAGAATAATAAATAATGGAACCAGTCCCAAGAACGCACGCATATATGATATTCGGCTGAATAATAAATAATGGAACCAGTCCCGCGTAAACTCACGCACGTGATATTCGGCCAGAATAATAAATAATGGAACCAGTCCGCCAGAACGATGTATGTGATATTAGATAGAATAATAAATAACGGAATATTAGAAGAATTTCACCATGTATGCAGTACTTTGCATAGACAGGTTATTCCAACAGAATAATATGAATGGAATAACAAAAGTTCTCTTTATGAATACGAAAGAAAGAATACCCCTTATTAGTACAACAAATAATATTCCCTACCTTAGAAAAACTGAATACTGAAGTAGTGAAGTAGCAGAATACTTTTCTTCTTTCTCTCTATAGTTTCTATCTCTAGAGTTTCAGTGAATTCGTAAGAAATAATGAAGGAATCAGCTTCTATTTATAGGAGAATGGACTGAATAGTAACTAATTCATGAACAGTCTAGATTGATTTACTTTTAAACGGACGGTCTATATTGATTTACTATTTAAACTTAAAGCAACGGTCCATACTGATTTACTATTAAAACTTAAAGCAACGGTCCATACTAATTTACTATTAAAACTTTAAACCAGCGATCCATATTGATTTACTATTATAACTTTCCACCAGCGGTCCATATTGATTTACTATTATATCTTCAACCAACTGATTCGAAAAATTAGCACATCTCCTCATGGAATAATATTGTACCCAAAAATGATTTGGACCGAAAAGAAATATATCTTACGGGTGAATAGTACCCCGTGAATAGTAACTTATGAATAGTACTCTGACACGAAAAGTGCCCCGAATACCCAATTGAACAATATAACCTCCAGAAATCAATTATTATCGAAACAAATGTCAATTTCCACTAACATAAATAATTCCAACACAATGGAACTATAAAATTCATCTTTAATCAATACGAACTTATTTATCATTAATATTATAATTCTCAATATTTAACAACCAGGTCGTTCCCAGGAAAGAGGGGGCTTTCCGATAAGGATTTTTCCTTATTGGCGCGCAATTAGGTGACCAAACCTCTCTTTGATAGAACTTCTAGACATTGTCAATATTGCAAATAATAATATGAATAACTTTGCCGTCTCAATTATTGATTTAATAATATATCATATTATACTGATGATACTGTGACAATAATTGAATCAATAATATGAGAGATATGATGCAACAATTATTGTAGCAATAATTGAACAAAACTGAGTGACTTATCACGTAAGCATCAATAATCAATACCGTGTGCTATTATGCAACCACACGTATTACTGTACTTTTACTACCGGGTAGTTCAACAGTTTTAACGGTAACACTTCCTCCATTATTTTTATAAAACTATTTTTTTTTTCGTTTTCTCAATCTGACAATAATTCCGTTGTGGGGTCCACCAATGATTATACCGTCGTACGGATATTTCCCGACAAAAAGAATATTCCTCGACCAATCGAATATTATACAACAACTTGCATACTTTGCAAAATTTATAAATATTACCCACAACTATAACATTATATCAAATCCACACCATAATATTTTAAAAAATATTTTGAGAAATTTAAATCTTTATTCATAAAATTCGGGGTCTCACATAAACACTTAAATGAATTTTGAGTATGTCTAAGAAGAAATATAGTATTGATTAATAAGTTATATTAGATTGAAAATCAACGTTGTAAGAGTTGAGAATGTGATTTGGATGCTAAAAGTCTTATGTTATATTTTAGTGAGTTTTCAGATTCGTGTTATGTGGTTGATTAATATGGTTAAACCTTAAGCTAAAGGCTATAACTTAACTATGATGATAATTGAATCTATGAGGATAATGTGTATATAGCTAATTGATGTGATAATCCTAATGGTATGTGTAGGATATTAGAGTACGTGAGTTGTAATTGCATAGCTTACGCAAGAGGCAAGTTCCCTAACCTTTTCTACTTTATTATTCAGCAATGTTTACTTTTCGTTGTCATGTTATACTTATGCAAGTTCTCTATCTCTAAGCTCTTATTAAGCAGTTAAGTTGTTATTGTTACGCAAGTTTCCTTACCCTACTTTTACGATTATGCGAATTTCTTGAAGTTATTATTCAATTGAGCAAGTTCTCTAACTTTAATATTTCATTATGCAAGTTCTTATTCCTAACTTGTTATTGTTATGCATATTCTTTAACTCTGAATTATTGTTGAGTAAGTTTCTAAACTACGTTTTTCATTGGGCTAGTTAATTAATCTTTACTCCTTCATTTTAAGCAAGGTTGTTTTGTTTATTAAAAGTTTGTACTATTATTGGAAAGCCTGATCTTGTTGAAAAACATTTGTTCAGCTAAAATTAACTGTTGTTCAATATTTGATCACCAATGTCATTGCATTATCTTACATTGTTGTATTGAACTCTTAGTTGACTACCGATTCTTTATTGATTCAACTAATCATTAGTTAATGAATGTTCTAAACTCTAAATTACCCTTAAAGTCAGTTCAAACCAAACTTCCTTTGGTTTGCTTATGAATCTGTACAGTTTTAAGAGTGTATAGTCGATGACTAATACTTGTTCAGCTGATAAATCATTGATATCCTATCTCTTATTGATACATTGGCATAATTCGATTGTAACCAAACTCTTGAATAGTTATTGATCCCTGCTTAATTTAACCAGTACTTAGTCGATGAGCATTCTAAAGATCTAGAATTCCTTTGAAGTTAATTCCAAACCAAACTTCCTTTGGTACAGAACCTAATGATTTAAGCTGAGATGAACAACCCTATATCAGGGGATTATTTTAGAGCTACGCAATAGCGTTAAAATGTTTGCATAATACATAGTACAAAGGGCTGATCACCTGGAGTACGAGACGATGGTCCATATAGTCGTTTAGACTATTAAAGGTTACAGTAGAAACACTTGTTAACCTAGGACATAGAAGATGATTATGGTCTTTTAGACTGTTAAAGGTTAAAGTAGAAATACTTGATAACCTATAACATAGTTCGTGGTCTTGAGACCCTCAGTGTATTCCTTTGATGTTGATATCCGTTGTTAACTTAAAAGTTCATTATTCCTTTGAACTCGTAGCTTTTAAATTAGAGTTTATTGTTCTGGTAGGAGTACTTAACCATTGAAAGCTCAGTTAATTGTCATTCATAGAATATTATTGTATATTATTTTTCTTGGGGGCAATTGTTTGCTCACTCTTGCATAAAACAATGCAGATGAAGTTAAGAAGTTTGAAGAACTTTCTACAAGCAAGGGCAAGGGCAAGGGCAAGGGCAAGGGCAAAGTGCTTGATTAAATGATATTTAATTTACCTTTTATTTATGAAGCTTGTGTAATAGACTTGATTATGATTATGTTTTAATATTCCAATGATGATTGTAATAATAAAGGTTAGATGACTTGAAATTTATCTTGAGATTATATAACCCTTTAATGGGAGATTTATTATTTAAACTTTTGAGTTTAATTATATCCTTTGTTTATGGGTAGTTAGTTATGATTTAATTGAACAGTGAACACCAAATCTGTGGGATTGAAGTACTCGGATTTGGGGGTGTTATAATTATTGACGGAATAACTGTCGAATATAGAAAACGACAAAAATAACCTTTTAATAAAAATAATGGCAAAACTTTTACCATTAAACTGTTGAAATATCCGGTGATAAAAGAACAGTAATACACGTTATTGCACAGTAGCACACGGTATTGCACAGTAGCTCTGATTATTGATGATGAAGTCACTCAGTTTGTTCAATTATTGTCACAGTATATCTGCATAATATTTTATATTATTAAATTAATAATTGAGACGACACATATATTCATATTATTATTTGCATTATTGACAATGTCTAGAAAGTTCTGTCGAGGAAAGGAGTTAAGTTATTTAATTGCGCGCCAATAAGAAGAAATCCTTATCGGAAAGCCCATTCTTTTCTGGGAATGATCTGGTTGTCAATATTGTGAGTTATAATATTAATGATGAATAATGGTTAAAAGATTAAAAATGTGTTGATTACAGATAAATGATTTGTGGTAAATATTTATTCAATTTTTGATATAAATATAGGGATTTGTTATGAGGCGTTTGTTATAAGTTTAACTTATTATTCCATGAGGAGATGTGCTAATTTTTCAGACCGTCGGTTAAAGTTATAATAATAAATCAATATGGACCGTTGGTTGAAGTTATAATAGTAAATCAATATGGACCTTATCGGAAAGCCCCCTCTTTCCTGAAAATGATCTGGTTGTCAATATTGTGTGTTATAATATTAATGATGAATAATGGTTAAAAGATTAAAATTGTGTTGATTAAAGATAAATAATTTGTGGAAAAAATATTTATTAAAATTTTAATATAAATATAGGGATTTGTTATGAGGCGTTTGTTATAAGTTTGACTTATTATTCCATGAGGAGATGTGCTAATTTTTCAGACCGTCGGTTGAAGTTATAATAGTAAGTCAATATGGACCGCTGGTTGAAAATTATAATAGTAAATCAATATGGACTGCTGGTTGAAAGTTATAAAAGTATATATCAGTATAGACCATTGCTTTAAGTTTTAATAGTAAATCAATATGGACTGTTAGTCTTAATAATAAATCAATATGGACCGTTTATGAATTAGTTAGTATTTAGTCCATTCTCCTATAAATAGAAGCTCATTCCTTCATTATTTCTTACAAATTCACTGAAACTCTAGAGAGAGAAACTATAGAGAGAATAAAAGAGAAAGAAGAAGAGTATTCTGCTACTTCACTATTGTAGTATCCAATATTCTACTAAACTAAGGGACATTATTTTACGTATGGTAAGGGATGTTATTGTTTGTATTAGTAAAGGATGTTATTTTTTGTATGGTAAGGGGTATTATGTATTTCATATTCGTACATGATCACTAGAACAAAAAGGCTTATCAGCGACCGCCTATCAGCGATTGCATTCGGTCGCAGATGAGTATCCGCGACCGACTGCGGTCGTTGATAGTAGTCGCAGATAATATGGTCGCTGGATGGACGTCAGCGACTAACAATAGCGACCGCATGGGAAGCGACCGCAGTTAGCGACCGAATCCGTCGCTATTATGACTCATGCTGAGTCATTTGTCAGCTGTGACATGGTACACGTGTCAGCGACGGTCAATAGCGACCAAAATGGTCGCTAGTTTCAAAGTAGCTATCAGCGACCGCATTTCAGTGTTAGCGACCGCATGCGGTCGCTGAGCTTATTATTATTTTTTTAATATTTTTCCTGTTTTATTGATTTCCCAAAATAACCTGCTTTGTACCTACTTTCTATCCCAACACACAGCAGTATATATAAGCATCCATCCATGATAACTACCATATATGATAAACATTTATCAATGATAACTACTATATGATAAACATACATCATAAACCAACACAATACAATCGTAAACATCCAAATAATATAATCGTAAACCAATACAATTGTCCAAAGAATCCATCTAAAAGAGTACAAAGCTTTAAAAATCTAAAAAACAAGTCTAACAAGGCTTTAAAAATCTAACATATATGACTGGTGTAGCTCTTCATGGATCATCCAAATTAGTACCCTGTAATTAACAAAAGAATAAAACATATATGTTACATGTGTTGATACTGCTATATGATTTGGGAATTAAAAGCTAAATAATAGACAATGTAGTGAAACATATAAGTAAGACAATAACAGTAACAATATCGATATATATACCTGGTCGCCACCTTGATGTTTGTGATGTTTGTCATTGCCGCCGCCAACGCTTATCGCTCCGCCAACTCATCAGACTAAGAGAATGCAGATGCCCTACCAAAGATAATGAAGAAGATCACGATTCGGCAGATCGCTCTCACACACAACAAGATATGTATGATAAAGTTGGATAACCGATGAATGTGTAGACCGGGTAGCAGTCACTGTGCCACGATGGTCCAAGGCGCGTTTTTTATCCTTGGCCTTTAACATAGTTTTTCTTCACGACGGACTCCCTCTCCCACAATTCTTGATCAATCGACGGACGCGGGGTGCCTTCAGGATAACGTTCGTTCATTAAGCCCTTATAAGTGTCCTGTCAGAAGGTCAACAATTAAATAGTTAAAAATAAATGAAAAAATGCTAAAAAGGTCGTCACAATTTATAAACAACATATTAGTATAGAGTTAACTTATTACCACTATCTGAACAGCATTAGGCAGACCATCACGGGTGGCCACATACACATCCAACCAATTGATAGGTTGACCTTGAGACTCAGACTCCTACAGTTCATGTTCTCATATTAATATGTAAACATATGATATTTTAGCGGCAGAACATGACTGTAAACATAAAAACAAATAACTAAGCCAATAAGCTTGCTATACATACGCATTCTAGTAGTAATATGTCGCGGTTGTGATATATCGCCGCACTCAGACGCGTGCCTTTTTCCTTTTTTTTGAGATACACCGAGGATCTGCTCGAGGGCGATCTTGCATCTCTTGACTCACTCTCTCGCCTCCATCTGGTCACACATTTGCACCCATATAGGATGTGCGCACCACTAGGGACTATGCTCATGCATATACTGCTCACCCTATCCTGGATGGTCAATCTCAGCATTGTGCAGGGCTTTTTGTCGTTCCTTGTTCATATTATCTTTAGTTCGGACGACGCACTTTTGCCAGAAGAGTGTCTGAATAACTGATGCCTTTGCGTCATCCCATCTATACCGCTTCTGCAAATAAAATAACAATAACATTAAAACGGTTATATTATATTACCATAATCCAACATTACTAAACAATATTATTTGATTAACTATATATTATCTATCAGAGTGATAAAAAAAATATACCGAAATTCAAATTTAAATCAAGATCCTTATGGGCGTAGAGGTGTGTCGCCCACGTAATCACTTGGCGAAGCGATTCAGAAGCATAATTGTGAAATACACTTCATAATTTTACTATCTTGAAAATCACTACAATATACAATAATTTACAGTCATATATATTTATAATAATGAAAATATTAAACCCTTATATATACACGATGTTTAACTTACGTGCTTTCTGGAGGAGGACGTATCTGTATAAGAATGCGATCATCCGGATTAGCCGGGGCCTTCAGCACATGATTAGGGCTTCAACCCAACCCACGCTTTTGTGCTGTAGGTTCAGAAGACATCTATAAATAAAAAATTTAGGATGTTAGTATGAGAACATGTACATATGTAATTATATGTAAACATACATTTTATATAAGAATGTAAGTAATGACAATTAATTGTATGAAATAGTTAACTACAACAACTATAAATGAAAGGTACATAAACATGTTAAGGATATAAAGAACATTCCTATATGTAATTATCATGTTTACAATTAGAACTATATAAACATACATTTTAATGAAAATCGTTGTCTGAGTCAGAATCATTTTGTACAAGTGTCGGAGATTCATAACCATCTTCTTCTTGATTTCGTATGTCGTTGTCACCAATAACTCTTCCTCAATATCACTATCATCGGGCATAATAACTGTCTCAGGATCCAGTTCATCAGGTTCATCTCCACCCTCTAACTGGATTACATCATTGTTGTCCTCTATATTTATTATAGGAGGTCTATGAAGCATCTCCTCTTGGTAGAAATTCCCGTCTACTACTTGGACACGACTGCGCGCAGGAGTATGAATTACAACTTGCCAATCTGTAGGCGGTCTATCCCTTTTCCTAATAGGACTAGGAGTGTAGTATACTTGTACTGTTTGAGTTGGTAAAACAAACGGTTTGTTGGAGTAAGCCGACTTATGAAGGTCAATATCGATGATTCCATATTTGTCAACACGTATCCCTTTTTCTGAATCAAACCAACGACACTTGAACAAGTTAATATGACCCCCGTATGTGCCCTTGTACGACAACTCTACGATTTCCTCCAACTCCCCATAAAAGGCACGACCAAGCTCATTGTAACAATCTCCTTGGGCACACACTCCATAGTTCGTTGTTCTTTTACCGCGCCCATATGCCTTTGTATGAAATTCACAACCATTTATTTTGTAACCATCATGCCGACTTGGTCCTCGTATCGGTCCCATAGCTAGGACTTGTACATTAGCCGGAATAGTTGATCCCTCAGTCAAAGCCTACAAAAACTCCATCTTATTAAATGAAGTCATAGTTAATATGGAGTGTATACCATGTTATGGAAAAGTTGAACTTACTTTGTCCTTTAGCCAAAGTGCAAATTTGTTATCACGATTAATTTAAATATCTTTATCAGTTATGCCGGGATGCTTCACTTTTAACTCGTCATCGTACAATCTATACCATATTATAAACATTAACATATTGGAATACATTTTCAACTTACAAGATAAATTATTGGAAAATAAATGTGTACCTCACAAATTCGTCAATCTCCTCGCAATTGAGAAGAATGTAAGTATGTGCAGCATGTAATTCTTGCTCAGAGAGGAATATGCGCTTCCCTTTCCATAAAGTCATGCACCGATAGACCAAATCTGAGAGAGTCAGACCATTTAGTTCAACATTCCCCATCATCATGTCTCGATACTCGATTGGCCTTTGTCAAGACTTCGTCCAGAAAATAATCTGAGACAAACGTAGATATCTCATCGAAACTGTATGCTTCACATATCGACCCCTAGACATAAGCTCTATTCTTCACCTTCCTCTTAAGGTTTCCCATCACCCTCTCGAAAGGGTACATCCATCTATATTGAACTGGACCCCCAACACGAGCTTCATAGGGAAGATGGATTTACAAATGCTCCATGGAGTCAAAAAAACCAGGTGGGAATATTTTTTCTAGTTTACACGTGATCTCTATGATGTTCTTCTCAAGTACAGACATGTCCTTCTCATTTAATGATTTTGAACATAAGTCTTTGAAGAAACGACTAAGATCCGTCAAAGCATCCCATATTGGTTTATCAAGCTGATCCCGAAATGCTATAGGCATGAGTCTCTCCATGAACACATGATAGTCATGACTCTTCATCCCTTGCAATTTCCCACCCGTAACACACCTTGCAATGTTTGATGCATATCCATATGGTAGTTTCAGAGACTTAACCCATGTGCACACATCTTCAACTTACTTTTTGGACAATGTGTACCTTGCATACGGTTTGATAATCTTACCATTAGGAGATTCATAAAGTTCTAATCCAGGACGCTTACAAATATCTTTCATGTCCAAACGTGCCTTATCATTATCTTTTGTCTTCCCCGTAACATTCATCACGGTGTTAAACACATTGTCAAACACATTCTTCTCAATATGCATCACATCTAAATTATGATTTAATCAAATTTGTAGACCAATAAGGCAATTCCCAAAAGATGCTTCTCAGAACCCGGTTATGAAATTCTCCAAACCCATTGATTATGTTTGTGGCATCAATCTTACCAAATGGGATAACGGCAATCTCATCACACGATCTCGCATCTCCGTTTCTCGACAATCGCAGCAAGCGTGCATATCGTTGTCTACTTTCCCTTTCTCAAGTGTTCTCTATTTCTTCAAAACGAGTGATCTACCCAAGAAGAACCGAGCGATGACAAATCAAACCAAAGAAGGCTTTCGACCTTTTGATAGATTGAAAGACTTTGTATGCTCCATACAATACTGGACAAGCCAACTTCCGTGTGTACTCCATCCACTAACATACCATAAGCTGGGAAGTCACTTATAGTCCACATAACCGCTGCCTTAAGGTTGAAATTTGTTTTCGTTGCAACATCCCAAGTCTGTACTCCATCCTCCCACAATACCTTCAACTCATCTATAAGAGGTCTCAAGTAAACATCTAAGTTCTTTCCAGGACTCTTAGGACTAGGAACCACGAGTGAAAGAAACAAGTATGGCTGTTTCATACACATCCAAGGAGGCAAGTTGTACGGAGTAACAATCACAGGCCAACATGAGTACGGAACAGCTGAGTGGCCAAACGGATTGAAACCATCGGTGGACAATCCAAGCCTCACATTTCTAGGCTCCAATGCAAACCCAGGATGTGCTAAGTTAAAATCTTTCCAAGCCTGCCCATCCGCAGGATGATTTAGTTCCCCATCTTTAGTTGGAGATTTCGCATGCCAACTCATATGTTCAGCTGTTCTTGAAGATATGTACAATCTTTTTAGCCGATGTGTTATTGGAAAATACCTTAGAATCTTAAACGGTATACTTGATTTTTTTTGTAGTCACACCCTCTTTATTAGGCCTAAACTGATCATGACTGCAAAACGTGCACCTTGTCATCTGTTCATTTTCCTTATAAAACAACATACAATCGTTGGGACATGCATCGATCTTTTGGTATCCAAGACCCAACTTCTTCACCATTTTCTTACAAAAGTAATAGTTACCAGGTAATTTCTCACCGTCAGGCAACATACTCTTAATGGCCTTCAAGAGCGACTCAAAACACTCATGGCTCATGTTGTGGTTAGCCTTGATGCTAAGTAATGTCGCCACTGCAGACAATGTAGTGTGTTTGGTGCAACCATGCCATAATGGCTTGCTACCCTCGTCTAACAACTTAAAAAAGTCTTTGGCATCAGAATTTATAGGTTGCTCTCTGCCTTGTTCCCAATCAAAATCTGGCCCTGCAATATCATGAACCATTTCATTCATACGATGAGTACTACTACCCGAATTGTGTACTTCTGTGATGCCACCATCTCTTCTCTCCGCCCATGTGCCCACCAAAGATTCTTCGTAATTTTTCATGAACCCTAAACAAGTAAATGATAGTTTATCATGTCTCGTCCATATAATTTACATTCTTACACTTCAAACATGGACATCAGATTCTGCGATCGACCATTCATACATTCTGGGTGACTATACACATACTCCAAAAACACTTGGCAACCAGCTCTAAATTCAGCTGTAGCACCTATCTGGAAACTTGACTTTCGTCGTGCCATCCAACTACGGTCTGAATAGAGGTCCATGATTCCACGGTACCTATGTTGACATGAATTATTGTATTCCCTTGTTAGAGATTTACAATTCAGTTCAATCCCATTTATGATGCTTATAAATACATATAGATGTATATGTATATATATAACATGAGTGTGCATCATATATGATTATTCGGGAATTGAACAAGGATACATGCCAAAACAACCTAAAGACAATAGATTCCTAGGGGTAAAATATGAATCATTGCATCATGCATGGTCTGCATATGCTTTGGGACAAGTCTAAATTACCCGACCAATGTAAAAAATTTCGACAGTCTCCCTTATAATATGGACTATCCACATGCACGAGGGCATGCATACTTGACTATTTGTAGGCATATAAGAGCAACAAGAATGTATAAGAATCTCTTGAACCTTCTTCTTGATTGAATTATGGATAAACTTAATTCCTAGTTATGTTTTATGTCATACTCATGTTCAAGTTATTGGATTGGTATAAGTATGATCATATATTGCAACCAAGTTTTTGGGTTAAGCCCTAATGTTCAAGTTATATAGCCATTTGACTTATATATGAAAAAAATTCGGCAGAGTCTCCCCTATAATATGGACTATCCACATGCACAAGGGCATGCATACTTGACCAATTTCAGGGCATAATTTAGGAGAATCCAATATTAGTAACAACAATAAGAAGCCCAAAAGTCCCAATTTCAGCAACAATTTATCTAAATTTCAGCAACAATATATTCAGCAGTAATTTATATTCAAAAATTTTCCAAATTTCAGCAACTGTTATTCAGTAATAAAAAATTATCCAACTTCAGATAATCTCATATATATATATATACATATAGGTATCAATCAACTCATAAAAGAATCTCTCTTTCTTAAATTCATTGATTATCCCAAAAGTTTCATACCCATTAGGGTTCTACCCATTTTGAACATTACACTGATAAACTGGATTTTCAGTCAAACCCATTTAGATATAATAGCTAGTTTGTAGACAAACTAAGTGAAAACAAAAACATCGTGGAAGTTACCGTCAAAATTGCGTGCGGATTCGGTTTCTGGCGATTGGTGAAGGTGTCGGTGAAGTGTGATGGCGATCTTCCTCCTCCTCTCTTTCCCCCTCCTCCCTCTTCTCCCTCTTCTTTTCTCCCTCTCTTTTCTTTTTGTTCGGATCGATCGTGGACGTTAACCGATAATCTTTGGTTTATTGAAATACATCCATGATTGCTTATCGGTAATCGCATCGCGGTCGCTAATTTTAAATGATGTGGAAGTATCCGCGATCGAATGCGGTCGCTGTTATATAGTGGTCGCAAACAAAGCAAGTAGTGGCCAACATTTCACCAATTTTTGGAGGTCAAATGAGCTCATGAATAGAATAAGCGGCAATCGGGTTGGTCACAATAAAAAAAAACTAGCGACCAAATTCAAGTGCGGTCGCTAATGTTGGTCGCTGAAAATCCTATCTGCGACCAAACAATGCGGTCGCTAATAAGTTTGGTCGCTGTTTGCATGACGGGGTACTTTGCATGACGGGGTACTATTTATTCGGGTACTATTTCACGGGGTACTATTCATAACAAAGTGATTTTATTTCTGTCCAAATTATTTTTGATATATGAATATCTATTTATTCTGGGTACTTTTCATGACGGGGTACTATTCACTCAGGTACTATTCACTCAGGGTACTATTAACGACAAAATCAATTTCTTTTCTGACCAAATTATCATTGATATATGAATCTTATTCTTAAATTTGAATCCACGTTTTGATCATCATGTTGACCATTTGGACATTGTCAATAATGCAAATAGACTTGTGTAATAGACTTGATTATGATTATGTTTTAATATTCCACTGATGATTGTAATAATAAAGGTTAGATGACCTGAGATATATCTTGAGATTATGTAACCCTTTAATGGGAGATTTATTATTTAAACTTTTGAATTTAATTATATCATTTTTTATGGGTAGTTAGTTATGATTTAATTGGACAATGAACACCAAATCTGTTGGATTGAAGTACCCGGATTTGGGAGTGTCATAATTATTGATGGAATAACTGTCGGATATAGAAAATGACAGAAATAACCTTTTAATAAAAATAATGGTAAAACTTTTACCATTAAACTGTTGAAATATCCGGTGATAAAAGAACAATAATACGTTTTGTTGCACAGTAGCACACGTTATTGCACAATAGCTCTGATTATTGATGATTACGTAAGAAGTCACTCAGTTTGTTCAATTATTGTCACAGTATATCTGCACAATATTTTATATTATTAAATTAATAATTGAGACGACACAATTATTCATATTATTATTCGCATTATTGACAATGTCTAGAAAGTTCTATCGAGGAAAGGGGTTAGGTTATTTAATTGCGCGCCAATAAGAAGAAATCCTTGTCGGAAAGCTCCCTCTTTCCTGAGAATGATCTGGTTGTCAATATTGTGAGTTATAATATTAATGATGAATAATGGTTAAAAGATTAAAAATGTGTTGATTAAAGATAAATAATTTGTGGTAAATATTTATTCAATTTTTGATATAAATATAGGGATTTGTTATGAGGCGTTTGTTATAAGTTTGACTTATTATTCAATGAGGAGATGTGCTAATTTTTTAGACCGTCCGTTGAAGTTATAATAATAAATCAATATGGACCGTTAGTTGAAGTTATAATAGTAAATCAATATTGACCGCTGGTTGAAAGTTATAATAGTAAATCAATATGGACTGCTGGTTGAAAGTTATAATAGTAAATCAGTATTGACCGTTACTTTAAGTTTTAATAGTAAATCAATATGAACCGTTTGTCTTAATAATAAATCAATCTGGACCATTCATGAATTAGTTACTATTTAGTCCATTCTCCTATAAAAATAGAAGCTCATTCCTTCATTATTTCTTACGAATTCACTTAAACTCTAGAGAGAGAAACTATAGAGAGAATAAGAGAGAAAGAAGAAGAGTATTCTGCTACTTCACTATTGCAGTATCCAATCTTCTACTAAGGTAAATGATATTATTTTACGTATGGTAATGGATGTTATTGTTCGTATTAGTAAAGGATGTTATTTTTTGTATGGTAAAGGGTATTATGTATTTCATATTCATACATGATATTACTTCATACTCGTAAAGATTGTCATTCTATTCTTTATTAATATGCTAGAGTAATCTGTCTACGTGGATTACCGCATGCATGGTGAATGACCCTTCATATTTATTCTTTATTAATCTGTGGGAGTAACCTGTCTATGCAGATTACCACCTGTATGGTGAATGTCCCTTCGTATTCATTCTTTATAAATCTACGAGAGTAACATATCTACACGGATTACCGCATGCATGGTGAATAACCCTTCGTATTCATTCTTTATTAAATTTTGAAAATGATCTATCTACACGGATTACCGAATGACGGGTGAAAATCCATTTGCAGTTTCGTATATTCTTTTATGCTCGTATGAGATGTCATTTTTTTTGTACTCGTCATGAGATATCGTTTTCTTTCGTATTCTCCATTTATGGGTACTATTCATACCGAAGTACTATTCATTCGGGTAATTTGCATGACGGTGTACTATTCACTTGGGGTACTATTTGTTGGAGAGTGCATATTTTGATTTGATGTTTAAAGTAAATGCTCATGATTATATGTAAAGTCCTTTAAGGAATATATGTACAAGGACTTAGTGATAGATCAAAATTGATAGGTTGATCTAAGCTTTTAATGGTTAACATTTTGTAATTGAATGTATAGATAAAGAGATCAAAAATGTTAGGTTGATCTATGTCTTGAAATGTAATAGATAGGCTTCAACCAGATCGCATTCTATCGAGCTGATCAGAAGATTACAAAAGCTAAGGCAGAATCGTAGAGCATTGAAGATCGTAGTGTGTCTGCCTTGAAGGGCCTCTCCAAATATCGTAGAGTGGTCCAGACGTTTGCCGAAGCTAACTCAGAGATCGTAGTGTGCTCTCAGAAATGTAGAGTCTACAAGAAAAGCAAGTGAAGATCGTAGTGAGCTAGTCCTTAAGAGAAATCATAGTGTTCTCATTTGATCAGATCAGGCACCAAGGTGGCAAGACACCACGATCTGAATCGTAGAGTATCATCTGCCTATGTCCGAAGCACTGAGCCCTGACCATTTGTTTAAAGATAAATCTCAACAAATATGGAATGAGTTATAAACGTTGAATTCCTCACCAGTCCTAATGGCACAAAAGATATCCTTATTATACAACGAAGGAAACGTATTGAAGAAGCTAAGGAAAAGACCATGGGTCAGAGGAAAACACCTTTTCAGGTGTCAGGTGAGAAAGCAGTCTGCTGTGTCAGTGGGCCAGCATACAATTTAGAAGATGTGCAGAAAAGTCTCCATCAAAGTTCAGAAACGTCAAACGCATTTAATGCTTCAACGGATGGCTTCAACGGATAGATTTCAAGGATCACATGTGAGACCCCAGATTTTATGAATAAATATTTAATTTTCTCGAAATAATTTTGTGAATATTATGGTGTGGATTTGATATAATGTTATAGTTGTGGATAATATTTATAAATTTTGCAAAGTAAGCAAGTGGTTATATAATATTTGATTGGTCGGGGAATATTCGTTTTAACAGGGAATATTGTACGACTCAAGACAATCATTAAGTGGATCCCTAACGGAAGTATTGTCGTAGTAAGAAAACAGCATGTAATTATCTTTTATAAAATAACTTGGCGAAAGTGTTACCGTTAAAACTGTTGAACTACCCGGTAGTAAAAGTAAATGCGAATGTCTGGCGTGGTTGCATAGTAGGACACAGATTGGTTATTGATGCTTACGTGAGAAGTCACTCAGTAATACTCAATTATTGCTACAGTAATTGTCGCATCATATCTCTCATATTATTGATTCAATTATTGTTACAGTATTATCTGCATAATATGTTATATTAATAAATCAATAATTGAGACGACAAAGTTATTCATATTATTATTTGCAATATTAACAATGTCTAGAAGTTCTGTCAAGGAGAGGTTTGGTCACCTAATTGCGCGCCAATAGGAAGAAATCCTTATTGGAAAGCCCCCTCTTTCCTGGGAACGACCTGGTTGTTAAATATTATAAATTATAATATTAATGATGAACAAGTTCGTGTTGATTAAAGATGAAATTGATAGTTCTATTGTGTTGGGATTATTAGTGTTAGTGGAAATCAACATTTATTTCGATAATAATTTATGTCTGGAGGTTATATTAACCAATCGGGTATTCGGGGCACTTTTCGTGTCGAAGTACTATTCACGAGTTACTATTCATGAGTTACTATTCATGAGTTACTATTCATGAGTTACTATTCACGAGTTACTATTCACGGGATACTATTCACCCGTAAGATATATTTCTTTTCATCCAAATCATTTTGGGTACAATATTATTCCATGAGGAGATGTGCTAATTTTTTGAATAGTTGGTTGAAGATATAATAAGTAAATCAATATGAACTCACTTTGGTGGAAAGTTATAATAGTAAATCAATATGGATCACCTTTGGTTTAAAGTTTTAATAGTAAATCAAGTATGGATAGTTGCTTTAAGTTTTAATAGTAAATCAATATGGACCGATTCGTTTAAAAGTAAATCAATCTGACCGTTCATGAATTAGTTACTATATTGGTCCATTCTCCTATAAATAGAAGCTCATTCCTTTATTATTTCTTACGAATTCACTGAAACTCTAGAGAGAGAAACTATAGACAGAAAGAAGAAAAGTATTCTACTACTTCACTACTCCAATATCCAGTTTCTTCTAAGGTAAGAGATATTATTTGTTGTACTCATAAGGGGTATTATTTCTTTCGTATCCGTGAAAAGAACTTATGTTATTCCATTCTTTATTATTATGTTGGAATAACCTGTATATGCAAAGTACCGCATACATGGTGAAATTCTTCTGTTATTCCATTCTTATTATTCTGTTGGAATAACTTTGTCATGCAAAAGTAACGCATACATGGTGAAATTTATCTAATATTCCGTTCTTTATTATTATGTCGTAATATCCGTCTCAGACGCGTTTACAGGACTGGTTCCATTATTTATTATTATATGTGAATATCCACATCTATGCGTTTCGCCTGGGACTGGTTCCATTATTTATTATTCGTTGGGAATAACTCAGTATGTGCGATCTATCGCACGCATGGTGAATCCTTACATTATTCCATTCTTTATTATTCGTTGGAATAACTTTGTCATGTGGATTACCACATGCATGGTGAATGATCCTTTATATTCATTCCTTATTAAATTGTGGAAATGATGCAGATACGTGGATTATCGCATGGCGGGTGAAAATTCATTTGCAGTTTCATATATTCTATTATACTCAGTTGGTTAAAGTTTTGGCTTCTATACTCAATGAAATTAGTGGAATATCCTTGATATTTGCGCTTCATCCATTATCTTTTCATGGAAATATTCTTCTGAGCATTCTTGAATTTTACTGCACAAAGCAGTATCATGTTGACAATTTGGACGTTATTGAGTTCAAGATAAATTAACTTATAAATCTTTAAAATTTATTCTTGAACTTGTTTTATTGAATTGTCATCATCCTCATGCTTATATTATGTTGAAAGTCATCTTTGGCTTACCTGCATAGATGGACTTGGTATGATTATGACCAGAGATTATTCGGTATAATCATGACCTTAATGTGACGAATGATGTGGTAAAAGTCCTCATTGGCCTGTAGTTCATTGGTGGACAGTTGTTGGTATGATTATGACCAGGGATTATTCGGTATAGTCATGACCATTGATGATTACATGAATATCCTTGGTCGTGGAGCAGGGATGATTCGATTTTATTTATTAAGCTGAGTCTCAGCGATAAAAGTGATGAAAAACCTTTTAAATCATAGAAGATAGTAGATTTTATTCTCTACTTGACTCTTCTAATGGATAGCTTGTTCCACTACAGTTAAACTTGATGTTAATTATATTTTATCAGTTTAACATCGTTGATGGCTAATGATAATTAATTCTGCATTATCTTAGTCATAATATTTCTTACTGGGCTAGTTGAGCTCACCCTTTCTTTCACTGTTCTCTTCAGGAAATGAGAATGTAGCTAGGACTAGTCAGGGAACAGAGTGATGGTCCTAGATGGTGCATTAGTAGTCCTCACTATTCTGTGAAATAGAGTGATAATAAATGTAATGAGGACTCCATTAAGTGTGGATATTGTCTAGATGACAATATTTGTATTAAAACTCACAGCCTATGTTTTGTCGTATTTTACACGACTGTTGTATAATTAAGTTGTATTTGAATTTTGTACCATGTATTTGGCGACTCAAGATGGGTGATGTATACCTATTTTGGGGGCGTCACATCACATATATACAAAACATCTGCAGATGATTCAAAAAGCAAGCATTGAAGAAAATGCTGAAGAACACTCAATGCTCAACTCTACGATCTGAGAAAAAGAGAAAGCTTGCTCAGCTACTCAATTCTTTCGAACAAGTGCTTAACGACAATTGAGTAGCATCAACCAAGAATTCAAAAACTGCCAACCAACTGAAGTAAGAGTTCCAAGTCAGAAGGACTTGAAGAGTTCTAAGTGAACTGTGAAGAACCAAGTCTGCTGGACTTGAATAGTTCAAGAGTGAACTAAGAAATTCCTAGACTGCTGGTCTAGAAGGAATTTGTGAGATTCAAAAAGTGTAAAAGATATCCTTAGTGGATTTCCTACTCGAGGAGTAGAAGAGTGGACTAAGAGCTTTAAGTGCTTTGAACCACTTAAAACTGTTATGTCTCTTACATAACTGCTATAACTGTTATAATTGCCTCAGTCTCATCAACTCACCATATCTAAAAGGGAGATTAAACAAATCATAATTCCGTTGTTTTTTAATCATTATCAAACTAACAAAGTAAAACGAAAAGAATTTTAAATATCTATTTAACCCCCTTTCTAGATAACTATTGTGCCTCCGGGAACTAACAATTGGTATCAAAGCAGGTTTTATTATATAGCCCACAAAGCTTAAGTAGATCCAATGGCACACTTACCAAGTGAATCAAAGACTGGAGGAGGCAGCAAGCCACCTATGTGCAACAAAGATAATTTCGACAACTGGAAAGTTCGGATGCAAGCATACATGGATTCAATAGATAAAGATCTATTTGAAACTGTTCAGAATGGGCCCTACATTCCTACAAAGCTTGTACCAACTACAGACGACCCAAACAGAATACAGATTAAGGTCAAAGGAGAATGGACAAACAACGAGAAGAGAGCTGTTCAACTCGACAAAAAGGCCAAGAACATTTTATTTCAATCCTTAGAAGATGATCTGTTTGAAAATGTGGTCAACAACAAAACAACAAAGGAGGTTTGGGAAGCACTGCTCATCATGCATGAAGGAACATAAGAAGTCAGAGAAAACAAACAATCTCTCTTGACACAACAATATGAAATATTTGCACACGTTCAAGGAGAAAATGTCACTGCCACCTACGAGAGATTCAACGTTCTGCTCAACTCTCTACGAGCCTATGAAAAGATCTATCCAAACAAAGATCTAATCATAAAGTTCATGAGACCCTTACCAAGCAAGTGGGATGCCAAAACCACTGCTATTAGAGAGTCAAAGAATCTCCATGAGATGACTGTTCAATAGTTATATGGCAACCTTCTTACATACGAACTGGAGCTGACTCAACGAGCAGAAACTCTATCTGAAGGAAGAAAGAAGGATAAAAGTGTTGCTCTCAGAGCAACTGAAAACACCTCCAAGGTCAACACTGAAATTGACTCTGACTATGATGAAGATGATGACGAGGACTTTGCAATGATGGTGAAGAGACTCAGAAGGTTCATGCGTTAAGGCAAAACCAGCAAGTCAAAGAAAGTCAGCAACTACAGCAGCCAGGAGAAAATGAATGATCTATGCTACAATTGCAAGAAACCTGGCCACTTCATTGCTAACTGCAACAAACCTCTCAGAGAAGAACTAAAGAAGAAATCACATCCAAAGAAGGAATACAAAGGCAACAAAAGGCCTCAGAAGAGAGACAAAGGCCTTGTAGTTGGAGGATCGTGGAGTGACTCAGACAATGACTCAACTCCTGAATATGGAGATGATGAAGATTTTTAAATGGCAAATCTTTGCCTAATGGCCAAGAATGCAAAGGACAAACATAACTCTAACATACATGAAGTAAGTATAGATGAGGTATTTGACTTCAACTTTCATGATGTAGACATTGATGATTTAAGAACTGTACTGCATGGCATAACATCTGATCTGCATCAATACATGAAATGGTTTAGAGTTCTATCTAAGGACTATTCATTTCTTCAATAGGAGAAAGAAAAAGTTCAAGAAGAACTGGAACAACCCTTCTAAGTACTGACTCTCTCTCCAAGTTTGAAGCTGAGAATAAGCTCTTAAAGCAGACCAATGAGCTCAATGCACAAAGAGAGTCAAGTCTAACCTCTAAAATTGAGGAACTAGAAAAGACAATCTCTACATGGAATAATTCCTCTTCATCTATGGACTCCTTGATCTCTATCCAGAGAAGTGTCTTTGACAGAATAGGTTTAGGCTTTGAGGAATCTAATCCAGAGCCATGTGTGGAAAAGGTAAAGGAAACTAGCACTAAAAATACTTCAAGTTTTAGTAGAGGCATTATATTTATGAAATCCTCACAGAAGGATGAGCCAGTCAAACCCCGCTCTACTGATTCAATCTATATTCCAAGGAGTAAGGGATCTCATGCTAGCCTAGGTTTCAGAAAAGAGGAGTAACCCAGCCACTACTCACCAACCTCGAAGGATCGTAAAGTCGAGTAAGACCAACTCTACGAATCAACTAGGAAGGTACAATAGAGGTAAGGTACACTCCTCACAAATCATGAAACACAAGGACACATGGAAGAAGAAAAATCAGTTTAACAGAAGGATGACTAAAGATCCACAAAAGTCCAAATGGAGGAAGAATTCTCTCACACACACATGCATGCATCATATTAGATGTTTTGCGTGCAATAAAGTTGGTCACAAGGCTACAAAATGCTATTATAATTCCATGCATGTGAGACCCAAAATCAAGCAGATTTGGGTTCCCAAGGGTACTAACAAAGTAGGAGCCATGCAAGTATGGATACCAAAATAAAAGTTTAATGTTACCACAGGAAAAGAGCTCCACAATCACAACCTGGTAGCTGGACAGTGGATGCTTAAGGCACATGACTGGGAACAAAGCCCTTCTATCTAACTACATAGAGAAGGAGGGTCCCTCAGTCATCTTTGGAGACAATGGCTCTGGCAAGACAAGAGGATATGGCTCAACTGGAAATGGTGCAGTGTCCTTCAGTAAAGTGGCCTATGTGGAAGGACTACACCATAATTTTCTGAGCATTAGCCAACTCTGCGACAAGGGTCATCAAGTAACATTCCTCAACAATCAATGTCAAGTTAGAGACCTGAAGACATCTGCTATAAAGTTAACCGGAACAAGAGAAGGAAATGTCTACACAGAAAATCTTGGACAACTAAGCTCATGTTAGGTTTATAATATTCATGAACGCAATCAAATTGCATAAAATAAGTGAAAGCGTGAAAAACCAGAGTTTAAAATTTTACAAACCATATACCCGGATCACCCTTTATGCGCAATTATTAATTAAGCGAAAATATAAAGGACAAGAATCTTACCCTTGAAAATCTGAGATTCCTCAGGTACAAGTTCACCTCCAAATCTTTTTCGCGTTCAACTTGAGTCCACCGGGTTTGGTTGCTTCCTTTGACCAACGTTAGCCACCCAAGTATTTGGCCTCTAGAGGTGATCCACCAAGAAAGAATAAAGATTCAAGAAGATGAGTATTTGGCAAAACCCTAATTTTCTATCTCTCATAGAAAAGGAGCGTATTCTCCAACAATTGGAATCACGTCTGTTGTGAAAAAGTCAACAACTCTCACCCCTTTACCCATAATAAGACTCCTCTTATTTATAGATGTAGGAAACCCTCCTTAACAATTAAGGAATTGGGTTTTATTTTAATTAATTAAATTCCTTTAATTAATTATACTCCCTAATCTTATTAGAGACAATTAATTAAACTTTTTTAATTAATTAGCCTCCTAATCTAATTAGGATATATGAGAGTACTTTTATTAATTAATTCCCAAACTCCTTTAGGAATTAAAATAATAATAGTAATAATAATAATAAGACTCCTCTTATTAATTTATATTTAATATTTCCAAAATATTAAATAATAAATATTAAGCTATTTAATTTATTCTATCACCATAGATTAAATTAAATATACTTAACTTATTATTACGATTATGCCATTAACTTCTTAAATAATTATTCTTCCTTTTTATGGTGTGACCCTTTAGGTTTTCCATATTAAACCGGGTGTGAATAAATCAATTAGAATAATTCTAATCTTATTTAAATAAATAAATTAAAATATTAATTTATTTAAATAAATAATATTTATTCTAGAATAGGGATAAGCCTCCCTAGCGATCAACGACTTTCCAGATAATATAGTTTTCAACATTAATCATATAAGAACCTTTGAGTTAATAGTTACCGTACAATTCAATCCTTCCACCATACAATGTCCCAATTAAATATAAGACATGGAATTACTGTCAAGTCTTATTTTATTTAATTATATGTATTTCGACTCTTAAATGCACAACACCAAATAATACAAATTAGAAACTCCTTTCTAATTTCATTCTGCCTTGGCTAAGTACTACTTGGTTGTCATTTATCGAATCACATAGGACAATTATCTTCGTTTACTAGAATCGGTAGATTCTTTATTGATCATACATTATCTCCATGTACAACTTATTATACCCAAGCATACCCTTTGATATACCCTAAGGGTGTTAAGGAATAAGTCAAAGTATAACTCATCGTACACAAGATACTATGATGATCTCAAGTCCAAGGATCACTTATACTACTATCACTACAGGAATTCCTATTGACAGGCAAGTAAAACTCCATTAGGTATTCCTTAGTGAGCCACGTTCAGTGAACTTATTCTCTAATAAGCACCTACATACTTGCTTTAGTGTCTCCACACAAATGATCATGAGATCAATCATCCTCATCCAATGAGCAATGAACGATATACCAATCTATCCGGATTCACTAATCCCCAATTTAGTAATCCAACGATTGGGAACTATTTTAGTTTTAAGCTTTCTAAGAATTTATATCTCATTAGAATGATCATCATCATTATTCTAAAAGCATTGATTAAAACTATGGGTTTATCACATATTATAAAATAGCATAATGTAGATAATTAAAAGCCTTTAATAAATTAATACTTTTTATTAATAAATGAATAAGATTGTTACAAAGTATATGCTTTATCATCAAACATGATTGGCTTGTGTGCATACTACTTTCAATCTCCCACTTGCACTAAAGCCAATCGCCATGGTATCTCATATCCTTCTTCTCTAAGTGACGATTATCCCGCTGTTGGATAAGATTTAGTTAATGGATATGTAATGTTGTTCTTGAGAGTTCACACTATCTCTATAGTGATTTCCCATCTTTTAATGATTCCATAATCAAATGAAAGTGCCACAACACATGTTTAGATCCAAGATGAGACTTAGGAACTATTCCTAGTTCTGTAATGAACTGTTCATCCAAACAATCAACTTGCAGCTTCATTTATAGCTATATACTTTGTCTTTATCACTAAACCAACAACTCTTTGCTGTTTGGAACCTTTCCAATTCACTGCACCACCGTTCAAGGTAACGCTTTACCTTAAAGTGGATTTTCTGTCGTCTTGGTCTATCTGAAAAACTTGAGTTTGTTAAGCCCTCTAGTTTTAATTTAGACCCACCATGAATATGATCACATCCTTAGTGCTGGTTAAGTACTTTAAGATGTTTTTCAATGACTCACAGTGAACTTCTCCAGAATATGACTGATCAACATCAGGTCCCGTACATTTCATTGAATACATGATAGTTACTCATGTGATCTCTCTTTTTAGAGTCTTTGGGGACTATTTAGAGAGATACACTCCATGGCTCATAAACATGAGATATCCCATAGAGTTTGCCATGTTAAACGACTTTAACATCAAATGAATATACGTTCCTTGGGTTAAGTCGAGCATCCTATTAAATCTATCTATATAGATTTGTATCCCCAATTAAGATACTCTTCCCAAATCATTCATGGAGGAATATTTAGACAACTTTATCTTTACTGATTGTAGCATTGGTATGTCATTCCTTATTCGTAGTATATCTACATATAATACTAGGAATGTCATGATGCTCCCACTGACCATTTTGTACACACTAGGTTCATTCTTATTTGTGATAAAATCAAACTCTTTTGATTTATTTCATCAAAGCGAATGTTCCATTTTTGAGAAGCTTGCTTCAATTCAATTCTCAGAGTGTCTACAACTCTTACCTTATCTTATGTTACTGGATCATCATCTTCTATGATGTGTACCTCATCATCATCATCTATGATGAATCCATACCTCCCAGGTATCTTCGGTACTATTCCATATTTATGATTCGGTTGTGGTACAATAGGTCTATCTACAAGTTCCTCTTATTTGACTTATATTGTTTTGTGGTTCTTGAACTCTTCAAGATTCTTTTATCCTCTCACTAGCCCCTTCAATGATAAACATCTTTATCTTAGAAGGCAGTGTGTTTCGCAACAAACACCTTTTTCTAAGTAGGATTATAGAACATATATCCTAAACATACTTTAGGATGTCCCACAAATTTGTACTTGTCAAATCTTGTCCCAAGCTTATCATTTGAAACCTTTTCACATAAATTGGACAACCCCTTATCTTAACATACTTAAGATTAGGAATCTTCCCTGTCCATAACTTTTATGGAGTCTTGGAGCCGGATTTTGAGGTTACCTTTTCGTAGATATACAACCATTTCTAGAACATTGTCCCAGAAGGATACTGGAATGTCGATAAAATTATTATGGACCGCACCATGTCCAACAAGGTACGATTTTTCCTTTCAGATACACCAATCAATTATTGCATATCAGGAGGCGTCCATTATGAGAAAACCATATGAGATGATCTAGAAACTTATTATACAAGTATTTATTCCTTGATCTAATCAAAGAATCTTAATACTTTGCCAATTTGTTTCACTTTAGAATTCTTTGAACCTTTCAAATAATTCACACTTGTATTTCAGCAAATACACACATTCAACTTTTTGAATAATCATCTCATTTTCTTATACTAGTTTGTTCAATTTGCAAAATTATTTTTCACATAAGTCAAGTATACAAAATCTATTAAGTAATATTCCAGTTCTATACAAAATATTATTATTATAAATAGAACAACAATTGTTCTTAAATATAATACCAAAGATTTCATTGTCCAATAATAAAATGGAAATAATGTTTCTAATGAGAACTGTAATACAATAACATCTTATTGACTTAATAGATTTGCTAGTAGGCAATGCTAAACAATAAGTTCCTATGGCTAATGCAGCAACCTTTGCTTCATTTCCCATACATAGGATTACTTATCTTTGTTTAGCTTTCTACTTCTGCTTGGTCCCTTCATAAATCTATATTTATGATAACCAAAGTCGGTATCCAATACCCAAGTAGAACCTTGACTTAAAGAAAAATTTATTTTAAATCATGAACAAAATTGTATTTGTAACCGAAACTTCACTAAGCTTCTTTGGTTAGCCTCTGCAAGATGCTTCTCCCAGTTTCTTTCCAATGTCCAGGCTTATTGCAGTGGAAGCAAACTCCTTTGCTATTCGTATCAATTTTGTTCTTATTATCCTTTGTTTTTGCCTTTCTATTTACCTTCTTTGAATCTTTCTTCTTTTCAGAAGATCCTTTGACCCCTACCAATAAGACATGGTCTTTCTTGGTTGGAAAGTGACTCTCAACATTTTTCTACATGTTAAGAAAATCAGCGAGGCTGATATCTAGCTTGTTCATATGAAAAATTCACAACAATTGTGAAAGGAGTCCGGGAGTGAGTGCAAGATCAAATCTTGGCTCAACTCTCCATCCATGACAAAACTCGTTGTCCTAATTGATCAATCAAATTGATTATGTAAAGGACTTTTGTCTGTACTATTGTGCCATTTGCCATTCTAGATCGGAAAAACTCCTTAGATATCTAATATCTATCAGTCCTACTTTCTTCACCATCAACTACTTGATGTGCAGGAATATAGTAAGAGCATCCATAGTTTCATGTCGATATTTCAAGCTCATTACTCATGGATGCGAGCATGATGCATTGAGCCAATCATGCATCATCTTGCCACTTTCTAAAAGTAGCAATATCTTCCTCAGAGGTATTGTCTGCAACCATTGCAGGAATAGGCGTATTAAGGACATAAGATAACTTTTCAGCCATGAGAACTATTCTCAAATTTCTTAACCAATCCATTTAATTTGGTCCGGTTAAATAACATCTAATATGCTTCGCAGTGATAGTAATTTAGACATTGTAAAATTTTGTAAATGAATTTGTAATTAACAACATTTTAGCATACATTCTTTTATTAATTACCAAAATAAATTAGGTCTTATTTTAAATTGGTGTCTCCCACTATTTTCTTCAAACTATATTACCCTCAATATATATAGTTCGACAATATCTAATTGAAGATATGGTAGTGAGAATAAGGATCCCATTTGAAATGTATATAGCCTTGTGTGTGCACAACAAACTATATATAAATAAATAGGTAGACAACTCTTGTCAATTACATCAACTATGTAACTCCTTATATTTTGCCTCTAAAATCATAATGGTCAAGCGTGTGCACATCCGAACTAAAATAATTTAAGTTAAGTCAGACCCAGCATTTCCATATAAGTGAAGAGAAAACTACAGCCCTTGTGTGTGCACAACAAAGCAGTAATGTTCAATTCCTTATAAACATCATATGTAATAAAAACAACATCTTAAATATTTAATACTTGCCTTGTGTGTGCACAACAAACTCATATTAAATATTCAATACTCTATTATTTCTATCATGCTAGAAGGCGACGTTCGATATTCCAAATATCTTTGAACGTTACAACTTAATATAAAATATTTGAGGGGTTTGTTATTAATTTTTCTCATCTTGTTTAGCGCGCATGCACACACACACACACACACACACACACACACACATATATATATATATATATATATATAAAATACGCGTCATATTAATTAACATGCGAAGCATGTTTGCATAATATTATAGCATGCATATATAGAATACTATATTCTACCTGGATTGATTATGGACTTTTATTCTAGTTTGGATAACTAGAGCCACCAAGTGAACCAAAAGGTCAAACCCTAGGGGTGCAAGAATTAATATTTAAATATAACTATTACATTTAAACCCGGGCTCCATTACAAACGGGTCTTCACACGCTCCTTGCTCCTTGATCTCCAATTCTTTAAAATTAATTCTAACTATTCCTACTACAAAACTATTTAAAATAAATAGAAACCTTGATCAACAGTCAAGGAGAAGTACATAGGAGGGAGATAGAATTTACATTAAGAAAAATTAGAGAAGACGAGGTACGCATGCCCCATTTAATAAAACCCATACATTCATGCATCCAACTAAAATAAAATCCAATCACATTGGTCAATAGTCCATAATCAATCCCATTTATTATCATACACATCATCATATGCATCAATAAATCACATTCATCTCTTGAATAATAAACATTCAATATATATATTGATATCATTTAATGGGCAAATTTAGTTAGTATAAAATCTATTTTTGAATCAAAATAAACTCCTTTATTTTAATCCAAATTTAAATCAAAATAAAACCTTTTTTATTTTAATTTATCCAATTTTGAATAAAATAAACTATTTTATTTTAATCAAAATCATTAATAAAAATAAACTCCTTTATTTCAATTAATTATGGAATCCAATTCCAAGTAAAAAAACTCATTTATTAAAGGAAACACAGATTCTCTTTCCTATTCACAAATAAACTCTTTTATTTTGAATAATATGAAATCTTATTTCATATCTAAATAAACTTCTTTATTTAAGGAAGCATAAAATTCAATTTTAACTCTAATTAGTTATCATGGAATCTAATTCCAACTCTAATTAGTTAGCATGAAATTTTAATTTTAAAATTAAAATAAACCTTTTATTTTAAAATTAAAATAAATTCTTTATTTTAATTATACAATTATTATATATATATATATATATATATATATATATATAATATTAGTCGTACGTATATCACGTGAATGCCCTTTTATCAAGGTTACCCAGGAGATGGTTAGTAAAACCATAACTTATATCCTGTAACTTTAAAATGAGGAATATGATTACTAATCATATATATATATATATATATATATATATATATTTAGTCAGGATTCACCCAAATCAGCTAATTCACGTGACCAACACCAATTGAAAAAGCAACAATGAACATCCACGTTTACAGCTAATCCACAGAATTTCCAAAGATGGTCGAAAAAAAATTTCAAGAATAATTGCGAATTAAAAATAACAGATAACATAGCGATGTTACAATGACGACTTTTAATTTCTGTTTTTTTTAATTTTTAAATAAATTTTATACAATAAAATTATGCCCAATTAAATTGTTTTAAACACATATCAATATACATATCAAATTTGACAATTAATAATTCGCATAAAGGTTTGGCTCTGATACCACTGTTAGGTTCGTAATATTCATGAACGCAGTTAAATTCCATAAAATAAGCGGAAGCGTGAAAAATCAGAGTTTAAAATTTTACAAACCATATACCCGGATCACCCTTTATGCGCAATTATTAATTAAACGAAAATATGAAGGACAAGAATCATACCCTTGAAGATCCGAGCTTCCTCAGGTACAAGTTCACCTCCAAATCTTTTTCGCGTTCAACTTGAATCCACCGGGTTTGGTTCCTTCCTTTGATCAACGTTAGCCACCCAAGTGTTTGACCTCTAGAGGTGATCCACTAAGAAAGAATAAAGATTCAAGAAGATGAGTATTTGGCAAAACCCTAATTTTCTATCTCAGAGAGCTCTGTTGTGAAAAAGTCAACAACAACTCTCACCCCTTCACCCATAATAAGACTCCTCTTATTTATAGATGTAGGAAACCCTCCTTAACAATTAAGGAATTGGGTTTTATTTTAATTAATTAAATTCTTTTAATTAATTAAACTCCCTAATCTTATTAGAGATAATTAATTAAACTTTTTAATTAATTAGCCTCTAATCTAATTAGATATATGAGAGTACTTTTATTAATTAATTCCCAAACTCCTTTAGGAATTAAATAATAATAATAGTAATAATAATAATAAGACTCTCTTATTAATTTATATTTAATATTTCCAAAATATTAAATAATAAATATTAAGCTATTTAATTTATTCTATCACCATAGATTAAATTAAATATACTTAACTTATTATTACAATTATGCCATTAACTTCTTAAATAATTATTCTTCCTTTTATGGTGTGACCCTTTAGGTTCTCCATATTAAACCGGTTGTGAATAAATCAATTAGAACAATTCTAATCTTATTTAAATAAATAAATTAAAATATTAATTTATTTAAATAAATAATATTTATTCTACAATAGGGATAAGCCTCCCTAGCGATCAACGACTTTCTAGATAATATAGATTTCAACATTAATCATAAAAGAACCTTTGAGTTAATAGTTACCGTACAATTCAATCCTTCCACCATATAATGTCCCAATTAAATATAAGACATGGAATTACCGTCAAGTCTTATTTTATTTAATTATATGTATTTCGACTCTTAAATGCACAACACCAAATAATGCAAATTAGAAACTCCTTTCTAATTTCATTCTGCCTTGGCCAAGGACTACTTGGTTGTCATTTATCGAATCACATAGGACATTTATCTTCGTTTACTAGAAGCGGTAGATTCTTTATTGATCATACATTATCTCCATGTATAACTTATTATACCCAAGCATACCCTTTGATATACCCTAAGGGTGTTAAGGAATAAGTCAAAGTATAACTCATCGTACACAAGATACTATGATGATCTCAAGTCCAAGGATCACTTATACTACTATCACTACATGAATTCCTATTGACAGGTAAGTAAAACTCCATTAGGTATTCCTTAGCGAGCCAACGTTCAATTGAACTTATTCTCTAATAAGCACCTACATACTTGCTTTAGTGTCTCCACACAAATGATCATGAGATCAATCATCCTCATCCAATGAGCAAGCAACGTATATACCAATCTATCCGGATTCACTAATCCCCAATTTAGTAATCCAACGATTGGGAACTATTTTAGTTTTAAGCTTTCTAAGAATTTATATCTCATTAGAATGATCATCATCATTATTCTAAAAGCATTGCTTAAAACTATGGGTTTATCACATATTATAAAATAGCATAATGTAGATAATTAAAAGCCTTTAATAAATTAATACTTTTTATTAATAAATGAATAAGATTGTTACAAAGTATATGCTTTATCATCAAACATGATTGGCTTGTGTGCATACTACTTTTAGCTCAGATGAGACAATATTCTTTCTGGCTAAAGCATCTGAAGAAGTGAGCTGGTTATGGCATCGAAGACAGTCTAATCTCAACTTCAAGAGCATGTCCAAACTAGCCTCAAAAGATCTAGTTGCAGGCTTACCAAAGTTCAACTTCATTAAAGAAAGGTCGTGCAATGCTTGTCAGCTTGGAAAGCAGACCAGAAGCTCATTCAAGAGCAAAACTGCCAACTCAATTGACAAGCCCCTGCAGTTGCTCCACATGGATCTATTTGGGCCAATTCCAACAACGAGTCTCGGAGGGAAGAGATACTCACTGGACGTAGTGGACGACTACACCAGATTCACATGGGTGTTCTTTCTAACCTCAAAGGATGAAATAAGCTCCCAACTGATCAAGATGTTCAGACTAGTGATGAACGAGAAAAGGGAGAAAATCAAGGCTATAAGGAGTGATCATGGCAGAGAATTCGACTTCTCAGAAATGGACCAGTTCTGCACAGACAATGGCATCGGTCATAACTTCTCAGCTCCATGAACTCCTCAACAAAATGGAGTAACTGAGAGAAAGAACATGACGTTGATAGAGGTGGGAAGAACTCTACTAGCAGCAGCCCATCTGCCTGAATACTTCTGGGGAGAAGCTGTCAACACTGCATGCTACACTCAGAACAGATCATTGATACACTTTACGATCAAGAAGACATCCTAAAAACTGTGGAAAAAAAGAAAGCCAAGTGTCAGCTACTTTCATGTATTAGACTGTGCATGCTACATTCTCAACAATAGAAAGCAATATTTGATAAAGTTTTAACCCAAGTCAGACGAAGGAATCTTTCTTGGATATGCCACAGACAATAAGGCCTACAGAGTGTTCAATAAGAAGACACTGAGTGTTGAAGTCTCGATTCACATCATCTTTGATGAGACAGACTTAGACAAAACAGTGCTTCAAGACACTACGACCGACAGTTCAGACACTACGAATGAGGTCATCGAGCTCAACACTACGATCGTAGTTCCAGATAGTGAAATCGTTGAGCAAGGAAATGAGATCGTAGAGAGGCCTATGCAAGACAACGAACCTCCACACCAAGAAGCAGATATAGATCTTGAAGACCTCATACAAGAAGGCATCAGGACAGATGTCCCAACAGGAAGTAGATGGGAAAGAGATCACACTCAAGACTTAATCATTGGAGATCCGAGTGCAAGAGTCAAAACAAGTGCTGCCACCTAAAATTAATGTTTCTATCTAAGCTTCCTGTCACAAATAGAACCTAAGAAGATAGAGGATGCTATGGAAGACTCCAAATTTGGATAGAAGCTTTTATGCGGGAAGAACTTAATCGGTTTGAAAGAAGCAAAGTATGGAGATTGGTACCAAGACCAAAGAGTCATCCTGTCATTGGAACCAAGTGGGTCTTCAGAAACAAGATGGATGAAGATGGAGTAATAACAAGAAATAAGGCAAGACTAGTGGCCAAGGGCTACTCTCAGGAAGAAGGCATTGAATACAATGAGACATTTGCACCTGTTGCCAGACTGGAAGCCATCAGAATATTCCTTGCCTTTGCTGCTCACATGAAATTCAAGGTCTTTCAGATGGATGTCAAAAGTGCATTCCTGAATGGTGACTTTCAAGAAGAAGTCTATGTAGAGCAACCTCCAGGTTTCATCAATCCATCTATTTCTAATTATGTTCATCAACATGCATATATGCTAGATTTTAAGCTAATCCTAAGGAATCACATTTAACTGCGGTAAAGAGGATTTTTAGGTATCTCAAGGGTACACCTCACTTGGGGCTTTGGTATCCCAAGGAGTCCTCATTTGAACTAACAGGCTACACAGATGCTGATTTTCCAGGCTGCAAAATAGATAGAAAGAGTACCAGTGGCACCTGTCAGTTGCTAGGAAACAGACTTGTGTCCTGGTTTAGCAAGAAGAAAAACTCAGTATACTTCAATTTGTAGAAATAGAATACATTGTTCTTTGGGCAATTTCTTTGTGCTCGAGATCCTATGGATGAAAAATTAGCTAGCAGACTGTGGGTTTGAATTCAAATCCATACTTGTTCACTATGATAACACAAGTGCCATAGCAATAACTCATAACTATCATGCATTCTAGGACTAAGCATACAGAAATAAGGTATCATTTCATTAGGGATCATGTGCAAAATGGAACCATATCTTTACAATATATCCCTACTAAAAATTAACTTGCTGATGTCTTTACAAAGCCTCTAGATGAATCCAGGTTTAACAAGTTAATAAGTGAGCTAGGCATGCTTAATTTACAACCATGAAAAATATGCTCTAGTTTGTGCTAACCATATAGATATAAAGGCTATGTTTAAAATTGTAGACATGATAAAGGGAATTCCACGATCGTAGAGCTGCAATGACATGAAAGACTACGATCGCAGTGCAGACTCAATGATGGCAGAGCTCCATCAACAAAACAAAGGAGTATCCTGTGATGATAAAGTTCAAAACCAAGCAATCTCTCTGATAAGCGCCTCAGGAACAAACCTAACCCTTGATTCATTCTATGAGGTTAACCCTTCCTGAGCTACCCTAAATCGAGAAAAATGCTAAGTCAAAAGTTCATCAGAAGGACCCGGGTAGACACGATGATTGCTGAGCAGACACGACAATTGCTGAGCAGACATGACGATTGCAGTTCAGACTCGACGATTGCAGTTCAGACTCAACGATTGCTGAACAGACTCGATGAATGCAGAGCAGACTCGACGAACGCAAAGTAGACTCGATAATCACAATGGCTACCTCAACGATTGTAGTCCTCCCAAAGGACACATCAGCTCAGAAGGAGTTAAGGGCAAATCAGTACAATCCTCCTTAGTCAAATTTGTAGAGCCTAGCATAATTTGACACCTGCCCCTCTAAGCAAAATGGAGAAAGGGAAGTTACAAGTACAGTTTGAAAATGCCTTTTTAAAATTAGAAGTTCAAAAAAAGCTCATCTCTTTCTTTCTCTCTACAAGCAAAAATCCTAACTTTCAGAAAAGCTCAAACAAGCACACACATTGCAAAGGAATCAATGGCTACTTCAAATGTCATCTCTAGTTATAGACTCTGCTTCGATAAGTTCAAGACAGCTGACCCCAAATTTCTGAAAACTCTGTCTCTGATAAAGAAGGTTGGTCTCAAAGAGGCTCTGGGTACAAGCACATGGATATACCCAAAGCTAATAAAAGAATTCTACAAGAATGGGGCGTTCGAGAATGAAGTCATTACGACGAGGGTCAAGGACATGGAAATCAAGCTCAAGGATGAGGACATCAACCTAGCCCTAGGTTTCAAATCTAAAGGGTTTTCGTTCATAGATTGCATCGATTTCCATGAAGGACTTAAAAAGATGCATCACAAGAAATTCCCCACTATCAAAGGATACAAGAAGAAGGAGTTTCCTCAGAGGTACAAATTTCTGGTAGATATTGTTGGAAAATGCATATGCTGCAAGAGCTCAGGCCACGATTCTGTAAACGAAGTGCAGCTCAAGCTCATGATAGCCATCAGTTGTGGGATACAACTTAACTATGGATCCCTGCTGCTTGAATGGATTGGGAAGGAGATTCTCAGCTCGAAGAAGTCAAAGAGCTCTGGAAAGATGCTCTAGGAGCGATTCATCAGTATCATCCTACAGTCTACTTTGGGTGATAAGATAGGGGATGATGAAGGAGAATCAATCGATCCGAACAGACGAATGACCCAACAACTATTCGAGAACTGAAAAAGGAATCCATCAGAGAATGTACGTATGATGTCTGAGTCCAGTGGTAGGACTGCTGATGCAAAGGAGTCAGGGATTCCTGGAAATATGTATGTGGTCAAGGAAACTGAAGAAGATGAAGAAGAAACCAATAAAGAAGAACCCACTTCCCTAGTCAGAAAAAGTAAGGGCAAGAAAAAGCTAAAGGCTCGAATGGAAGAAGAACCCCATGGGTCAACTACTGATATACCTGTAGAGTCTTCTGACATTGTAACTCTGAGGATCCTAAGAAGAAAAGAACAGCAGGCTGAGGCAGATGAAGACAGAGCTACCATCTCACATCTGTTGAAGAAGAATAAAAATAGTCACAAGTCCAAGAGGCCATCTATCTCTTCGATCGTAGAGTCTCTACCGATCGTAGAGACCATACTGAACACCTCATACAAGGAAGTTGCTATACCAGATGCTCTGGCCGATCAACATCTCAGAATTGAAGCTGAAGAGAGTCCTAAGGCTATGACCAAGCCTAGGAAACCAAGAAGGAAATTAGTCAAAAAGTACATCATTGTCAATGAAAGAGTACTTAAAGAAGAAGATAAAAAGATAGCCACTGAGAAGTGGATATCCAAAGCAAGATAAGAGAACACTGTTCAAGCTAAGGGGGAGCCACCTCAAGTTCTCACTCTAGAGGATGCTCTGAGGGGGAGCTACATGAATCTCTCACCCTAGAAAGTGCTCCAGCTAAGGGGGAGCCACTAGAAATGAAAATGGATGATCATGTTGAGGGGGAGCCTCATGATATCCCCATGACAAAAGAAGCTGCTCTTGAAGATAGTGAGAGAGCACCAGAGCAGGAAAGTCATAAGGAGGTTATTGATGTAGTGGACAGAGAAGAAGAAGAAGATGATGAGGTCGAGATCATAGCTGTGGGATGTGATGGGTATAGGAAAGCTAACTATGATCAGCTGTTCTCCTATCTACCCTTGATGCCTTTTCATCAAGCTCAAATTCTAAACTCCTGGAATCACATGTTTTGGAGCTTCAAAGAATATCCAGCCATCTCTGTGCTAGCTCATGGATTTCCAGGCAACTTCAACTTTGTCAAACAACTAATCACAAATGGACCCTCTTCAAAAATTGAGCATGAGGTATTATCCATCCAAATCTTTTTCAGAGTTAATCACTATCCACTATCTTTTTTTCAACCAATACTATGAATTCCCAAGCTGGTTGGAAGTGGTCCTCAATCCACTAAATCATTTCCTAGTTGCAGAATCCCAAACTTCTGTAACTGATGAACCAAATATGCCCAACTTCATTTTGATCCCATCTCCTCTTATCTCTACGATTATTGACTCAAGCCCAATCGTAGAGTCACACACTCAAATCGTAGAGCCACCTACTCCCGAAGCCCAAACATAGGCCCCTCTATTAGATATTCCCTCCTCGTCCACAAATGAATACTTCAACCTTGATCTTGCCCTCTACTCCTTGCAAGATCAATACAAGAGAACACCCCCTCCTCCACACATTCCATAACTCAGTGAACTTCTTTCAAAGCTGCCCACCAAAATTGAGTTGTCAGATGTGTCAAAGAAAGTGATCAAGGACATCGATGATAGTCTTGAAGCTCACACAGAACTCATTCAAATGAGACTAACAAAAATGATCAATGCTGCAAATAGTCTCCCAAGCACCCTAAGCTCTGAGCTCACAAAGAAGTTTAGGGAGATCATCAAAGAAATGATTAAGATCATAAAAGACATGGATGCGATCCACTTTCTAGCAGCTAAAAGACACAGGGATGCTGTTCTCGTCTTACAGATGACTCAAGAGGCCCAGAACAAACTTATGTTGGAAAGCATCATCAATCTGCAAACTGTCGTAAAAGAATTCCAACAATTTTACGTCAGCCAAGGACAACAAACTGACAATGTTCTTGACGTCCTCCAACTAAGGGAAGCTCGATCTGATGCTCTGATCAAAGAGAATCGAGAGGGCATTGCTCAAACCCAAAGTCAACTCAATGAGCTTGTCCAAGGAGTAACTCGCCTCTCAGAAGACATTCGAACCCTTGATGCTGACATAAAGGGGGAGAATAAAGGGAAAGGAGATCAAGGCAAAGGTAGAGGCAGAGGCACATTCTTAGCTCAATAATCAAGGACTCTTCCAAGGCAGTATCATCAATAGACTCCAGGATTTGGCCATCATACTCAATGATCTGATGGTGAGAAAATTATCATGGCTTAACCATTAAGGAGTCTAGGGCCAACTCCCAGCTCACAAGAAGTGACTACCACAGGCCTAAGAATGCCAATTGGAGATCCTGCATTCATGAATAGGCATGATCATAATCCGAGACTAACTCAAGGTGAGCTGAAAGATTTAGCCAAGAGAGACGAAGCAAGTAAGAAAATGAGAGCTGAGGAATATGCTAATCCTCCACCAGGCAAAAGGTCGAAGAAACAAAGATAAGTTGAAATTTATTTCTTATTGATGTAACTGAACTTAAATGTAATATCTATCTTCAACATCAATAAATTCATGCTTATTCTCTAGAAATTTCAGCTGCTCACTGAAATATTAAGTCATATTTACTTTCTAGCAATTGCATCTAGATTTTGATAATCATGACAACAAATCTCCTTGGTTATGTCAACATCAAATAGGGGGAGATTGTTGGAGAGTGCATATTTTGATTTGATGTTTAAAGTAAATGCTCATGATTATTTGTAAATTCCTTCAAGGAATATATGTACAAGGACTTAGTGATAGATCAAAATTGTTAGGTTGATCTAAGCTTTTAATGGTTAACATTCTATAATTAAATGTATAGATAAAGAGATCAAAAATGTTAGGTTGATCTATGTCTTGAAATGTAATAGATAGGCTTCAACCAGATCGCAGTCTATCGAGCTGATCAGAAGATTGAATAAGCTAAGGCAGAATCGTAGAGCATTAAAGATCGTAATGTATCTGCCTTGAAGGGCCTCTCCAGAAATCGTAGAGTGGTCCAAAAGTTTATCGAAGCTAACTTAGAGATCGTAGTGTGCTCTCGGAAACGTAGAGTCTGCAAGACAAGCAAGTAAAGATCGTAGTGAGCCAGTCCTTAAGAGAAATCGTAGTGTTCTCATTTGATCAGATCAGGCACCAAGGTGGAAAGACACCACGATCTGAATCATAGAGTATCATCTGCCTATGTCAGAAGCACTGAGCCCTGACCATTTATTTAAAGATAAATCTCAATAAATGTGGAATGAGTTATAAACGTTGAATTCCTCACCAGTCCCAATGGCACAAAAAGATATCCTTAGTATACAACAAAGGAAACGTATTGAAGAAGCTAAGGAAAGGACCATGGGTCAGAGGAAAACACCTTTTCAGGTGTTAGGTGAGAAAGCAGTCAGCTGTGTCAGTGGGCTAGCATACAATTTAGAAGACGTGCAAAAAAGTCTCCATCAAAGTTTAGAAACGTCAAACGCATTTAATGCTTCAACGGATGGCTTCAACAGATAGATTTCAAGGATCACATATATGCAAAACATCTGCAGATGATTCAAAAAGCAAGCATTGAACAAAACACTGAAGAACACTCAACGCTCAACTCTACAATCTAAGAAAAAGAGAAAGCTTGCTCAGCTACTCAGTTCTTTCGAACAAGTGCTTAACAACAACTGAGTAGCATCAACCAAGAACTCAACAACTACCAATCAACTGAAGTAAGAGTTCCAAGTCAGAAGGACTTGAAGAGTTCTAAGTGAACTGTGAAGAACCAAGTCTGCTGGACTTGAAGAGTTCAAGAGTGAACTAAGAAGTTCCTAGACTGCTGGTCTAGAAGGAATCTGTGAGATTCAGAAAGTGTAAAAGATAGCCTTAGTGGATTTCCTACTCGAGGAGTAGAAGAGTGAACTAGGAGCTTTAAGTGCTCTGAACCACTTAAAACTGCCGTGTCTCTTACATAACTGCTATAACTGTTATAATTGCCTCACTCTCATCAACTCACCATATCTAAAAGGGAGATTAAACAAATCATAATTCTGCTGTGTTTTAATCATTATCAAACTAACAAAGTAAAATGAAAAGAATTTTAAATATCTATTCAACCCCCCTTCTAGATAACTATTGTGCCTCCGGGAACTAACACTATTTACTTGGGGTACTTTGCATGACAGAGTACTATTTCACGGGGTACTATTCACAACAAAAGTGATTTCTTTTTTGTCTATATTATTTTTGATACATGAATATCTATTTATTCGTGGTACTTTGCATGACGGGGTACTATTTATTTGGTACTATTCAATCGGGTACTTTTTAGTCAGGGTACTATTCACGGGGTACTATTCACGACAAAATTGGTTTCTTTTCTGACCAAATTATCATTGATATATGAATCTTATTCTTAAATTTGAATCCACGTTTTGATCATCATGTTGACCATTTGGACATTCTTGAACTTTGGATAAATTGAATTATAAATCTCTAATATTTATCCTTGATCTTACTTGATTGATTCTTTATATCATTGTCATTATTCTCATGCTTATATTGCGGTGAAGGTCATCTTTGGACCGTAGTGCATAGATGGACTATTGATTGGTATGATTATGACCATGAATTGTGTATTGGTATAAATATGACCTGTAATGTTACAGACAAATGATGTGGTAAAAGTCATCTTTGGCTTGTAGTGCATAGATGGACTGTTGATTGGTATGATTATGACTAAAAATTGTGTATTAGTATAATAATGACATGTAATGTTATAGACAAATGATGTGGTAAAAGTCATCTTTGGCCCGTAGTGCATATGTAGACTGTTGATTGGTCTAATTATGACCATGAATTGTGTATTGGTATAATCATGACCTATAATGTTACAGACAAATGATGTGATAAAAGTCCTCTTTGACACGTAGTGCAAAGATGGACTGTTGATTATAGGTTTTACAGTTGTATGTCTTTAGCCGTAGTGCAAAGATGAACTGTTGATTACTGGTTTTATAGTTAAACATCCTTGGTTCGTAGTGCAAAGATGAACTGTTGATTATTGGTTTTATAGTTGTATGTCTTTAACCGTAGTGCAAAGATGGACTGTTGATTATTGGTTTTATAATTGTATGTCTTTGACCCGTAGTGCAAAGATGGATTGTTGATTTACGTAATTATAAATATGAATTATGAATTTAACTATAATCTTTGGTGGTTCGGGTGAAGACATTTGATGAAAGTTCTTTTTATCTTGGGTACAACAAAGAACTGTTGATGGGTATTACATTGATGAAATATTAATGATGGACTTTTAATTTGGAGGAGATAGTAGACATTATGTTATACTTTACTCTTCTAATGGATTGTTGGTTCCACTGCAGTTGTTGATCTAAAACTTGTTGTCTATTGTATTCTATCAGATTTTTCCCTGTTGAGGACTAAAGATAATTTGTTCTACATTATCTTAGTGATACTATTCTTTACTGAGCTAGTTGAGCTCACCCTTTTGCTTCATAATTCCTTTCAGGTAATAAGAGTGTACCTGTGTTGAGCGGGGATATCAGGGGAATAGTGTGACGCCCCCAAATTTGGGTCCCTTTGAACCTCGGATCTGCTCCACCACGATACTGCTATCGTCAAACTATTTATATTTTTCATTCATAACTTAATGAATAAAACTTTACTTATTACAATTTAGAATATAAATTCTTTCCAATTCCAGGATCTATGTAATGAGCCCAAACTTTTATAAGTTTCTAATCCTGGTCATTTACTATTCCTGTATTACATCACATTCGATATTATTAAAACCCGGAATAATTTAGACTTTTTCAATCTCTTGGATAAAATCTTTTATTGATTTCATAACTTTGAACCAATTACAATTCTTGAATCAACTATATAATATGGTTCAGTCTATTGGAATTACTGTATAAGATTTTACATCTTGATTTGATATCCTCTATGTATTAACTAATACATCCTTACAATACAACAAGTATTAAACATCGTAAGTATATATCAAGTACACTCCTAGAACCTAAACATGGTTCAAGTAATAATCTAAATAGTATCCTTCGTTGTGAAACTATCTACTTTGTTAACCAAGAAGCACAAAATCTTTACCGTGAGTCTTTAACCTGCAAAAGTGGTTATTTGCAAGGGTGAGCTCGACAGCCCAACAATTCTAACAGTTTTCATGCAGCACATAGTATATAATAACATATTTAGTTCATGCATTCTTAATCAATTAATATTAACTACGCATGTTACTTCACACATAACATGCATAGAAATTTACTTCACAAGCATATCATCAAAGATCAACTTTCAAATTTCATACATAACTTATATACATTTCATATATATACATCAACATTCTCATAGCATAATATAGCTCAACTAATAGTTATAGAATTCATATATCAAATAAAAACTGAAAGACATGCCTGATTCGTAGTTTATCAACTACGACTTAACTGCTTAAAGCTTATTTGCACTGCGTGTATTACTACACAGTTATATAATCATGAATTCATATCCATTAGTCATATATTTCATACGTTCTTAATATAACATTAAATATTACATCATTTCTTAACTAGGTTTGTAAAACCTTCATTTCACTTTCTCATCGTACTTTTAGAATTGCTATGTATGTATATGTATTCCTTAACCATCCGTACTTGACATCAACTTCATATACATTTATCACTCACTTGACTCGCTATGTGTTCGACACATATATAAAGTTTATAGATACGTGATCTACGTCGTTTATATTCAAACTACTTAGTTTCATAATGATTTATTTCAATCAATAAAGCTTAACAACTTTCTTTAATAAGATTCGATGTTATAAGCTTTCAAACCATATATTGGTACTAATAAGCCTCTACTAGTATGCTTCACATAGACATAACATAGTTCAATATTTGAAAACGTATTTTAAACCACACTTGAAACGTCCAATTCATGCTTAGCTAAAAGATGAACATAATCGTCATATTTAGGGGTATAAGGCGTTCAAGTTCACTTTTAAAAGTTATTCTAGGCCAAGGTAAAGAAACTAGGTGCAACTGTTAATCTCATTTCATTGCTAACTAATCCATGAATATATGTTATCATGTTTAGAACCTTAAGTACCCAAATTACTTAAAGTTCATTCTTAAAGTTTCAAGTTTTCTTTAGAAATCATTTTCAACTAAGCTATTGTAAGTTGATAATAAGTAAAGCAACTTTAAATCATTTTTCATTCTTAAGTATACTCATCACTCAACAAGATGTATGTGTTCAAATATCAAAACTTGAAAGACTCAAGGTTAGTCAATATTCATTTTCCAAACTCCAAGTTTCTTTTCAAAACACATACTAAGCCATGCTAAAGCATTCTATAATGAGTAAGGAAATCTTATATGTCATGTCTATTATTATGCATATTTATGTTTTATCACTTAGAATAACATATTCCATCGTCGGGAGCACTATACTTGCGTATGTGCTCGCTCGACGCCCTCCGATGGCCTTCGATTACGTAACAGTCACAAAGATGACTATTTTGACCCTTCTTAATGACCTCAAATTGAAAAACTTAAAGAACAAATGTTGTAGGTCTATTCGTTCTCGTTCCGCATCATCTTTAATAAGAGTGTACCTGTGTTGAGCGGGGATATCAGGGGAATAGTGTGACGCCCCCAAATCCGGGTCCCTTTGAACCTCGAATCCGGTCCGCCACGATACTACAATCGTCAAACTATTTATATTTTTCATTCATAACTTAATGAATAAAACTTTACTTATTACAATTTAGAATATAAATTCTTTCCAATTCCAGGATCTATGTAATGACCACAAACTTTTATAAGTTTCTAATCCTAGTCATTTACTATTCCTATATTAGATCACATTCGATATTATAAAAACGCGGAATAATTTAGACTTTTTCAATCTCTTGAATAATTTTTTTTATTGATTTCATAACTTTGAACAAATTACAATTCTTGAATCAACTATATAATATGGTTCCGTCTATTGGAATTACTGTATAAGATTTTACATCTGGATTCGATATCCTCTATGTATTAACTAATACATCCTTATAATACAACAAGTATTAAACATCGTAAGTATATATCAAGTACACTCCTAGAACCTAAACATGGTTCAAGTAATAATCTAAATAGAATCCTTCGTTGTGAAACTATTTACTTTGTCAACCAAGAAGCACGAAATCTTTACCGTGAGTCTTTAACCTACAAAAGTGGATAATTGCAAGGGTGAGCTCGACAACCCAACAATTCTAACAGTTTTCATGCAGCACATAGCATATAATAGCATATTCAGTTCATGCATTCATAATTAATTAATATTAACTATGCATGTTACTTCACACATAACATGCATATCAATTTACTTCACAAGCATATCATCAAAGATCAACTTTCAAATTTCATACATAGCTCATATGCATTTCATATATATATACATCAACATTCTCATAGCATAAGATAGCTCAACTAATAGTTATAAAATTCATATATCAAATAGGAACTGAAAGACTTGCCTGATTCGTAGTTTATCAACTACGACTTAACTGCTTAAAGCTTATCTGCACTGCGTGTATTCCTACATAGTTATATAATCATGGATTCATATCCATTAGTCATACATTTCATACGTTCTTAATATAACAATAAATATTACATCATTTCTTAACCAGGTCTGTGACACCCCCAAATCCGGGTACTTCAATTCCACGGAATTTGGTGTTCACTATACAAATATCATCTATCTATCTACCCATAATAAATGCAAACCATGCAATAGATAGAAATAAAATCTTCCCCTTAAGGGTTACAACATCCGAATAATAATACAATCCCATGTTAAACTAACCATAAACAACATCACATGCGAAATATAAACAACAAGTCTTAAGTAACATCAATTCTAATTACATCACATAAATAATCAGTCTTCATTACTTGCTAAGCTTGCCCTTGCCTTTACTAGTGAAAGGTTAAATACGCTTTTTTTGTTTTTTAAGCGCAATGTTATTATTATGCAAGAGTGAGCACGATTGCCCACAAGTATAACAATATAACAATGAATAATAACATGCGAGAGAAATAATAACTTCTGAAATAAAAGCTCAACTTTTGAATCAAGAATGAATAACATGAATCAAAAGATTTCTGAGGGTCATAAGACCTTGAACTATGTCCTAGGTTAACAAGGGTTATACTTGAAACCTTTAATAAATCGTAAGACTATGGACCTTTCTACTCGTACTTAGGGGGATCAGCCCTTAGTACTATACTGTGCACAATATCTTAACACTAACGCATAAGTAAATCCCTTTGCAGGGTTGTTCATCTCAGTTTGACATTCGAGTCCGCACCAAAAGGAAGTTTGGTTTGGATAATTCAATAAAGGTTCTGAAATTTAGAACGTTCATCAACTATGGACTAGTCGAATCAATGAGGTTCACTAGTCTAACAAGGTTCAACAATAATGATATTCAAATTGAATAATAATCTCAAGAAGTATACAATAGAACAAATATTGTATAACAATTTCATACTTTGAAAGGATAATAAATCTTTAATATAACAATTCGAACTTGAATAATAGTAATGAGAATTTACTCAAGGTAAATAATAAACTTGAATAATGATAACAAGTAGGGGTAAAAAAGTTGCCTCGTGCATAGATTACACTTTAATTAAACACGTTCTTTGATTTAAATCCCACATATATTTAACGTTCACAATACAAGTCAATTATAACATACTAAACATCACAAGCTTATTCTTTGGCTAACTCAAATTCATGACTATACTTAGTCAGTTACTACACTTATTGTCTCATACTTTACACTTCATAAATAACAAGCTAATTATGTGTTCAATAATTCAATCCACATGCAATTATGTTATTTACATGTTAAACAACTATTTTAACATCTCATTATACTTCTAACATATTTCTATGTTTATTAAATTAAGTTGTTATCACATTGCTAGACTTGAACATTTAAAAAAATAGTTCATTTCTGAACATTCTGGAGAGTGGTATGCCATGATTGCCACTTTTGTCTTCGGTACTTTCGGCATTGGGTTGCGGTGGCGTTCTTGGTAGCGGATGTTAAGGCACTAGATCATGGCAAGACGCAAGACAATGAACCGTAAATACGATATGTTTTGCAGCAATCATATACGATATGTTTTCATGAATTTGATGATATGGTTTTCATAATATATATAATTAAATACGATGTGTTATGTCATAACACATACACAACCCATAATCATTACTCCTATTCCAATTACAGAGGTTTAAACTAAAAACTATGAAACCTATATATATGAAACTTAATGACGTAAAATAGAAATTGGGAAGGAGGAGATTACCCCATAGAGTATAATTTAGTAGGCTTAGATTCCTCACTCTCAATTCTCTTTCACCGACTCACAATTTCTCTCTGACAAACTCTCTCTGATTTTCTCTCTATGAATAGTTTCTAGACTTAGCAATAATGAAAGAAGAATACATATAATAGCACTCGACTGACGCGCATTATGGTCAGTTACCCATCATGGGTTAACTGCCCATAACTCCCACTAAGGCCATGTTTGGCTAGCATAATAGATTTCAAAACTCCTTTAATTTAATAAAGCTTTATCATATAGTTTAATTAATGTCACACCCAAAACAATAATTCAAATATCTTATTTAATTTAAATTAATTTAAATATAATAATTTATCATAAATTCACATAATCATATAATTAATTTTCTCATTAATAAATAATGTCAAATTATTAACTCTCTAATTAATAATTAAATTAATTAAAATAACATTAGGCTTATTAAATATTTCTTTTAATACAATAAGCTCACATAATGACATACTTCGATAATAAAAATTCTTCACATTAATTTAATAAATGTAACACATATAATTAAATTAATCTACCACATCTGCATCAATTAATTATTTAATCTAATAATTAAATCATCGAAAATATTTATTTACTTCAATAAATATTAAGAATTAAATTACAAAAATCTCGTTCAATACATCTTTTCCTCCCTTAAAAGGATTCATCCCCCCGTAATCACGACTCAATAAATTCGACGAATTACATTCTCCCCCATTACAAAGATTACATCCCCGTAATCGCCTTACATAATTAAGTAAATAAATGAGGGTAATTCTTTCACATATTCCATGTAGCTTCTTGTTGTGGTTCCTCCAATTTACCTTAATGTAAGGTATTACTTTATTTCGAGAACTTGTTTTTTTTTGATTGGCCGACAATTTGAGCAGAATTTCTTCGTAAGATAAGTCTTTTTCAAAATGTAGGGTTCGTATTCAATGACGTGCTTGTAATCAGGTTTGTAGGGTCGTAAAACAGAAACATGGAAGACGTTATGGACATTCTCGGTGCTGGAGCTAGGGCTACCTTGTACGCAACTTCTCTGATTCTTCTCAGTATTTCAAATGGTCCAATGAATCTTGGGCTCAATTTCCCTTTCTTTCTGAACCTGATCTTTCCCTTCCAGGGAGAGACCTTCAAGAAAACATAACTACCTGATTCAAATTCGATATTTTTATGATGTGGATCAGCGTATTTCTTCTGTCTATCTTGAGCTGCTACCAGTCGTGCTTGGATAACTTTGACTATTTCTGCTGTCTGCTGTACCAATTCTGGCCCTAGCAATTGCCTTTCACCAACTTCATCCCAGTAAAGTGGAGTTCTACACTTTTTGTCGTATAACGCTTCATAAGGCGGCATGACAATACTAGCGTGGTAACTGTTGTTGTAGTCGAACTCTACTAACGGTAGGTGATCATCCCAATTTCCTTTAAAGTCCATCACACAGGCTCTTAGCATATCTTCTAATGTTTAAATCGTTCTTTTTCTTTGTCCGTCTGTTTGAGGTTGGTATGCTGTACTCATTCGCAATTGCGTACCCATGCATTCCTGAAGACGGTTCCAGAAATTTGATGTGAAGCGCGGATCTCTATTAGAAACAATTGACACCAGAACTCCGTGCCTCAAAACAATCTCTTTTACGTATAACATCGCCAACTGATCTAAGTTGAATCTGATTTTGATCGGAAGGAAGTGTGCGGATTTCGTCAGTCAGTCAACGATAACCCATACTGCATCGTAGCCTTTCTGTGTCGTCGGAAGGCCAACCACGAAGTCCATTGTAATATGTTCCCATTTCTATTCTGGGATCTCTAACGGTTGTAGCAATCCACTCGGTCTCTGATGTTCTGCCTTCACTTTCTGATAGGTCAGACACTTGGGAACACATTCTGCAACATCACATTTTAAATTCGGCCACCAGAAATGTTGTCAAAGATCTTGGTACATTTTGGTACTACCAGGGTGAATCGAATATCGTGAACTATGAGCCTCGCTCAAAATATCTTCCTTAATCTCTTGTACTGGTGGTACCCAAATTCTACTCTCAAATCTCAGTATTCCTTCCTTATCCATCTTAAATCTCGGTTCAGTTCCTTCAGATATCTTCTTTGTCACCTTTTTACATTCTTCATCCTGAAACTGAGCCTCCTTTACTTTATCTAGTAGAGTTGTACCAGATTGCATCTGAAATAGCTTCTCATCAATCTCCATAGGATACTTCACTTCCAACTCTAGTTTCTCTATTTCCGCAATTAGCTCCTCCTGAGCAGTCAACATCATCAATTTCTCATGACCCTTTCTACTTAAGGCGTCGGCAACCACATTTGCTTTACCCGAATGGTATAAAATCTCACAGTCGTAATTCTTAATTAATTCCAACCATCTTCTTTGACGCATATTCAAATCCTTCTGTGTGAAAATATATTTTAGACTCTTGTGGTCCATATATATTTCACACTTCTCCCCGTAGAGATAATGCCTCCAAATTTTCAAAGCAAAAACAACTGCAGCTAACTCCAAGTCATGGGTCAGATATCCCTTCTCGTAATCTTTCAATTGTCGTGATGCATCATACATGAATGACTTTGCCGTTTTGCATCGAAGACACGTACCAAGTCCTTTATGCGACGCATCACTATAAACAACAAAATTTCCTGTATCATCCGGAAGAGACAACACATGGGCTGTACTCAACCTCTTCTTCAATTCTTGAAAGCTTTCCTCACACTTCTTCGTCCAAACAAATTTCACAGCTTTTCGAGTTAAATTCGTTAACGGAGTTGCGATCTTGGAAAAGTCTTGTATGAACCTTCTATAATATCCTGCCAATCCAAGAAAACTTCGTACTTCTGACGGCGTCCTCGGTTGATCCCAGTTAATCACGGCTTCGACTTTTGATGGATCTACCAAAATTTTGTTTTTATCGATCACGTGCCCAAGAAATTGCACTCGTTCAATCCAAAATTCGCATTTCGAAAACTTGGCATACAACTTTTCCCTTCTCAATACCTCCAACGTTAATCTTAAATGCTCTTCGTGTTCTTCTTTGGTTTTCGAATATACCAAAATGTCGTCTATAAATACCACTACGAATTTGTCCAAAAACGGCTTGAACACACCATTCATTAGTCCTATAAATGCTGCAGGAGCATTCGTAAGACCAAATGACATTACAAAAAATTCGTAGTGACCATATCGCGTTCTGAACGCTGTCTTCGGTACATCCTCTGGCCTCACCTTCAGTTGATGATAACCACTCCTCAAGTCTATCTTGGAAAAGTATCTCGCTCCATTCAATTGATCAAAAAGGTCGTTGATCCTCGGTAATGGATATTTGTTCTTAATCGTGACCTTATTCAGTTCTCTGTAGTCAATGTAGAGCCGCATCGATCCGTCCTTCTTTTTCACAAATAACACCGACGCTCCCCACGGCGATACGCTCGGTTGAATGTACTTCTTGTCCAGTAATTCTTGTAGTTGTACCATTAATTCTTTCATCTCTACTGGTGCCATTCGGTATGGTGCCTTAGATATTGGAACAGTTCCGGGCACCAAATCGATCACGAAATCTACCTCTCTATCTGGTGGAAGTCCTGGCAAATCGTCTGGAAATACGTCGACGAAGTCCCTCACAATCAGTATCTCTTTTACCTTCGGACTCTCTTTTCGACTGTCGACTATGTAAGCTAAGTATCCTACATAGCCTTGTCTTAATAACTTCCTGGCCTGCATCATCGTCATACAACTCGCTTGTCTAGGCGACTTGCTACCATAAAACACAACCTTTGACGGAGTCATAAGGTTAATACGCTTCTTTTGGCAATCAATTACAGCCCCGTAATTGAATAACCAATCCATTCCCAATATAACGTCAAATTCCCCAAGTCGAATAGGGATAAGATCTACGTTCATGATATTACCCTTAATATCCACTCTACAGTTCTTATGTATGTACTTAACAGAGATTATTTCTCTATTTGCAATTTCTATGTTTATGGGGTAATCCAATTCATCCCTAGGCAAATCTAAATTCTTAGCAAAGTCATCGGATATAAAGGAACAAGTAGCACCCGAATCAAATAAAACATAAGCATTAATTTTATTGATCGAAATGATATCTGACACCACATCACGGGACTGAACTGCATCCTGTACCGTCATATTGAAAGTCCTGGCGGTCGGTTAGTTTGTTACTGTTGGTCTGGTGATAGTTAAGGCATTTGCACTGTTGTTTCCCCGGTTTCCTCCTGATCCTGACCCTCTCGATCCCTTCTTAGGACAGTCTCTTACCAGATGGTCCTTTAAACCACAAGTAAAGCAAGCACCCTTCTTTGGGTTAGGACAGTTAGGTGCTATGTGGCCTTCCTAACCACAATTGTAGCATACTCTTTTTGCTTTCATACAAACTCCCAGATGGGCTTTCCAGCAGGTCGGGTATGCTTCGATTCTTTTCTTCTGACTACCTTGCTAATTCCCTGATGATGAGTTATCATTCCACCTTTTCTTCTGATTAAAATTTCCACCTCCTGTGCCACTTCCACTAGCCTTGTTATTTACTTCACCTTCACTCTTCTTCTTCTTCGATCTTGATTGTACTTGGTCACGCGATCGCTTCCACCTTCAAATGAGGATGGCCTTTTCCAAGACTACTCAAAGCAAATGTGTTTATCTGAAACATTGATACTTTACTGTATACCCAAGGCTTTAGTCCTTGTTCGAATCTTCTGGCTTTTCTCTCGTCCGTGTGTACTTGATACGGGGCGAACCTCGCTAATTCATTGAATCTAGCCGCATAATCAGGTACGCTCATATTTCCCTACTTCAATTCCAGAAATTGAACTTCCATCTGGTTCTGTGAACTGGTTGGAAAGTACATCTCGAAAAACATCTCTTTAAATCTCTCCCAAGTAATTACACCTTCACCTCCATGAACTTTATTTGCTTGCCACCAATAGCTAGCTTCAGACTTCAGCATAAATGTTGCAAAAGTGGTCTGCTGGTCTTCTCTAACCCTAGCAACGTCGAAAACCTTCTCCATTTCCATAACCCACGTTTGAGCCTCGATCGGGTTCATGGAACCTTTAAACTCTGGCGGTCCCACCGCCTTGAAATCTTTAAACGTAGTATTTGGTGGAGCTTGAGGTTGATTATTCATTGCTCCAGTTAGTAAGTTAACCAACTGCTGCACGGGATTAGCATTGGTATTATTGTTGTTATTTGCTGACTCTTCCTGAACTGGTTGACATTGTTGTCTTCTTCTAGGCGGCATATTTCTGTTAAGAATAATATATGCTTATTAAATCTCTATTAAATTCTCTAAATAGTTAAGACTTAACTCAACAATTTAATATAATCATTTAACACATCATCTCAAACAACTTAATATATTTAATTCAAACTAAAAGTTTTACATCAAACGATAGCATAAGCTGCTATTTACATCCACCATCACGAGATAAAGAATCCACGAGTTTAAATATTAAAATATTCCTTATCTCATAAACATATCGGAATTTACATATAAAAACTAACTAAGTCTTTTACATAATTAAACAGATTATATCACTGTCTGTCAAGGTGCTGAATAGCCTTGCCACGCTCCTCTTCCATGATACGAGCCATCGTCCTGCGATCCAGCATGTACGATGGAAGTCCTTCGAACTGGATGGGGTACCTCAAAACTCGATCCTGGGCCTCATCCATTGCATGATTAAGTGTAGAGTATGTCTCTTCAAGCTTTACCTTCTTTGCACGACCATCATCTTCCTCAAGGTCAACATGACGTGACTCTCTTACCCAACCCTCCTCTGCTATGGCAAGCCTTTCTGAACTCTCTTTCAGATCCTTCTTCAACTTTTCTATCTCTGCGGTCTTATCTTCGGTTTGACCCTTCTCGTGGACCAAATCCCATTCTACATTTCTCAGTCGTGAGTGAAGAGTCGAAATCTCCCTCTCCTTTTCCTCTAGAGTAATCTGCTGAATAATAGCCCGCTCAGTCAGATCCTGCACCTCATCTCGTAACTCCACGTTACGGTCGTATAATGTGTCGTACATCTCAGCATCAATGGAGTGCTGTGATAACTCCTCTTCCTCCTCTTCCTCGTCAAATTCCTCCTCAGGATCCTCCTCAGGATCAGTCTCAGGTTCAGGCTCCTAACCAACAACGGTGATCAATGGAGATGACTCCCTCTGTATCAACTGTTCCCTAATGACATGAATGTCTCTGGGCTCCTCCTCTATAGGTACTATAGGTACTCGGGGTTCCTCCTCCCCTGCTAGACTAGTTTCTCTAATGTTAGACATCCCGACAACAAAATTTTGAGTTTTTAGTTACTAAGTCATACTAGTGAGCACATAATTTAACACATAAGCACATAAAGTCTTTTATTATCTTTAATAAATTATAAAAATTCATTTCCTAGAACTCGATAAGAGTTTTCCATCACTATGTTCTTTCTATAAGGCTACTACCTAAGGTTGTTCCCCACCTAAGGTTCATAACCTCTGACTTTGATACTAACTTGTGACACCACCAAATCCGGGTACTTCAATTCCACGGGATTTGGTGTTCATCATCTAAATATCATCTATCTATCTACCCATAATAAATGCAAACCATGCAATAGATAGAAATAAAATCTTCCCCTTAAGGGTTACAACATCCGAATAATAATACAATCCCAGGTTAAACTAACCTTAAACATATGTGCGGAAATATAAACAACAAGTCTTAAGTAACATCAATTCTAATTACATCACTTAAATAATCAGTCTTCATTACTTGCTAAGCTTGCCCTTGCCTTTACTAGTGGAAGGTTCGTCTGCCCTTTCGTTCTTAACTGCAATGTTATTATTATGCAAGAGTGAGCACGATTGCCCACAAGTATAACAATATAATAATGAATAATAACATGCGAGAGAAATAATAACTTCTGAAATATAAGCTCAACTTTTGAATCAAGAATGAATAACAAGAATCAAAAGATTTCTGAGGGTCATAAGACCTTGAACTATGTCCTAGGTTAACAAGGGTTATACTTGAAACCTTTAACAGTCATAAGACTATGGACCTTTCTACTCGTACTTAGGGGGATCAACCCATAGTACCATACTGTGCACAATATCTTAACGCTAACACATAAGTAAATCCCTTTGCAGGGTTGTTCATCTCAGTTTGACATTCGAGTCCGTACCAAAGGAAGTTTGGTTTGGATAATTCAATAAGGGTTTTGAAATTTAGAACGTTCTGAAATTTAGAAAATAGCAGAGCTAGAAGATTTAGAAAATCCATATTTCTCCATCATCTTCAATCTTTACTCCATTGCTTCACTCTATCAATCTCTAACACCATCAATGCTTACCATACTAAAATTTCTAACTTCACAACATACATATACCTGATATAGTTCATTAAACTTACCACACTTTGGAAATCCAGGAACTTGCCATAATCATATGAGTTTAAGAACTTATCCTAGTCAGACCATAGGCGTCCATTCGCTGAGGGGTTCAAAAATATTTCATATAATTATGAGTCACGAACGTACCATGTGCATGAGTTTTAAGAACTCACGTCTAATCTTAATATTTTCTATCTTAATCTTAATAGTCTCTATCTATCAAATATGATATGAGAAAAGAATCACCTTCTCACCATAAGCATATCGATAGCGCGACACCGACATTCCATTGATTATCATTGTGAGGAATTGAGCCTGAGCACAAAGCCTTTGCCCACACAAAGGTTTGTACAACTCAGCTCTCACATGAGTCCTCAACTGAAATCTAACTTAACTCTATCTCACTCTTAACTTGCTCTTTGCTAGATACGAATTCTTCGTATCTCACCACATACAACTCCTCATGAGTTCATATTATACCATTTCATTGTACAATCTCTTATAGCATCAAGCTATACACACTTAGTCGTTACAGACTATTTATCACTTTATAGCTTAATCTGATCACGTTGTGATCATCAATTTACCTTAGGGTTCTTTCCCTATTATCAACAAAACTCCACTTGAGTTCATTCTTATTATATTTGTCATATTCATCTTATAGACATCATCTTATCATCTTTATTACCAGAGTTGGGAAACTCCTGAATTCTCATTCTCTAGATACTTCAAGATTCTTCTTTGAATATTCACTTATACATTTTAATCTTTATCTTTCTCTTTCTCTCTCTCTCTCATGTTATAGCTTAAGGTACACTTGCCTAAAGTTTATAACCTCATGACTTTGATACCAACTGTGGCGCTTCCCAAATCCAAGGTCCTTTGAACCTCGAATCCGGTCCGCCACGATACTACTATCGTCAAACTATTTATATTTTTCATTCATAACTTAATGAATAAAACTTTACTTATTACAATTTAGAATATAAATTCTTCCCAATTCCAGGATCTATGTAATGACCCCAAACTTTTATAAGTTTCTAATCCTGGTCATTTACTATTCCTGTATTACATCACATTCGATATTATAAAAACGCGGAATAATTTCGACTTTTTCAATCTCTTGAATAATTTTTTTTATTGATTTCATAACTTTGAACCAATTACAATTCTTGAATCAACTATATAATATGGTTCCGTCTATTGGAATTACTGTATAAGATTTTACATCTTGATTCGATATCCTCTATGTATTAAATAATACATCCTTACAATACAACAAGTATTAAACATCGTAAGTATATATCAAGTACACTCCTAGAACCTAAACATGGTTCAAGTAATAATCTAAATAGTATCCTTCGTTGTGAAACTATTTACTTTGTCAACGAAGAAGCACGAAATCTTTACCGTGAGTCTTTAACCTATAAAAGTGGTTAATTACAAGGGTGAGCTCGACAACCCAACAATTCTAACAGTTTTCATGCAGCACATAGCATATAATAGAATATTCAGTTCATGCATTCATAATTAATTAATATTAACTATGCATGTTACTTCACACATAACATGCATATCAATTTACTTCACAAGCATATCATCAAAGATCAACTTTCAAATTTCATACATAGCTCATATGCATTTCATATATATATATACATCAACATTCTCATAGCATAATATAGCTCAAGTAATAGTTATAAAATTCATATATCAAATATGAACTGAAAGACTTGCCTGATTCGTAGTTTATCAACTACGACTTAACTGCTTAAAGCTTATCTGCACTGCGTGTATTCCTACATAGTTATATAATCATGGATTCATATCCATTAGTCATACATTTCATACGTTCTTAATATAACAATAAATATTACATCATTTCTTAACTAGGTCTGTGACACCCCCAAATCCGGGTACTTCAATTCCACGGAATTTGGTGTTCACTATACAAATATCATCTATCTATCTACCCATAATAAATGCAAACCATGCAATAGATAGAAATAAAATCTTCCCCTTAAGGGTTACAACATCCGAATAATAATACAATCCCAGGTTAAACTAACCATAAACATCTGTGCGGAAATATAAACAACAAGTCTTAAGTAACATCAATTCTAATTACATCACATAAATAATCAGTCTTCATTACTTGCTAAGCTTGCCCTTGCCTTTACTAGTGAAAGGTTCGTCTGCCCTTTTGTTTTTAACTGCAATGTTATTATTATGCAAGAGTGAGCACGATTGCCCACAAGTATAACAATATAACAATGAATAATAACATGCGAGAGAAATAATAACTTCTGAAATAAAAGCTCAACTTTTGAATCAAGAATGAATAACATGAATCAAAAGATTTACGAGGTCATAAGACCTTGAACTATGTCCTAGGTTAACAAGGGTTATACTTGAAACTTTTTAACGATCATAAGACTATGGACCTTTCTACTCGTACTTAGGGGATCACCCTTAGTACCATCATCATGCACAATATCTTAACACTAACGATAAGTAATTCCCTTTGCGGGGTTGTTCATCTCAGTTTGACATTCGAGTCCGCACCAAAAGGAAGTTTGGTTTGGATAATTCAATAAGGGTTCTGAAATTTAGAACGTTCATCAACTATGGACTAGTCGAATCAATGAGGTTCACTAGTCTAACAAGGTTCAACAATAATGATATTCAAATTGAATAATAATCTCAAGAAGTATACAATAGAACAAATATTGTATAACAATTTCATACTTTGAAAGGATAATAAATCTTTAATATAACAATTCGAACTTGAATAATAGTAATGAGAATTTACTCAAGGTAAATAATAAACTTGAATAATGATAACAAGTAGGGGTAAAAAACTTGCCTCGTGCGTAGATTACACTTTAATTAAATACGTTCTTTGATTTAAATCCTACATATCAATTACGTTCACAATACCAGTCAATTATAACATACTAAACATCACAAGCTTATTCTTTGGCTAACTCAAATTCATGACTATACTTAGTCAGTTACTACACTTATTGTCTCATACTTTACACTTCACAAAAAACAAGCTAATTATGTGTTCAATAATTCAATCCACATGCAATTATGTTATTTACATGTTAAGCAACTATTTTAACATCTCATTATACTTCTAACATATTTCTATGTTTATTAAATTAAGTTGTTATCACATTGCTAGACTTGAACATTTAAAAAAATAGTTCATTTCTGAACATTCTGGAGAGTGGTTTGCATGATTGCCACTTTTGTATCAGTACTTTCGTATTTGCATGTACATGGTGGCATTCTGTGTAGTGGATGTTAAATAGCGAGATTCACAAGACGCAGCAATGAACCGTAAATACGATATATTTTAAGTTAATCATATACGATATGTTTTCATGAATTTGATGATATGGTTTACATAATATATATAATTAAATACGATGTCTTATGTCATAACACATACACAACCCATAATCATTACTCCTATTCCAATTACAGAGGTTTAAACCAAAAACTTTGAAACCCATATATATGAAACTTAATGACATAAAATAGAAATTGGGAAGGAGGAGATTACCCCATAGAGTATAATTTAGTAGGCTTAGATTCCTCACTCTCAATTCTCTTTCACCGACTCACAATTTCTCTCTGACAAACTCTCTCTGATTTTCTCTCTATGAATAGTTTCTAGACTTAGCAATAATGAAAGAAGAATACGTATAATAGCACTCGACTGACGCGCATTATGGTCAGTTACCCATCATGGGTTAACTGCCCATAACTCCCACTAAGGCCATGTTTGGCTAGCATAATAGATTTCAAAACTCCTTTAATTTAATAAAGCTTTATCATATAGTTTAATTAATGTCACACCCATACACAATAATTCAAATATCTTATTTAATTTAAATTAAATTAAATATAATAATTTATCATAAATTCACATAATCATATAATTAATTTTCTCATTAATAAATAATGTCAAATTATTAACTCTCTAATTAATAATTAAATTAATTAAAATAACATTAGGCTTATTAAATATTTCTTTTAATACAATAAGCTCACATAATGACATACTTCGATAATAAAAATTCTCCACATTAATTTAATAAATGTAACACATATAATTAAATTAATCTACCACAACTGCATCAATTAATTATTTAATCTAATAATTAAATCATCGAAAATATTTATTTACTTCAATAAATATTAAGAATTAAATTACAAAAATCTCGTTCGTCACATCTTTCTCCCTTTAAAAGGATTCTGTCCCCAGAATCACGACTCAATAAATTCGACCCGTTACAAGGTCTGTAAAACCTTCATTTCACTTTCTCATCGTACTTTTAGAATTACTATGTATGTATAGGTATTCCTTAACCATCCGTACTTGACATCAACTTCATATACATTTAGCACTCACTTGGCTCGCTATGTGTTCGACACATATTTAAAGTTTAGAGATACGAGATCTACGTCGTTCATATTCAAACTACTTAGTTTCATAATGATTTATTTCAATCAATAAAGCTTAACAACTTTCTTTAACAAGATTCGATGTTATAAACTTTTAAACCATATATTGGTACTAATAAGCCTCTACTAGTATGCTTCACGTAGACATAGCATAGTTCATTATTTGAAAATGTATTTTAAACCACACTTGAAACGTCCAATTTATGCTTAGCTAAAAGATGAACATAATCGTCATGTCTAGGGGCATAAGGCGCTCAAGTTCACTTTTAAAAGTTATTCTAGGCCAAGGTAAAGCAACTAGGTGTAACTTTTAATCTCATTTCATAGCTAACTAATCCATGAATATATGTTATCATGTTTAGAACCTTAAGTACAAAAATTATTTTAAGTTCATTCTTAAAGTTTCAAGTTTTCTTTAGAAATCATTTTCAACTAAGCTATTGTAAGTTGATAATAAGTAAATCAACTTTAAATCACTTCTCATTATTAAGTATACTCATAACTCAACAAGATGTATGTGTTAAAATATCATAACTTCAAAAACTCAAGGTTAGTCAATATTCATTTTCCAAAACTCCAAGTTTTTTTTCAAAACACATACTAAGCCATGCTAAAGCATTCTATAATGAGTAAGGAAATCTTATATGTCATGTCTATTATCATGCATAGTTTTGTTTTATCACTTAGAATAACATATTCCATCGTCGGGAGCACTATACTTGCATATGTTCTCGCTCGACGCCCTCCGATGGCATTCGATTACATAACAGTCACAAAGATGACTATTTTGACCCTTCCTAATTACCTTAAATTGAAACACTTAAAGAACAAAAGTTGTAGGTCTATTCGTTCTCGTTCCGGATCATCTTTAATTTCCTCAATCGGAGTTCGTATGAACAAGTTATGGCCGTTTTAGCAAAACATATTCTGTCAAATTTTCTCGTGGTTGCCGGTCGGACCACCCCCGGGTAAGGGGTCTTTCCTATAAATAGCCGTCGGTATGGCCTAGCCTCTTGTAAGTGGGAAATTTCATGCCCAGCTACGATCTAACAAGCCAAACTACTTTCTAACCTTCATAATTTGAGTTATACATCTCCAAATTAGTCCGTTTTCGATTCTATGGATTCATAATTCATAGAACTACCATCAACTAACATAAACATTAACTAACTCAAATATGAATCTATAACTCATGTTCATGCAAATGTTCATATTTTGGACAATTTAGCGAAATCATTCACTACGAATTCGTTTCTAAACCAAATTAGTTCGTTTAACTTCCGTTGATTTCGTATTCAACCATATTAACGATGTCTAGCATCGATTCATGGATTATAACAACCCTTAGCCATCAATTTTATGACTCAAAATCTACTTTTTCTAAGAACTTTGTAAAACTTGAATTTAAGAATATAGTTTAAGAATTATACCTTTTGAAGCTAAATTGAAAATCCATGAATCTTAACTTCTGATTTCTTCCACCTTCTCAACCACTCACTCACTAGAATTCTCAGAATTTCAAATGTGAAGAATGAAGGAGGGGGGTCTCTATTTATAGAAGAACCATGAACCAAGTTTGGGTTTTGCTCTATGAATCAAACCAAAGAAAGAAAGAAGAAGCTATTGGGTATAAAGGAGTTGGTAATTGGTTGGTAATTTGCATCATTGTGCCCACTCCCTCCATGATCATTGCCTAGCAAAGCTTGGAAGAAAAAGGAGGAACATAGGCTATAACCTTTGTTCTACACGTGACTGAGGTTTAGGAGTAAACGGGACACTCAATTTGGGACACTCCAATATAACTCAACATTCCATATTATTATTAGCATACTTAGGTTTATATAATATTTTTCCCCAAATGTGCATACATTTGATTATTCCAAATAATATTTACATTAGACTAGAATATAACTTATTTTGGCACCAATATTATTTTCCATAAAATTTATCATCTCAAATATACCCAATTATCATAATTAAAATTAATATCAATTATTTATGAACTCACCATTTATTTTCCCACTAAATCCCCATTTGATTTAACTTCACTAGTTATGCCACATAAGACATAATTATGTGAACTTAGTAATTAATAGCTCACACGTTTATAATAATATAATCTCACAAAATAACATTATTCTCAACATTACATCTTATAACATGGTCATGGAAATGGTCTATTACACCATGTTACATTTTATTATCTCACTTGTACATAATGCTAACATTCAAGCCTTTATACATATATATTCAAATACTTTCTATATTATATAGTTACCATTGAAGTGTCACACTTCAATTTATATCATATAGATGTAGCTACTATATAATATAAAATTATTGCACATACAAAATAATTCCTTCAATTATTCATTCATTAATTTATTTGATGAATGCTTATTCCTTCACTTTGCCACACTAGGCATATCTCACAAGCTTGCTTATCCTTATTCTCATTACTTATTCATTTCCCACCACATTACTATAATCAAAATTATGTACTTCGCCATAACATAACATAAGATGTTTTTATCATGTTTTCTCTAAATATAGGAACTAATCATAATAAAATGATTTACTCATTTTCTCAAGATATTATTCTTAATATAATATCTTTGTATTATAAAAATATTTATATGCACGACACACGTACACACTATATATAGAAAATAAGTTTATTTTCTATTATGATAAATTGTTTTCATCAACTTATATAGCAAATATGTTTTAATATATTTACCATATTATTTAATCCCACACATTACCTTGTGCAAAGCTATATAAGGTAATATCAAAATAATATTCCCCTTTTATTAAAATAATCATATGCTAGAATTTATTTTAATATCCTTTAGTAGAAATATACTATAATCATTTCTCTTTCTTTTTATAGATTGCCTCAACACAATTTATTTAATCTATACATTTAACCATAACTCAATATTTATCTAAAGATATATCTATTTCCTTCTCTCATCAATAACGTACATATATACAAGTCTAAACCTAGCACACATCGAGTCTTTAATAGTATTCAATATAGTACACTGAGTGGTTTCCCACAAACAACCAACAAATTAGTTTCCGTCTCATCTACCCTGTTTTCACAGTGAGTTAGATCGATTACTAATTCGTATATACCTCCGCTATCTGAAGGAATCGTTTAGCCCAGCTCTTATACATCCACCATTAAAGGGTACGGTTGCACTGCCTTAGACTTGACACTTACTTGTACATATATTCAACAAATTGATGATTATCAAAGATATTTAATGTCACCAACTTACTATGATAAAATAATTTCACATAAATTATTTAATATCGATAGATAATTTCTATCCATCTTCTTACTAATTCATCTCTACAATTCATAATAAATATATAATAAGGATATATATATATATTTATTAATCACACCATCACTTATTACATGGCTCATATTACCCTATGTAACATAATACCACATACCTCGTATCACATAAGTATATATATATTTTTATTCGAACCCATCTCATGCTTTAAGAATTTTATTTACTAAATTCTTATTTTAATATTTTCTAAAAATTCAGGTTCTTACAAATAGTGTGATGGTCCGAGACTGTGGAAGTTTTCCAATACATTATAAAGCAACATCTAATTGTATTGAGGACTTAAGATGTTTGTGTCATATTTTATACTTAACTTAATAATTTCTTTTGGTGAACAACAATAGGGTGATGAGAACCTGACTTTAAAAGCGTCAAAAATACACACCATTGGAATGAACAAGATAGTAATATTCTCGTTCTTCTTTGGGGTCTATTGGGTCAACCAAGATTAATGCTCAAGTCCTATGATAAGTATTATAACTAAGATGCATGACCTCCCATGTATGAAGGATTCCTTGAGCGTTTTTCAAATATTTTAATTCCTAAAATAGTTATCGACTGTACCTTTATGTAGAGTATCATTAATTTGGAGTGTGAATACTGTTATTTGTATTGAAACTCACAGCTTATGTGTTGTCATATTTTGCACGATAATTTAATAGTTATTTAACTGAAGTTTGTATTTAAATTCTGTACCGTGTATCTGGCGACTCAGAATGGGTTGTGTGGACCTATTCTAGGGGCGTCACATTTAGTATCAAAGCTTAGAGATATGATATCTGTTAGGTTTTGTAAAAATCAAAGTAGCAATCAAATTGAAAAATTAGCGGAAGCGAAATAAAATCAGATTTTAAATTTTTTTTCACAAACCAATTACCCGGATCATCCTTTATGCATATTATTAATTAAACGAAGAATAAGAAATTATGAAATCATACCATTGTAGAAACGAGCTTCCTCAGGTACGAGTTCACCTCCTACTTAACCGCGATCTCCTTGAATCTCCGGGTAGATTTCTTCCTTTGATCAATGTAAGCCACCCAAGTGTATGGCCTCTAGAGGTGATCCACCTAAAAAGAAGAATTTTCAAGAAGAAGGGGTATTGGCTCAAACCCTAGTTTTTCCTATCTGTATAGAAAAGGAGGCGTACTCTTCAACTCTTGGAATTACGTATATTAGATATCTGATATAAGACTCCTCTTATAAAGATATCATGTAACCCTATTTTAATTAAAATAAGGTATTATTCATTTAATTAAACTCTTTTAATTAAATGGGCTCCCTAATCCTATTAGGGGTAATTAATTAAACTCCTTTAACTAATTTTCCTTCCTAATCCAATTAGGAATAAATGAGAGTACTTATATTAAATTAATTCCTAAACCTTTTTAGAAATTAAAATAATAATAATTGTAATAATATTAATAAGACTCCTCTTATTAATTTATATTTAATATTTCTAAAATATTAAATAATAAATATTAAGCTATTTAATTTATTCTATCACCATAGATTAAATTAAATATACTACTTATATTATTACAATTATGCCATTAACTTCTTAAATAATTATTCTTCCTTTTATGGTGTGACCCTTTAGGTTCTCCATAATAAACCGGTTGTGAATAAATCAATTAGAACAATTCTAATCTCATTTAAATAAATAAATTAAACAAATAATTTATTTAAATAAATAATATTTATTCTACAATAGGGATAAGCTTCCCTAGCGATCAACGACTTTCCAGATAATATAGATTTCAACATTAATCATAAAAGAACCTTTGAGTAAATAGTTACCGTACAATTCAATCCTTCCACTATACAATGTCCCAATTAAATATAAGACATGGAATTACTGTCAAGTCTTATTTTATTTAATTATATGTATTTCGATTCCTAAATGCACAACTCCTAATGAATGCAAATTAGAAAACTACTTTCTAATTTCATTCCACCTTGGCCAAAAATTCCTGGGTTGTCATTTATCGAATCATATAGGACATTTCTCCTTTTTACTAGAAGTGGTAGATTCTTTATTGATCATTCATTATCTTCATATATAACTTATTACACCCAAGCATACCCTTTGATATACTCTAAGAGTCTTAAGGAATAAGTCAAAGTGTAATTCATTATATATAAGATACTATGATGATCTCAAGTCTAAGGATCATTTGTACTACTATCACTACTGTAAATTCCTATTGACAGTAAGTAAAACTCCATTAGGTATTCCTTAGCGAGTCACGTTCAGTGAACTTATTCTCTAATAAGCACCTACATACTTGCTTTAGTGTCTCCACACAAATGATAATGAGATCAATCATCCTCATCCAATGAGCAAACAACATACGTACCAATCTATCCGGATTCATTAATCCCCTTTTTAGTAATCCATTGATTGGGAACATTTTAGTTTTAAGCTATCTAAGAATTTAGATCTCATTAGCATGATCTCATCATGATTCTAAAAGCATTGCTTAAAACTATGGGTTTATCACATATTATTAAAACAGCACCATGTAGATAATAAATTCCTTTTAATAAATAATTCTTTTATTAATAAATAAATAAGATTGATTACACAGTATATGCTTTATCATCATACATGATTGGCTTGTATGCATAATACTTTCAATCTCCCACTTGCACTAAAGTCAATCACCGTGGTATCTAATACCCATCTTCTCTAAGTGACGATCAAACTGCTGTTGTGTTAACGCTTTAGTAAATGGATCTGCATTATTGTCTTGAGAGTCCACATGCTCCGGGGTGACGTCTCTCTCTTCAATGATCTCTACGATCAAATGAAATCGTCGCACAACACGTGTTTGGATTTCGATGAGACACTGGGTTCCTTAGCTTGCAATGTACTCCAAAGTGTTGTCGCGAATAAAGCACCTTTGGTCCTTTAATGCTAGAAACCACACCAAGTTGGTAATGAACTTCTTCATCCAAACGACTTCCTTTGACTTCACTTGCGCCTATGTACTCTGCCTCATCATCCTTTGAATCAAGAATTGTTTTTTGCTTGGAACTCTTCAACTCACTGCGCCACCGTTTAAGGTAAACACATACCCAAACAGTTCTATGTCATCTTGGTCTGTTTGAAAACTTGAGTGCGTGAAGCCCTCTAGTTTTAATTCGGACCCATCGTAGACAAGAAATACATCCTTAGTTCTTCTTAAGTACTTTAGGATATTTTTCACCGCCTTCCAAAGTGTTCTTCTCCGGATTCGACCGATATCTCGCTTGTTACACTAAGTGCATGAACGACATATCCGGTCTAAGTACATATCATACCAGTACATGATAGATCCTATTCTTTGAAGCATAAGGAATCTTACTCATACGGTTTCTCTCCTCAGTGTCTTTGGGGCTTGTTTCTTGGAGAGATGTATTCCATGGCTCATCTAAGATGAGACCTCTTTTGGAATCTTCCATGCTAAACCTCTTTAGCATCAAGTCAATATCGTTCCTTGGGACAAGCCAAGCATCCTTTTAGATCTATCTCTATAGATCTTTATCCCCAAAATATAGGATGCTTCTCCCAAGTCCTTCATGAAGAAGTGTTTAGATAACCAGATTTTAATTGATTGCAGCATAGGAATATCATTCCCTATCAGTAATATATCATCAACATATAATACAAGGAATGAAACAACGCTCCCACTAACCTTCTTGTACACACATGGTTCATCCTCATTTTTGATAAAATCAAACTCTTTGATTGTCTCATCAAAACGGATGTTCCACCTACGAGAAGCTTGCTTTAATCCATAAATGGATCGTTGTAGCTTACAGACTTGATTTGTTCCAACCTTTGAAACAAATCCCTCTGGTTGTGTCATATACACATCCTCCTCAAGTTTCCCATTGAGGAAGGCCGTTTTCACGTCCATCTGCCAGATTTCGTAGTCATGGTAAGCTGCAATCGCAAGCAAAATCCGAATGGACTTAAGCATTACATCTTTGGTGAAAAGGTTTCGTCATAGTCAACTCCTTGTCTTTGTTTGAAACCTTTTGCAACCGATCAGACCTTATAGGTCTCTACCTTCTTGCCGTCTGCTCCAGTCTTTCTTTTAAAGACCCATTTACACCCAATAGGCTTAATGCCTTCAGGTGGTGAGACCAAAGTCCATACTTGGTTCTCATACATGGAGTCCATCTCGGATTTCATGGCTTCTTTCCACTTCTACGAGTCTTTACTACTCATAGCTTTATTCAGTAATTCAATGGATCATCATCATCGTGATGCGTACCTCATTGTCATCTTCTATGACAAGTCCATACTGTCTGGTATCTTTGGTACTCTTCAGATTCTGAATTTAACGTGTGGGTACGAATGAATCTCTACTTGGTTAGGTACCCCACTTTGATCCAGTAGTATTTTGTGGTTCTTGAACCTCTTCAAGATATATCTTACTCCCATCGACCCCTTCAAGGATAAACTCCTTTTCCAAGAAGGCGCATGTTTCAAAACAAACACCTTTTGATCGGTTGGATGATAGAAATAATACCCGATGTTTTTTAGGATATCCCACAAATCTACATTTGTCGGATCTAGTATCACGATTTTATCGTTTTCAAACTTTTTGACATAAGCTGGACAACCCCAAGTCTTAACATGCTTAAGATTTGGTTTCCTCCCTATCCATAACTCATATGGGGTCTTGGGGACGGATTTTGTAGGTACCTTGTTAAGTAGGTATGCAGTTGATTCTAGGGCATATCCCCGAAGGAAGCTGGAAGGTCGGTAAAAAACTCATCATAGATCGAACCATGTCCAACAATGTTCGATTTCTCCTTTCAGATACACCATTCATCTGTGGCGTCCCTGGTGGAGTCCATTGTGAGATTATACCATTTTCTTTGAGACAATTGAGAAACTCACCACTTAAGTATTCTCCTCTCGATCGGATCGAAGAATCTTAATACTCTTACCGGTTTGCTTCTCAACTTCACTTACGAACTCTTTGAACTTTTCAAATGATTGATTTGTATTTCATTAAATACACATATCCAAATCTTGAGTGGTCGTCGGTAAATGTAATAAAATAAGAATACCCCTCCTCGTGCGAGTCGTTGTCATGGGTTCACATACATACGTGTGTACCAAGGCTAACAACTCAGTAACTCTTTCTCCTTTTCCACTAAAAGGATATTTAGTCATTTTACCCATGAGACAAGATTCACGAGTTAGATATGATTCATAATCGAGATAGCTCTAGGAGCCCATCTTTATGCAACTTGGATAATCTTGTTTCATTAATATGACCGAGTCTACAGTTCCACATGAAGGTATAATTAACATCATCTCTTTTCCTTTTCTTAGTTTGTTCAATTTGAAATATATTTTCATGCAAGTCAAGTATATAAAGCCCATTTCGCAAATTACCAACACCATATAAAACATTATCATTATAAATAGAACAACTGTTGTTCTTTATTATAATATTAAAACCATCCATATCCAATCTGAGAGATAGAAATAATGTTTCTAATGATATTTGGAACAAAATAACAATTATTTAAATTAATGAACTTGCAGTAAGCGTGCTAAACAATAAGTCCCTACAACTAATGTAGCAACCTTTGCTCCATTTCCCACTCGTGAGACGACCTCATCCTTCTTTCGACTTTCTACTACGACCGGTCCTGCGATATTATTACATATGTGAGAACCACATTCGGTATCCAATACCCAAGTAGAAGATTGACTTTCAGAAAAATTAATTTCAATCATAAACAAACCTTGATTAGGATTCGAAGCTTCTCCAAGCTTCTTCTGCTTTTGTTCTACAAGATAATCCTTGCAGTTCCTCTTCCAGTGACCCGACCTATTGCAATGGAAGCAAATTCCTTTGCTAAAGCTGGATCAGGTTTCTTTGATCCTTCACTTTCGCCTTTCCCTTAGCCTTCTTGGATTTCTTCTTTTCAGAAGATACCTTGGGCCTCTTCCTTTTCTTGGAAGAATCATCCACCAGTAAGACATGGTTCTTCTTGGATGGGAAGTGACCTTCAGCAGTTTTCAACATGTTAAGTAATTGAGCGGTGACATCCAACTTATTCATGTGAAAATTCACAACAAATTGTGAGAAGGTGTCCGGGAGTGATCGCAAGACTAAATCTTGACTCAATTCTCCATCCATGGCGAACCCAAATTTGTCCAAGACGTTCAATCAGATTGATCATCTTTAGGACATGAGTCTCAATTCAGTAGTGCCCTCGGTCATCCAGAGATCGGAAGAGCTCCTTAGATATTTCATATCTAGATCCTACTTTTCTCACCATACAACTCTCGAAGGTGCAGTAGCATAGTAGGAGCATCCATGTTTTCATGCTGACGTTGAAGCTCGTTACTCATGGATGCGAGCATGATGCATTGAGCCACAGATGCATCATCTTGCCACAGTTTAAAAGTAGCAATCTCTTCCTCAGAGGCTGTCTCTGCAACTTTTGCAGGTACGGGCGAATTTAGGACATAAGAAATCACTTCAGCAGTGAGAACAATTCTCAGATTCCTTAACCAGTCCGTGTAGTTCGGTCCGGTCAGTTTGTTAGCATCAAGTATGCTACGCAGTGAAATTAGTGAATGTGACATTTTCAAAATTCTGCATGTAAAAAGACAATATTTTAGCAAACATTCATTTAATTAATTACCAAAATAAATTAGGTCTTATTTTATATTGGTATCTTCCACTATTTTCTTCAAACTATATTACCCTCATTTATATAGTTTACGCAAAATCTAATTAAAGTTTTTGCTAGTGAGAATAAGGATCCCATTTCAAATATATATAGCCTTGTGGTGACACAACAAACTATATATAAATAAATAGGTAGACAACTCCTTGTCAATTACATCAACATATAAGTCCTTATGTTTTGCCTCTTAGATTATTTTGATCAAGTGGTGGCACATCAGAATCAAAATTATCTAAGTTAAGTCAACCTAGCACTTCCGTATATTCAAAAAAGAAAAATATCGCCCTTGTGGTGACACAACAAAACAATATTGTTCAATTTTCTTTATAAGCATCAAATGTGATAAATTAACATCTTAAATACTTAATACTTGCCTTGTGGTGACACAACAAACTCATATTAAATATTTAATACTCTATTAATTTTATCATGCTAGAAAGCGACGTTCAATATTCTAAATATCTTTGAACGCTTAAGACTTAATATAAAAAAAAACTTTGAGGATTTGTTATTATTTGTCTCATCTTGTTTAGCTGGCAGCATGCAAATATATATATAAAATACGCCTCATATTATTAAACATGCCAAGCATGTTTGCAGCTATATAATATATATAATACTAGCATGCACATATAGAATACTATATTCTACCCGGATTGATTATGGACTTTTATTCTAGTTTGGTTCACTAGAGCCACCAAGTGAACCAAAAGGTCAAACCCTAGGGTGCAAAGAATAAACATTTATATATAACTATTACATTTAAACCGGGCTCCATTACAAAGCGGGTCTTTTAGCGCTCCTTGCTCCTTGATCTTGGTTCTTGAAAAATTCTAACTAGTCCTATTACATAAACTATTTAATTTAAATAGAAACCTTGATCGTGATCGAGGGAAGTACGTAGAGAGATAGAATTTACATCAAGAAGAAAACCGAAAGAAAAGGCGAGGTACGCACCCATTTAATAAAACCCATTCATTCAAACATCCAACCAAAATAAATCCAATCACATTGGTCAATTGTCCATAATCAATCTCATTTATTATCATACATATCACCATATGTATCAATAAATAAAATCATTCCATATATATATGAATATCATTTAGTGGGCAATTTTATGTTGCATGAAATCCAATTTCAAGATTAAAATAAACTATTTATTTTAATTATAAAATTATTAAAATAATATATACCAATTCCTGTTGGGCTTCACGGTTCGATTTATATATCTAAATATATAACGTAAACCACGTGATCTGCGCAAAATATATATATTACAGTAGTAATCAAAGTATCCTACATGATCACGTTTTTTTTTTTTGAAAAAGGAAATCATTCACCTGAATACATTAAGGTAATAACATATATCATATATATATATATATATATATATATGATATTAATTGAGCCGTACAGAATATGTGAAATCACATAAAACCCGGCTGTATCAAATCCTTAAAAAAAACGTGATTCCTTGTTTTAAAAAAAATCTGTAACAAAACATTTTTCGGCAATTTTTTTTTTTCAAAATTAATAATTTTACACGACAAATTATGCCCAATAAATTATTCAAAATACATACTCATATATATATGGAATCAAAACAATTAATAATTTGCATAAAGTTTGGCTCATGATACCACTGTTAGGTTTTGTAAAAATCAAAGTAGTAATCAAATTGAAAAATTAAGCGGAGCGAAATAAAATCGATTTTAAAATTTTTTCACAAACCAATTACCGGATCATCCTTTATGCATATTATTAATTAAACGAAGAATAAGAAATTATGAAATCATACCATTGTAGAAACGAGCTTCCTCGTGTGCGAAGTTCACCTCCTACTTAACCGCGATCTCCTTGAATCTCCGGGTAGATTTCTTCCTTTGATCAATGTAAGCCACCCAAGTGTATGGCCTCTAGAGGTGATCCACCAAAGAAGAAGAATTTTCAAGAAGAAGGGGTATTGGCTCAAACCCTAGTTTTTCCTATCTGTATAGAAAAAGGAGACGTACTCTTCAACTCTTGGAATTACGTATATTAGATATCTGATATAAGACTCCTCTTATAAAGATATCATGTAACCCTCTTTTAATTAAAATAAGGTATTATTCATTTAATTAAACTCTTTTAATTAAATGGGCTCCCTAATCCTATTAGTGGTAATTAATTAAACTCCTTTAACTAATTTTCCTTCCTAATCCAATTAGGAATAAATGAGAGTACTTATATTAAATTAATTCCTAAACCTTTTTAGAAATTAAAATAATAATAATTGTAATAATATTAATAAGACTCCTCTTATTAATTTATATTTAATATTTCTAAAATATTAAATAATAAATATTAAGCTATTTAATTTATTCTATCACCATAGATTAAATTAAATATACTTACCATATTATTACAATTATACCCTTTGATATACTCTAAGAGTCTTAAGGAATAAGTCAAAGTGTAATTCATTATATATAAGATACTATGATGATCTCAAGCTAAGGATCATTTGTACTACTATCACTACAGAATTCCTATTGGCGGGTAAGTAAAACTCCATTAGGTATTCCTTAGCGAGTCACGTCAAATTGAACTTATTCTCTAATAAACACCTACATACTTGCTTTAGTGTCTCCACACAAATGATCATGAGATCAATCATCCTCATCCAATGAGCAAACAACGACGCGTACCAATCTATCCAGGATTCATTAATCCCCTTTTAGTAATCCATTGATTGGGAACATTTTAGTTTTAAGCTATCTAAGAATTTAGATCTCATTAGCATGATCCCATCATGATTCTAAAAGCATTGCTTAAAACTATGGGCTTATCACATATTATTAAAACAGCACCATGTAGATAATAAATGCCTTTTAATAAATAAATCTTTTATTAATAAATAAATAAGATTGATTACACAGTATATGCTTTATCATCATACATGATTGGCTTGTATGCATAATACTTTCAATATCTGTCGGAGATCTGAGATTAGAACTAGGAGGGGAGAGACGAGTAATATCCTTCGCTAGTGTGTGTCCTACCTAAGCTGAATTTTCTTAATAAGTTGACAAATTATGATATGTCAATTAACATTTGTTTTGAAGCTGTAGTCTGGAATGATAACTGAAATCCAAGAGATGAGCAATGGAGAAATCATGATACAAAGGAAATTACCGAGAAGATAGAATCTGAAATGAAAGCAATGTATTCTCACCTCTTCGAACTACCAGGTACGTAAATTTCGGGGACGAAATTTCATAAGGAGGGGAGATTGTAAGACCCCGAATTTTATGAAATAAAAGTATTCAATTTTCTTAATCAGTAAATGGTTAAATTGATAAAAGGTTAAAGTTAAGGGTGATATTTGAAAATTGAACAAAGTAAGCAAGTTGTCATAAAATATTCGTTTGGATGGGAATATTCTTTTTTCTCGTGAAATATTCGTATGATGGTACAATTATTGACGGAATAACTGTCGGATATAGAAAGAGACATAAATAACCTTTTAATAAAAATAACGACAAAACTTTTACCATTAAACTGTTGAAATATCCGGTAATAGAAGAACAGTAATACACATTGTTGAACAGTAGCACACGATATTGCACAGTATCTCTGATTATTGATGCTTACGAAAGAAGTCACTCAGTTTGTTCTATTATTGGCACAGTATATCTGTACAATATTTTATATTATGAAATTAATAATTAAGACGACACAGTTATTCATATTATTATTTGTATTATTGACAATGTCTAGAAAGTTCTATCGAGGAAAGGGGTTAGGTTATTTAATTGCGCGCCAATACAGAGAAATCCTTATCGGAAAGCCCCGTCTTTCCTAGGAATGATCTGGTTGTCAATATTGTGAGTTATAATATTAATGATGAATAATGGTTAACAGATTAAAAATATGTTGATTAAAGATAAATGATTTGTGGTAAATATTTATTCAATTTTTGATATAAATATAGGGATTTGTTATGAGGCGTTTGTTATAAATTTGGCTTATTATTCCATAAGGAGATATGCTAATTTTTCAGACCGTCGGTTGAAGTTATAATAATAAATCAATATAGACCGTTAGTTGAAGTTATAATAGTAAATCAATATGTACTGTTGGTTGAAAGTTATAATAGTAAATCAATATGGACCGCTGGTTTAAAGTTATAATAGTAAATCAGTATGGACCGTTGCTTTAAGTTTTAATATTAAATCAATATGGACCGTCCGTCTTAATAGTAAATCAATTTAGATCGTTCATGAATTAGTTAGTATATAGTACATTCTCCTATAAATAGAAGGTCATTCCTGAAAGTAGTATGCACACAAGCCAATCATGTTTGATGATAAAGCATATACTTTGTAACAATCTTATTCATTTATTAATAAAAAGTATTAATTTATTAAAGGTTTTTTATTTATCTACATGATGTTGTTTTATAATATGTGATAAACCCATAGTTTTAAGCAATGCTTTTAGAATAATGATGATGATCATTCTAATGAGATCTAAATTCTTAGAAAGCTTAAAACTAAAATAGTTCCCAATCATTGGATTACTAAATTGGGGATTAGTGAATCCAGGATAGATTGGTACATCGTTGCTTGCTTCATTGGATGAGGATGATTGATCTCATGATCATTTGTGTGGAGACACTAAGGCAAGTATGTAGGTGCTTATTAGAGAATAAGTTCATTGAACGTGGCTCGCTAAGGAATACCTAATGGAGTTTTACTTGCTGTCAATAGGAATTCTCAGTAGTGATAGTAGACAAGTGATCCTTGGACTTGAGATCATCATAAGTATCTTGTGTATGATGAGTTATACTTTGACTTATTCCTTAAGACCCTTAGGGTATATCAAAGGGTATGCTTGGGTATAATAAGTTGTACATGGAGATAATGTATGATCAATAAAGAATCTACCACTTTATTAAAAGAAGAGAAATGTTCTATGTGATTCGATAAATGACAACCCAAAGTAGTCCTTGGTTAAGGCGAATGAAATTAGAAAGGAGTTTCTAATTTGCATTATTTGGAGTTGTGCATTTAAGGATCGAAATACATATAATTAAATAAAATAAGACTTTGTGGTAATTCCATGTCTTATATTTAATTGGGACATTGTATGGTGGAATGATTGAATTGTCTGCAGTAACTATTTACTCAAAGGTTCTTTAATGATTAATGTTGAAATCTATATTATCCGGAAAGTCGTTGATCGCTAGGGAGGCTTATCCCTATTGTAGAATAAATATTATTTATTTAAATAAATAAATTATTTAATTTATTTATTTAAATAAGATTAGAATTGTTCTAATTGATTTATTCACAATAGGTTTAATATGAAGAACCTAAAGGGTCACACCATAAAAGGAAGAATAATTATTTAAGAAGTTAATGGCATAATCGTAATAATATGTTATGTATATTTAATTTTAATCTATGGTGATAGAATAAATTAAATAGCTTAATATTTATTATTTAATATTTTAGAAATATTAAATATAAATTAATAAGAGGAGTCTTATTAATATTATTACAATTATTATTATTTTAATTTCTAAAAGAGTTTAGGAATTAATTTAATATAAGTACTCTCATTTATTCCTAATTGGATTAGGAAGGAAAATTAGTTAAAGGAGTTTAATTAATTATCTCTAATAAGATTAGGGAGCTTAATTAATTAAAAGAATTTAATTAATTAAATAAATCTCAATTCCTTAATTGTTAAGGTGGGTTGCCCACATCTATAAATAAGAGGAGTCTTATTATGGGTGGGTTGGTTGTTGACTTTTACAACATACGTAATAATTCCAATAGTTGGAGAGTACGCCCTTTTTCTATACAGATAGGAAAAACTAGGGTTTGAGCCAATACCCCTTCTTCTTGAAAATCCTTTTTCCTTGGTGGATCACCTCTAGAGGCCAAATACTAGGGTGGCTAACGTTGATCAAAGGAAGGAACCAAACCCGGTGGATTCAAGTTGAACGTGAAAAGGATTGGAGGTGAACTTGTACCTGAGGAAGCTCGGATCTTCAAGGGTATGTTTCTTATTCATCTTTTTCGTTTAATTAATAATTGTGCATAAAGGGTGATCCGGGTTTATGGTTTGTAAAATTTTAAAACTCTGATTTATCTCGCTTCCGCTTAATTTTTGCAATTTGATTGCGTTCATGAATATTACAAACCTAACAGTGGCATCATAGCCAAACCTTTATGCGAATTATTAATTATTTTAATTTGATATGTATATTGATATGTTTTTAGAACAATTTAATTGGGCATAATTTAATTGTATAAAATTTAAATAAAAAAAAAATCGCGAAATTGCAGTACTGCGTTTTGTAAAAACAAGCTGCTGATTCGTGGGTAATCAAGGCATTCATGGTTTTTCATGGCAGCTGTACGTTTTTTTTTAATCATGCACGGAAGTGTTTTTTTTTTCCATGTTCATTCCTTCATACAATTTGAAAACGGATACAGCGAAAGAAAAAACAAAAGGGGATCACGTGAATACTTGTTTATCATGTAAAGTTAATATCAAGCTTACGTAAAGTTAATATGCAATCCGGGTAAGCATATAATGCTTGCTTACGTGGAGAAATAGGCTTAATGTATTTGATTTGATTGTATTATATATATATATATATATATATATATAATACAATAATTATATTATAATTAAAATAAAAGTTTATTTTAATCTTAAAATAAAAAGTTTATTTTAATTTAAAAATTAAATTTCATGCTAACTAATTAGAGTTGGAATTGGATTCCGTGATAACTAATTGGAGTTGAAATTGAATTCTATGTTTTCTTAAATAAAGGAGTTTATTTAAATATGAAATAAGATTTCATATTATTCAAAATAAAAGAGTTTATTTGTGAATAGGATAGAGAATCCAAATTTCCTTAAATAAAGGAGTTTATTTAAATATGAAATAAGATTTTATATTATTCAAAATAAAAGAGTTTATTTGTGAATAGGAAAAAGAATCGCTTTTTCCTTAAAAAAAAGAGTTTATTTAGATATGAAATAAGATTTCATATTATTCAAAATAAAGGAGTTTATTTGTGAATAGGAAAGAGAATCCGTGTTTCCTTTAATAAAGGAGTTTATTTTTATTTTTACATGGAATTGGATTCCATAATTAATTAAAATAAAGGAGTTTATTTTGATTAAAGATTTTGATTAAAATAAAATAGTTTATTTTATTCAAAATTGGATAAATTAAAATAAAATAGTTTTATTTTGATTTAAATTTGGATTAAAATAAAGGAGTTTATTTTAATTCAAAATTAGATTTTATACTAACAAAATTTTGCCCATTAAATGATATCAATATATATATTAAATGTTTATTATTCATAAGATGAATGTTATTTATTGATGCATATGATGATGTGTATGATAATAAATGGGATTAATTATGGACTATTGACCAATGCGATTGGATTTTATTTTAGTTGGATGCATGAATGTATGGGTTTTATTAAATGGGGTCTGCGTACCTCGTCTTCTCTAATTTTTTTCTTAATGTAAATTCTATCTCTTTCCTATGTACTTCCCCTTGACTGCTGATCAAGGTTTCTATTTATTTTAAATAGTTCTGTAATAGGAATAGTTAGAATTAATTTTGAAAAATTGGAGATCAAGGAGCAAGGAGCGCTTGAAGACCCGTTTGTAATGGAGCCCGTGTTTAAATGTAATAGTTATATTTAAATATTATTTCTTGCACCCCCTAGGGTTTGACCTTTTGGTTCACTTGGTGGCTCTAGTGAACCAAACTAGAATAAAAGTCCATAATCAATCCAGGTAGAATATAGTATTCTATATGTGCATGCTTATACTATATATATTATATATTATGCAAACATGCTTTGCATGTTCATTAATATGACACGTATTTTATATATATATGTGCATGCGCGCTAAACAAGATGAGACAAATTAATAACAAACCCCTCAATTTTTTTTATATTAAGTCCTAAGCGTTCAAAGATATTTGGAATATCGAACGTCGCCTTCTAGCATGATAAAATTAATAGAGTATTAAATATTTAATATGAGTTTGTTGTGTCACCACAAGGCAAGTATTAAGTATTTAAGATGTTAGTTTAACACATTTGATGCTTATAAAGAAAATTGAACAATATTGTTTTGTTGTGTCACCACAAGGATGATATTTTTCTTTTTTGAATATATGGAGTGCTAGGTCGGACTTAACTTGGATAATTTTGATTCGGATGTGCCACCACTTGATCAAAATAATCTAAGAGGCAAAAAAAAAGGAGTTGCATAGTTGATGTAATTGACAAAAGTTGTCTACCTATTTATTTATATATAGTTTGTTGTGTCACCACAAGGCTATATACATTTGAAATGGGATCCTTATTCTCACTAGCAAATCTTTAATTAGATTTTTTTGCCGAACTATATAAGTGAGGTAATATAGTTTGAAGAAAATAGTGGGAGATACCAATTTAAAACAAGACCTAATTTATTTTGGTAATTAATAAAAGAATGTATGTTAAAATGTTGTTAATTACAAATTCATTTACGGAATTTTACAATGTCTAAAATTACTATCACTGCGAAGCATATTAGATGCTAAATTAACGGAATCAATTAAGCGGATTGGTTAAGGAATTTGAGAATAGTTCTCATAGTGAAAAGCTATCTTATGTCCTTATATCGCCTATCCTCGCAATGGTTGCGCATAATGCCTTTGAGGAAGAGATTGCTACTTTTAGAAAGTGGCAAGATGATGCACTGATTGGCTCGATGCATCATGCTCGCATCCATGAAGTAACGAGCTTTAGCGCCAAGACATGAAACTATGGATGCTCCTACTATATTCCCGCACATCAAGTAGTTGATGGTGAGGAAAGTGGGGACCGATAGATATCGAGATATCTAAGGAGCTCTTCCGATCTAGAATGGCCAATGGCACTATAGTATGCATAAAAAGTTCTTAACATAATCAATTTGATTGATCAATTAGGACAACTGGTTTTGTCATGGATGGAGAGTTTAGCCAAGATTTGATCTTGCACTCACTCCCGGACTCCTTTCACAATTGTTGTGAATTTTTTATATAAACAAGCTAGATATCAGCTTCGTTGATTTGCTTAACATGTTGAAAAATGATGAGAGTCACTTTCCAACCAAGAAAGACCATGTCTTACTGGTAGGGGCCAAAGGATCTTCTGAAAAGAAGAATGATTCAAAGAAGGTAAATAGAAAGGCATAAACAAAGGATAATAAGAACAAAACTGATACGGATAGCAAAGGAGCTTGCTTCCACTACAATAAGCCTGGACACTGGAAAGAAACTGCAAGAAGCATCTTGCAGAGGCTAACCAAAGAAGCTTAGTGAAGTTTCGGTTACAAATACAAATTTGTTCATGATTTAAAATAAATTTTTCTTTAAGTCAAGGTTCTACTTGGGTATTGGATACCGACTTTGGTTATCATAAATATAGATTTATGAAGGGACCAAGCAGAAGTAGAAAGCTAAACAAATATAAGTTATCCTATGTGTGGGAAATATAACAAAGGTTGCCATATTAGCCATAGAAACTTATAGTTTAGCAATGCCTACGAGCAAATCTATTAAGTCAATAAGTTGTTATTGTATTCCAGGTTCTTGTTAAAATATTATTTCCATTTTATTGTTGGACAATGAAATCTTTGGTATTATAATTAAGAACAATTGTTGTTCTATTTATAATAATAATGTTTTGTATAGAATGGAATATTACTTAATAAATTTTGTATACTTGACTTACATGAAAATAATTTTGCATATTGAACAAATTAGTATAAGAAAAGGAGATGATTATTCAAAGAGTTGAATGTGTGTATTTCTTTGAAATACAAGTGTGAATTATTTGAAAGGTTCAAAGAATTGTATGAAACAAATTGACAAAGTATTAAGATTCTTTGATTAGATCAAGGAATAAATACTTGTGCAATAAGTTTCTAGATCATCTCAAATGGTTTTCTCATAATGGACACCTCATGATACGTAATAATTTATTGATGTATCCGAAAGGAAAAATCATACCTTGTTGAACATGGTACGGTCCAAAATGATTTTACCGAGCATTCCAAAGTATCCTTCAGGATCATGTCCTAGAAATGGGCTGATATCTACGAAAAAGGTAACCTCAAAATCCAAGCACCAAGACTCCATAAAAGTTATGGATGGGGAGGATTCCTAATCTTAAGTATGTTAAGATAAGGGGTTGTCCAACTTATATGAAAAGGTTTCGAAGGATAAGCTTGGGACAAGATTTGACATGTACAGATTTGTGGGACATCCTAAAGTAAGTTTAGGGTATATGTTCTATAATTCTACTTAGCAAAAGGTGTTTGTTACGAAACACGCTGCCTTCTAAGATAAAGGTGTTTATCATTAAAAGGGGCTAGTGGGAGGATAATAGATCTTGAAGAGTTCAAGAACCACAAAACACTATAAGTCAAATAAGAGGAACTTGTAGATAGACCTATTGTACCACAACTGAATCGTAAATCTGGAATAGTACCAAAGATACCTAGGAGGTATGGATTCATCATGGATGATGATGATGAGGTACACATCATAGAAGATGATGATCCAGAGTTACATTCGATGAGGTAAGACTTCTAGTGTATACAAAAGGGTCAGTGGGAGCGTCGTGAAATTTCTAGTATTATATGTTGATATATTACGGATGAGGAATAACTTATCAATGCTACAATCAGTAAAGATAAAGTTGTCTAAAAATTCCTCCACGAATGATTTGGGAAGAGTATCTTAATTGGGGATAAAATCTATATAGATAGATTCAAGAGGATGCTCGACTTAACCCAAGGAATGTATATTCATTTGGTGCTAAAGTCATTTAGCATGGCAAGCTCCAAGAGATGTTTCATGTTGATGAGCCATGGAGTGTATCTCTCTTAATAGTCCCCACAAACTATTAAAAGAAGAGAGATCGCATGAGTGACAATCATGTATACAATGAAATGTACGAGACCTGATGTTGATCAGTCATATTATGGAGAAGTTCATTATGAGTCAGTGAAAAACATCTTAAAGTGCTTAACCGGCACTAAGGATGTGATCATATTCATGATGGGTCTAAATTAAAACTAGAGGGCTTAACAGACTCAAGTTTTTCAGACAGACCAAGATGACAGAAAAATCCACTTTAAGGTAAAAAGCGTTATCTTTGAGCAGGTGGTGCGTTGAATTGGAAAGGTTCCAAACAAAGAAAGAGTTCTTTGGTTTAGTGATAAAGACAAAGTATATAGCTATAAATGAAGTCGCAAGTTGATTGTTTGGATTAAAAGTTCATTACTGAGAACTAGGAATAGTTCCTAAGTCTCATCTTGGATCTAAACATGTGTTGTGGCACTTTCATTTGATTATTAGAATCATTTGAAGATGGGAAATCACTATAGAGATAGTGGACTCTCATGAACAACATTACATATCCATTAACTAAAGCTTATCCAAATGACAGGATAATCGTCACTTAGAGAAGAAGAGTATGAGATACCATGACGATTGGCTTTAGTGCAAGTGGGAGATTGAAAGTAGTATGCACACAAGCCAATCATGTTTGATGATAAAGCATATACTTTGTAACAATCTTATTCATTTATTAATAAAAAGTATTAATTTATTAAAGGTTTTAATTATCTACATGATCTTTGTTTTTATAATATGTGATAAACCCATAGTTTTAAGCAATGCTTTTAGAATAATGATGATGATCATTCTAATGAGATCTAAATTCTTAGAAAGCTTAAAACTAAAATAGTTCCCAATCATTGGATTACTAAATTGGGGATTAGTGAATCCGGATAGATTGGGTACATACGTTGTTTGCTTTCATTGGATGAGGATGATTGATCTCATGATCATTTGTGTGGAGACACTAAAGCAAGTATGTAGGTGCTTATTAGAGAATAAGTTCATCGAACGTGGCTCACTAAGGAATACCTAATGGAGTTTTACTCACTGTCAATAGGATTTCTCGTAGTGATAGTAAGACAAGTGATCCTTGGACTTGAGATCATCATAGTATCTTGTGTATGATGAGTTATACTTTGACTTATTCCTTAGGACCCTTAGGGTATATCAAAGGGTATGCTTGGGTATAATAAGTTGTACATGGAGATAATGTATGATCAATAAAGAATCTACCACTTCTATTAAAAGAAGAGAAATGTTCTATGTGATTCGATAAATGACAACCCAAGAGAGTCCTTGGTTATAAGCGTAATGAAATTAGAAAGGAGTTTCTAATTTGCATTATTTGGAGTTGTGCATTTAAGGATCGAAATACATATAATTAAATAAAATAAGACTTTGACAAAGAATTCCATGCCTTATATTTAATTGGGACATTGTATGGTGGAAGGATTGAATTGTATGGTAACTATTTACTCAAAGGTTCTTTAATGATTAATGTTGAAATCTATATTATCCGGAAAGTCGTTGATCGCTAGGAGGCTTATCCCTATCAGAGAATAAATATTATTTATTTAAATAAATTAATTGTTTAATTTATTTATTTAAATAAGATTAGAATTGTTCTAATTGATTTATTCACAATAAGGTTTAATATGGAGAACCTAAAGGGTCACACCACCAAAAAAGGAAGAATAATTATTTAAGAAGTTAATGGCATAATCGTAATAATATGTTATGTATATTTAATTTAATCTATGGTGATAGAATAAATTAAATAGCTTAATATTTATTATTTAATATTTTAGAAATATTAAATATAAATTAATAAGAGGAGTCTTATTAATATTATTACAATTATTATTATTTTAATTTCTAAAAGAGTTTAGGAATTAATTTAATATAAGTACTCTCATTTATTCCTAATTGGATTAGGAAGGAAAATTAGTTAAAGGAGTTTAATTAATTATCCCTAATAAGATTAGGGAGCTTAATTAATTAAAAAATTTAATTAATTAAATAAATCTCAATTCCTTAATTGTTAAGGTGGGTTGCCCACATCTATAAATAAGAGGAGTCTTATTATGGGTGGGTTGGTTGTTGACTTTTTACAACATACGTAATAATTCCAATAGTTGGAGAAAGTCGCCTTTTTCTATCTGAGATAGGAAAAACTAGGGTTTAAGCCAATACCCCTTCTTCTTGAAAATCCTTTTTCCTTGGTGGATCACCTCTAGAGGCCAAACACTAGGGTGGCTAACGTTGATCAAAGGAAGGAACCAAACCCGGTGGATTCAAGTTGAACGCGAAAAGGATTGGAGGTGAACTTGTACCTGAGGAAGCTCGGATCTTCAAGGGTATGTTTCTTATTCATCTTTTTCGTTTAATTAATAATTGTGCATAAAGGGTGATCCGGGTTTATGGTTTGTAATTTTTTTTTTAAAACTCTGATTTATCTCGCTTCCGCTTAATTTTTGCAATTTGATTGCGTTCATGAATATTACAAACCTAACAATTCCTTCATTATTTCTTACGAATTCACTGAAACTCTATAGAGAATAAGAGAGAAAGAAGAAGAGTATTCTGCTACTTCACTATTATAGTATCCAATCTTCTACTAAGGTAAGGGACATTATTTTACGTATGGTAAGGGATGTTATTATTCGTATTAGTAAGGGATGTTATTTTTTGTATGGTAAGGGGTATTATGTATTTCATATTCGTACGTGATATTACTTCATACTCGTAAGGATTGTAATTTTTTCTTTATTAATCTGCGGGAGTAACCTGTCTACGTTGATTACTGCATGCATAGTGAATGACCCTTCATATTTATTCTTTATTAATCTGCGGGAGTAACCTGTATACGCGGATTACTGCATGCATGGTGAATGACCCTTCATATTCATTATTTATTAATCTACGGGAGTAACCTGTCTACGCGGATTACCGCATGCATGGTGAATAACTCTTCGTATTCATTCTTTATTAAGTTGTGGAAATGATATTGTCCACGCGGATTACCGCATGACAGGTGAAAATCCATTTGCAGTTTCGTATATTCTTTTATACTCGTATGAGATGTCATTTCTTTTATACTCGTCATGAGAAATCGTTTTCTTTCGTATTCTCCATTTATGGGTACTATTCATTTAGGTACTTTGCATGACGGGGTACTATTCGCTCAGGTACTATTAACTCGGGGTACTTTGCATGACGGGGTACTATTTATTTAGTAGTATTCACTCAGGGTAATATTCACGACAAAATTGGTTTCTTTTCTGAACAAATTATCTTTGATATATGAATCTTATTCTTAAATTTGAATCCACGTTTTGATCATCATGTTGACCATTTGGACATTCTTGAACTTTGGATAAATTGAATTATAAATCTCTAATATTTATCCTTGATCTTACTTGATTGATTCTTTATATCATTGTCATCATTCTCATGCTTAGATTGTGGTGAAAGTCATCTTTGGTCCGTAGTGCATAGATGTTCTGTTGATTGGTATGATTATGACCAGGACTTTTGTATTGGTATAATTATGACCTGTAATGTTACAGATAAATGATGTGGTAAAAGTCATCTTTGGCCCATAGTGCATAGATGGACTGTTGATTGGTATGATTATAACCAGAAATTGTGTATTGGTATAATCATGACCTATAATGTTATAGACAAATGATGTGGTATAAGTCATATTTGGCCCGTAGTGCATAGATGGACTATTGATTGGTATGATTATGACCATGAATTGTATATTGGTATAATCATGACCTATAATGTTACAGACAAATGATGTGGTAAAAGTCCTCTTTGACCCGTAGTGCAAAGATGGATTGTTGATTATAGGTTTTACAGTTGCATGTCTTTAGCCGTAGTGCAAAGATGGACTATTGATTAATTGTTTTACAGTTGTATGTCTTTAGCCGTAGTGCAAAGATGGACTGTTGATTATTGGTTTTAAAATTGAATATCTTTGGCCCGTAGTGCAAAGATGGACTGTTGATTATTGGGTTTACAGTTGTATGCCTTTGGCCCATAGTGCAAAGATGGACTGTTGATTTACATAATTATAAATATGAATTGTGAATTTAACTATAATCTTTGGTGGTTCAGGTGAAGACATGTGATGATGAAAGTTCTTTTTGTCTTGGGTACAACAAAGATCTGTTGATGGGTATTACTGGAATGAAATATTAATGATGGACTTTTAATTTGGAGGAGATAATAGACATTATGTTCTACTTGACTCTTCTAATGGATTATTGGTTCCACTAGAGTTGTTGATCTAAAACTTGTTTTCTATTGTATTCTATTAGATTTTTCCCTGTTGAGGACTAAAGATAATTTGTTCTACATTATCTTAGTCATAATATTTTTTACTGGGCTAGTTGAGCTCACCCTTTTGCTTCACAATTCCTTTAAGGTAGTAAGAGTCTAGCTGGGTCGAGCGGGGATAGTAGGGGAATAGTGTGATGGTCCGAGACTGTGGAAGTTTTCCAATACATTATAAAATAGCATATAATTGTATTGAGGACTTAAGACGTGTGTGTCGTATTTTATACGTCACTTAATAATTGATTTTGGTGAACAACAATAGGGTGATGAGAACCCGACTTTGAAAGCGTCAAAAATACACACCATTGGAATGAACATGATAGTAATCTTCTCGTTCTTCTTTAGGGTCTATTGGGTCGACTAAGGTTAATGCTCAAGTCCTATGATATCTATTATAACTTAGATGCATGGCCTCCCATGTATGAAGGATACCTTGAGCATTTTCCAAGGATTTTAATTCCTAAAATAGTTATTGACTGTACCTTTATGTAGAATATCATTAATTTGGAGTATGAGTATTGTTATTTGTATTAAAACTCATAGCTTATGCGTTGTCGTATTTTGCACAACAGTTTAATAGTTGTATAAATGAAGTTTGTACTTGAATTATATATCGTGTATCTGACAACTCAGAATGGGTTGTGTGGACCTATTTTGGGGGCGTAACTCATATGACTTGATTAAGACGTTGGCAGCTAACAACTATCAATGGCCCACAACAAGAATGACACAACCAAAGGCATCTTAAGTGTTAGAGGTAGATGGAGTGACGGCCTTAGCGGCTCAAATTTCAGCGCTAATAAAGAAGATGGATGCCCTCCTGAGTGCACAAGTTCAACAGGTGGCGTATGTGTGTGAATTGTGTGCGGGGGAACATCCGATAGAGCAGTGTGCTATCAATCCAGCCGCAATTTAATTAGTAGGTAGTTATAACAGAATACCTCGGAATCCATATCAAAATACCTATAACCCGGGGGCAAGGAACCATCCACACTTTTCATGGAGTAAAAACCAAAATTAGCAAGCTCCACGACCATCTTATCCCCCCGGTTTCCAAAATCAGCATCAACAGGCAGCTCCACATCAAGAGAGAAAGTCAGATTTGGAAGAGTTGTTGTTGAAATGCATTGCCGGTAATCAGGAAGCTATGAAAACACAAGCAGCGGCGATTAAGAACTTGGAAAATCAGATGAGACAACTTGCGTTAACATTGAGTAATAGACCTCAAGGGACTTTATAGAGTGACACTGAGAAGAATCCAAGGGGAAATCATGAACAGTGTTAAGCAATCATATTAAGAAGTGGAAAACATCTCGAGGGGAAAAGTGAAGAAAATTTGTCAAAGAAAGATGTGAAAGAAATTGAAGAAAAGTTGGTTGAAGAGAAATAGAGTGAAGATAGGCAAGTGGATAAGAATCAGGCAGATGTTGAACCAGTTGTCTATCCTCCACCACCATTTCAGCAGAGAGTTCAAAAGCAGAAGTTGGATAAACAGTTCTCAAAGTTTTTGGAAATCTTCAAGAAGTTAAAGATTAATATTCCGTTTACAGAAGCCCTAGAACAAATGCCGAGCTATGCAAAGTTTATGAAGGGAATTTTGTCGAGGAAGAAGAAGTTAGAAGATTATGAGACTTTTGCATTGACGGAGGAATTTAATGATGTATTGCAGAGGAAATTGCCTCTGAAGTTGAAGGATCCGGGGAGTTTCACCATTCCTTGCACAATTGGGAACATGGCCTTCAACAAATGTTTGTGTGATTTAGGTATGAGTGTGAACCTCATTCCATTATCTATGTATACTTAGTTGGGTTTGCTGGCACCAAAACCTACAAACATCTCATTACAGTTGGCGGATAGATCAATTACTTATCCGAGAGGAATTGTTGAGGATATACTAGTAAAGTTGGATAAGTTTATATTTTCAGCATATTTCATCATTGTGGATTATGAAGAGGATAAGAATATTCCTATTATCTTAGGGAGGCCATTCTTGGCAACTAGGAGGACTCTCATTAATGTTCAGAAAGGGGAGTTAACGATGAGAGTACAAGACCAAGAAGTGAAGTTTAATGTGTTCAAAGCTACGAGATTCCCTACAGATGAGGAAGAGTGTTTCAGAATGGATGCAATTGAGAAGATGGTTAATGATGACTTGATTAGAGGTTTGGACAGGGATCCATTAGAAAACACTTTGATGGGATATGTCGACTTAGATGATCTGGAATTTATAGACTATTTTCATATATTGGATGCATTGCCCAGAGTAAGTAGATTCAAGGTTCCATTCGAGCCATTACATACGGAAGATAAAACATCAACACAGATGAAACCTTCACTTAAGGAACTGCCCACTCTTGAGCTAAAGCCTATTCCTAAACACCTCATGTATACATTTTTGGGCAATTATGATACTTTACCTATTATTATTGCATCTGCTCTTAACGATTTACAGGAAAGTAAATTACTGAGGGTACTTAGAGAGTACAAGTCTGCAATAGGATGGACAATTGCTGACATTAAGGGAATAAGCCCTTCATTCTGTATGCATAAGATACTCTTGGAAGAGGAGGCAAAATCGATAGTGGAACAGGAAAGAAGTCTTAATCCAATCCGATAGTGGAATTTTGAAATGGCTGGTTGCTAGGATAATCTACCCTATTTCAGACAGTTCATGGGTGAGCCCAGTGCAGTGTGTCCCGAAGAAAGGTGGAATGACGGTTGTAACTAATGAAGATAACAAATTGATACCGACGAGGACACTGACCGACTGAAGGGTATGCATGGATTACAGAAAGCTCAATAAGGCAACCCAGAAGGATCATTTTCCACTACCTTTCATCGATCAGATGTTGGACCGTTTAGTTGGGCATGGGTATTATTGCTTATTGGACGGGTATTCGGGGTATAATCTGATCGTCATTGCTCTTGAAGATCAAGAGAAGACTACATTCACGTGCCCATATGACACTTTTCTTTCAGAAGGATGTCATTCGGGTTGTGTGTAATGCACCGGCAACCTTTCGAAGATGTATGATGGCTATATTTTCAGACATGGTAGAGCGCAATGTTGAATTTTTTATGGACAACTTTTCAGTATATGGGAATACCTTTGACAACTATCTTGAGAATCTGGTTATGGTATTAAAACGCTGCGTGGAAACCAATCTTGTGCTGAACTAGGAAAAATGCCATTTCATGGTCGAAGAGAGAATTATTCTTGGGAACAAAGTCTCTGCGAAAGGGTTGAAAGTTGACTGGGCAAAGTTAGAAACTATTGACAATCTTCCACCTCCGACCTCAGTTAAAGGAATTTGCAGTTTCTCAGGCATGCTAGAATCTACCGCGGGTTTATTAAAGATTTCTCAAAGATTGCAAAACCACTATGCAATCTATTAGAGAAGAGGAAATTTTCAGATTTGATGAAGACTGTTTAACAACTTTTGAGCAGTTGAAGAAAAAGTTGACAACAACTCCCGTAATCGTAGCACGGGATTGGACAATGCTGTTTGAATTGATGTGTGATGCTAGTGATTACGCGGTAGGGGCTGTTTTGGGACAACGCCGATACTAGATATTTCATGCTATATACTGCGCAAGTAAAACCCTCACGGATGCACAATTAAACTACACAACTACCGAAAAGGAGTTACTTGCGGTCGTGTATGCCTTTGACAAATTTCACTCATACTTGATAGGAATAAAGGTTGTGGTATACACGGACTACTCGGCAATTCGGTATCTAATTTCTAAGTAAGATGCAAAGCCTAGGCTTATTCGATGGATTATACTCCTTCAAGAGTTTGATTTGGAAATCAAGGATAGGAAGGGGACAGAAAGTCAGGTAGCTGATCATCTTTCGAGGTTAGAAAATCCGGACAAGGACAAGCCAGATAAATGTTTGACCAACGAGTCGTTACCGGATGAATAATTATTTGGAGTAAATACAGAATTTCCATGGAATGCGGATTTTGCTAACTACTTGGTGAGCAAGATCCTTCCTCCAGACTTAACACGCCAGCAGAAAAAGAAATTCCTACATGATGTCAAGTGGTACATATGGGATGAGCTCTATCTTTTCAGACAGTGTGCAGAAAAGATGATTCATAGATGAGTGCCCCACAGTGAAGTTAAAAACATCTTGCACGCATGCCACACATCTGTACATGGGGGCACTATGGAAGTGAGCAAATAACGACAAAGTTTCTTCAGGCAGGATTCTATTGGCCAACTATATTTAAAGATGTCTACCTGTTTGTGAAAAGCTGTGATAGATGTCAAAGGGTGGGTAATATTTCAAAAAGGAATGAGATGTCACTTAACACAATCTTAGAAGTTGAAATTTTTGATGTATGAGGGATTGACTTTATGGGACCTTTTCCGCCTTCATACCATAATCTATACATTCTGTTAGCTGTGGACTATGTATTAAAATGGGTTGAAGCTGTGGCACTCCCTACGAATGATGCCAAAGTTGTTTTGAAATTTCTACAGAAAAATATCTTCACGAGATTTGGCACGCCAAGAGCAATTATAAGTGACGAGGGAAGTCACTTCTGTAATAAGTTCTTTACAGCTCTCTTGGAAAAATATGGGGTTAATCACATGGTTGCAAAAACTTATCATCCCCAAACGAGTGGCCAAGCTGAAGTGTAAAATAGAGAAGTAAAACAAATTTTAGAGAAAGTGGTGAATTCGAACAGAAAAAGACTGGTATCTGAAATTGGATGACGCTTTATGGGCTTATCTCACAGCATATAAGACACCAATTGGGATGTCTCCGTATCAACTTGTCTACGGGAAAGCGTGTCACTTACCAGTTGAACTTTAACACAAAGCATATTGGGCCATTCAGAAGTTGAATTTTGATCAAACAGCTGTGGGCGAGAAAAAACTACTATAACTTAATGAGATGGATGAGTTTCGTCTGCAAGCTTACAAAAACTCTAAGCTGTATAACGAAAATGTCAAGAAGTGGCACGATTAGAAGATTTTGCAAAGGAAATTTGAACCAGGCCAAGCTTTCTTATTGTACAACTCTCGACTGAGGCTATTTCCCGGGAAACTCAAATCACGATGGTCGGAGCAATTCACCATCAAGACAGTATACCCACATAGCGCCGTTGAACTCTATAGCAGGAATCCACTAGAAACATTTAAAGTCAACGAGCAACGTCTAAAGCCCTATTGGGGTGGTGACATCGATAACAAAGCCACCATGATCACTTTTGCCGATGCGCCATGACACAGGGAGTAGTCAGGCTAAAAGACTAAAAAACAAGCGCTCATTGGGAGGTAACCCAATTTTCTTATTATTTACAGTATTTAGCTTCATATTACATAATTCATAGTTTAGTTACTAGTGTTAGTAGACCTGGAAAAAGAGGCCCAGGCCCGCTGGCCGGGCTTTGGGTTGCACTTTTTAGCATAGTAAAATTCGGGCCTATTTGGCCCGTCCATTTTTGGCCCGCCCCGATCCAACCCGTTTGGGCCAAATCCAAAAATAGCATAAAATAGGCACAAAATTGGTCTCGGACCGCAGGCCGGCCTGGCCCTCCCACCACAGACCGGGCTTTGGGCTCCATATTTTTGGTCCAGTAAAAATAGGACCTTTTTGGCCCGGCCCGCCACTCGCCTGACCTGTTTGGGCTGGGCCCGCCCATTTGCCAGGTCTAAGTGTTAGTGTTCATTAGTTTAAAATTGTGCAAATCTTAGGTAAGTAATTAGTCTTTATAAGTAATGCGCAACATTATTGCTCAAACTCCATATGCTTAACTTAAAATTTGGGTTTTATTGGTTTTCAGGAACAAAGAATGAAGTTTTACACGCATGCGGGTCATAATAGCTGGAAAATCAGAAGTTATGCAGGAAGTACATGCTCGCCCCGGCGGGCCCAATAGCAGCCTGACATGCCTGCTCCGACTGGAGGGGTCTTTGTATCTGCCCACCCTGGCGGGCTTTCTAAGGCAAAAACACCCTGCCGTGGCAGGGGTACGAGAAATCTGTTTTAAAACTTTTCCTGCAGAACGTGCCTGCTCCACTCCTATCACTAAAAACCAAAACCAAGCAACCTCTATACCCACGAACTTCCCCAATAACCCCCCAATCTCCACCAAATTCACCATCTACTACTATCCTATATAAACCTAACTACAATTCCATACATTCCTCATCACATACACATCAATTTCACTACTTTTCATACAAATAACCTAGGGTTTCTTCAAGTTTTGGATTTCAAGCAAGGAAGGAGGGGGAAACTCAATAATTGGTCGCCCACCACTTTAATTTCATTACAGAGTACATCAATTAGTGTGGGTGAGCATTTTTCATAAGTTTTTCATCATATTTGGCTTTCGTTCTTCAATTTTGGACATTATGGGTCATTGTGCACGCCAAGTGTTTGAAAAATTTCACGAGTGAAAAGTTTGGGGGATTTGTTAATTGCATTGTGATATCATGGCACCGAAAATTCCGGTTAAACATCAACGGGGCGAAGGGTCATCGCCACCAACCCGTAGCTTTGACAAACGAAAATTTGTCAATGCCTATACGGCTGACAAATATGATTACTTTACACCAAAGGCGTTGACACCGGAGAGAGGGTTGAGGCTAGATTCGTTCGATGGACAAATAAGGCGATAAATCAATGAACAGGGTTGGGATACATTCACTGATCAGTCGGAACCTGAAGTTGTGACAGTGGTGAATGAGTTTTACGCTAATGCAGAGGATAAAACACCTTTTGTTATGTAAGACCCCGAATTTTATGAAATAAAAGAATTCAATTTTTCTTATAATTACTATTCAGTAAATGGTTAAATTGATAAAAAGTTAAAGTTAAGGGTGATATATGAATTTTTTTCAAAATACGCAAGTGGTTATAAAATATTCATTGTTGTCGGGGAATATTCGTTTGGTCGTGGAATATTCTTTACGTCGGGGAATATTAAATGCGGCCAAGCATCCATTTGTGGGCCCCATAATGAATAAGCGCTCGGATGTAGAAAAAGCGACAAATTTGAGTTTTTATAAATAATTTGGCGTAATTATTATTGTTAACTCTTGTTGGAATACCCGGTGGGTAAAGTAAAGTAATACTGGCGTTGTTGCATAAGTAGCACTGCGGTATTGCACAATATTTTTGAATTATTGATTCTTACGTAAGAAGGCTTTACTCAATAATTGTTACGATAATTCTTATTCAATATTTTATTTTGATTCAATAATTGCTGCGTTGATATTTTATATTATTGTTGTTTTAATAATTGTCAAGACAAGATTTTCCATTATCAAATCAATAATTCATATTATTTGAATAATATTATTAGATAGCATTATTGGTAATGTCTAGAAAGTTCATCTAAGGAGAGGTTTGGTCACCTAATTCATGCATGCCAAGAAGGAGAAATTCTTATTGGAAAGCCCCTTTTCTTAGAAGCTGCACTGGTTGTCATTATTGTGATTACGTAATATTATTTGTGAATAATTAATTATTGATTTATATGATAAGGAAAATATTCATTTTATGTGGATATAGATGGAGAATTTTTTAAAGTGACAACTGTTGAAAATTGATATTTTATCTTTTCTAATAAAATAATATTTTATTATATTATTATAATATAATAATGATGATATTTTTACAACGAATGTGTGATATATGAGTATATGAGGAGGAAGAGTATTTTTGTTGCATTAAATGATTAACACATGTTTTTGTGTGTGTTTGGACCCCATTTCTCGATTTGAAATTTGATTATAGCACGTAAAATCGCCCGTTTGTGGATTTCGGTCAATTTCTGTTTGGAATTTGGAAAATCTTTCTTCTGTAAAGTTGTAGATAATGGCATTTCCTATAAAAAAAAATGCGAGATTCGAATTGTTTGACAAAAGGGCTATTTATTATGAATTATTGAAGTTCCGAAATTTCGAAATAATTGATTTTTTGAAGTTTTAATTATTTTTTTCAAAGAAAACGTTTTTGGTGAGTTAAGTGGGTCTAGCATGTGACATTAATGGCTGAATTCAGATCTACAAAGGTTGGCGTAGGAAACTTAATAATATATATTAATATTTTATTAAATTTTCTACTTTGGTGTTCTAAGCATTTTCCTATAAATAGGGTGCTTAGGTTAGAATTGAAAATCACACGAAACTAAAGATTTCTCTCTTTCTCTCTATATATTGGCGTATTTTAGTGAGTATTTTAGTACTTGAGTATTGCTATACGGTGCAAGTTCTTTTTTAGCACTATATCCGATATTCCGGTCGTAAGTACTATTCTTTCTCGAGGTAAGTGGAGATTATTTTCTTCATAAATGATATTATTTCTTCAATATCATTATCTTAGAAATATTGGTTTGAACTTTTATCAAATTTGGAACTTTTTCATGTGGGGTTACTATTCATGAGTTACTATTCACGAGTTACTATTCATGAGTTACTATTCATGAATTACTATTCATGAGTACTATTCATGAAGCATGATGATGTTTTTTGTGAAATTTCTATCTTTTGGTGTCAGAATTACTATTCACGTATACGGCACTATTCACAAATACGACATTATTCACAGAAAAATTAAGTTTTCTTCTCTGTGTCCAAGATTGTCTGTTATGATTCATATCTTTGATTGGATCAATGTTTTGGTCTTCATTCTTAAATTTTACTCCACTCTGGTTATTTATGAAGTATTTTTGAACTTGGGTTGTTTAAAGTACGAATCCTTAGTATTTGTTCTTTTATTTCACTGAATTCGTTTTCTTTAAAATATTTTTCATCATCCTCAGTCCTAAATGATGATATTACTGAATATCTTTGGCCTGTAGTGCAAAGATGAATGATTTTTGATGAATATCTTTGGCTCGTAATGCAAAGATGACCTGTTGTTGAATATCTTTGGCCTGTATTGCAAAGATGACTTGTTGATGAATATCTTTGGTCTGTAGTGCAAAGATGACTTGTTGATGAATATCTTTGGCCTGTAGTGCAATGATGACTTGTTGATGAATATCTTTGGCCCGTAGTGCAAAGATGAATTTATTAGTAGGATTATGAACATGAATTGTGATTTGATATAACCATGATCTTTGATGTTTCAGGTGATGAAAATTAAATTTGTCCTGGATGAGGAAAGAAATTTAGAACTACAATTACAATTATGAGTTATACACGTGATTCTGGACATAAATTGTTGATTAATGTTACAGGGATAAAACATTGTTGATGGACTTTTAACATGGAGACGATAATAGATTTTATGGTCTATTTGACTCTTCTAATGGATTGCTCGTTCCGCTGCAACTATGGTTGAAAATTTTTATCATCTACCATATGTTCTAAATCTCTGATTTATTACTGATGAAGACTATTGATAATTTATTTATCTTTAGTCATAATATTCTTTACTGAGTTAGTTGTGCTCACCCTTTCGCTTCACAATTCCTTTCAGGTAATAAAAGTGTAGCTGGGTCGAGCGGGGGATAATAGGGGAATAGAACGGTGGTCATCATTTAGTAGTTATATTTGGTGAATCAACTAGGGTGAGGCGAACCCAACATTGGAAGGTTGTTTTGCCACTATCATACAAGATGTCTAATGACATACCACCTCGTGTCATCATAAGACAAGGTTGTGCTCATCCACTTGCTGAGTATATTTACGAGCACTACCTATATAATCTTGGTGTTTGTTTGGAGTATAATACCCAATTAGAGACAGTGGAGATAATGATATGTCAAGAGAAGACTCACCATTGGGAAGAATATGATAGTAATCTTCTCGTTTTTCTTTGGGGTCTATTGGGTCAACCAAGGATAATTCTGTGGCCATATGATATCTATCATAACCTAGATGCATGGCCTCCCATGTACGAAGGCTTTCTTGAACACTTCCTAAAGATTATAATTTCTAAAACAGTTTTTGACTATACCTTTATGTAAGGTGTCATTGTGACGTGCTATCTAAGGGTGGGATGAGAGTCACTGTTGGTATATATTTGTATCCAAACTCACAGCATATGTGTTGTTGTATTTTGCACGACAATTATTGTAATAAAGTTGTAGTCATTTTCTGTACCATGTATTTGGCGACTCAGAATAGGTTGGATGGAATGGACCTATTTTGGGGTTGTCACATGTTACCTTTGTGCGTGGCAAGCAAGTATACCATTCAGTCCAGAGGCGATCAATGAGTTTTACAATGTGCGAGCCCCAACTATCTGCCAATATGTTCAACTTAGATATAATAACCCTAATTATGATCAAATCATTGCTGAAATATCAAAACCGGGCACCACATGGGCGAAATAAAAGAAACGAGGGACCCTTTTTATGTGTAAAGATTTGAGTTTGTATGGCAAGATATGGAATGCATTTTTATGCCCTAAACTATTTCCATCAACACATACCAATGAAGTAACTAAAGAAAAGGTTCTATTCCTGTATGACATCGTGAATGATTTTGATATTGACATTGGGGCCATCATCAGTTTATCAATCAGATGCTACTTGCGCGGGCTATTCTCAGGGGGTTTGCCACACCCCTCTCTTATATGTGGACTATGTAGACAGTCAGGAGTTCGATGGCCTGCAGATGAGCCCGTTCAATAGCCACTCAAGTTACTTGACTCGCTTATGATTGCTAGATATCCAGTCTGGGCTGGACGTGAGTCACATCCTAGAGGGTTAGAATTTATATTTCCCGATTCTTCGGAGGAGGAAGAAGAAGCAGATACCTCTAAGGATGATGAATTTAAGGCTGCCGAGATGTCTGAGGGTATTGAGGTGGCTGTAAGGGGTAGTCGGTCTACCATGTATATGTTCAACACCTAGTTCCGCAACATGCAGAGACACATTGATGATAGAGACAGACAAAAGGATAGGAAGTTGAAGTGAATTACATCACGACAAGATCATGCCTTTGCCACACAAAATGCCTTCAATGCTTTGTTGGTAGAGGCATTTGCCAGACTGAATCCAGCTACTGCTGATCAGTTCCAATTTACGACTCCACAGCCACTTCCAGGATATCCACCTTCCGATTCTGGCGTTAAGAAGATGCCACCACCGTCTTCCTAGCTACCACAGGGAAGTCCTTGATAAGTGGGTTTTACACCTACTTATCGGATATCAATTCGTGCGAACTACGCCTATCTTAAGTACATTTTAATGTGTTTTTAGGTGCATTTTGTTTATTTTGCATTGCATGTACTTAGAACTCCTTTTGGTGCAAAAGTGTAGGATATGGCATACGTTGGCGATGGTGAGTGGCATGTGATCATGAGGATCAAGTGGAGCTACAAAACCAAGCGTTGGTGGACAAAAGACTGAGCAGCAGGACAAAAACAGCAGCAGCATAAACCAGAATCAACACTGCAGAAGCCGCACGGCCGCGCGATTATAGAGGCTTGAGGACGCGCGCCCGCACGATCATTTGGACTACACAGACTTGACACACGCGCGACCGCGCGAAGAATACACAGGAGGAGCGTGCGCGCGCACGATGTCTGATGCTACTGAGCTGTTTTATTTTAATTTTTAATTTTAAGGGTTGTAATCTATTAAAAAACAATTCTGACTGGTGTCAGACGTATCATTGAGTAGTTTGACGTGTTTTTCATATTCGTAACTAGGGTTTACACTTGGAGAGTATTCCAACGTGAAACCAATCATAGATTTCATATTTTTTCTACTCCTTCTTTAGATTTCAGTAGTTGTGGATGCTTTACATTATTGTTGCTGGATATTATTAAGGATTTGCACATCACGTTGGGTTTGTAATCAGTAATTGGGTTTGATCAATTCTTTCTTCTCTCTTTCTCAATTGTTTGCTTATTATCTATGTTTTGCCTTGATCCTATAATGGCTTTTGGTTCAGTCATGAACTAAACTCCATTATAGGATTCTAACGGATTTTAATATGCAGTTTAATTGATTGCTTGAGTGCTGGACTGTTTTACATGTCATAAGGAATTTCTATCATGGTTGTTTTGCATGCATGAATGCTTGATCACCATTCGTTTTCAGTACTTGTATGGAGTTAAAAAATAACATATGAATATGGACTGTAATCATGATAACATGCGTATATAGTGCTATTTTGCATAGCTTTGTATTTCGTGAACCAGTTAGACATATACTGTTTCACCGTGTGAGTTAAAATAAGGGCTTGTGCTTAAATTCAATATGGTTGCAATTTCACATAGACATATAGTGATTTTGGTTATATTGATGATTACACGGTGTCTATCACATTTGGATACTGTGCAAGTAGGCCATAGTACATTGAAAAATGGCTATGTCTATATTAGTACTCTTGGCTACTTTTCTGTGATATGTAAACAATCTTGCATGATGGTGATAATTAGATGAAGTATTAAATGAAGTTAGGATCCCATTATTTCCAGATTTGATTTATTACCTTATTATTCTTGTTATTTGCAATTAGAGTAATTCAGAATTGTAATCTTTAGTTTAAGCATATAAAATATAGTGATTTAATTAATGCATAGTGGCTTAAATTAGATAACTTTCCCTGTGGATCGATACTTGACTTACTCTGTATTGTTTGTTGACGCATGTATACTTGCATGAGTTAGAGCTCTTTTGTTATAACTAAAAAAAGAGGCAACATGTTTTTTGCGCCGTTTCCGGGGAATGACGTTAATTTTTTTTTTTATTATCATTAGTTTTAAGCTATATTATATGACTTAGACAAATCTAATCTTATCTCATTTCCATTTTTTTGATTTTGTTTTTGTTTCAGGAACTTGTATAAATTTTTATGCGCATGCGGTCATCCAACCCCGACTTAACACCTGCTCAGGACAACATAAACGGGAGAGGTTGGAAAAAATATTGCAGATACTACAAGTCGTGCGTCTGCGCCCAGTTGTACTAAGGAGGCCGCGCGGCCGCACGAGGAGCAAACTGTGACTACTGAGAAAGAAAGTCTGGAAGATTCTGAAGTACAGCATGAAGAGAAAGATAAAGCAAGGTCAGTTGAGAAGCCTATGAGTTCAGTACCTCCAATTCACCCTCAGGTTCCGTATCCACAGAGATTGAATAAGCAGAGGGAGGATAAACAGTTTAGCAAGTTCTTGGAGGTTTTTAAGAAACTGCAGATTAATATACCATTCGCAGAGGCATTGGAACAAATGCCAAGTTATGCAAAGTTCATGAAGGGTATATTGTCAAGGAAAAGGAGATTGGACGAGTTTGAGACAGTAGCCTTGGTGAGAGAGTACTGGTGCAAAGGCTTGCTTGAGCAGGTTACTTTTCGGGTGAAGGATCCCGCGATTCGTAATTCCATGCACGATTGGAAAGATAAACTTTGATAAATGTTTGTTTGATCTTGGGGCAAATATCAATCTGATGCCCTTGTAATCGTTCAATCAGTTGGAATTACCGGCTCCAAGGCCGACAAACATTTCACTGCAGCTAACTGACAGATCCATCACATATCCACGGGGAATTGTTGAAAATGTATTAGTGAAAGTGGACAAATTTATCTTTTCGACTGACTTCATTATTTTGGATTACAAGGAACATAAAAATATACCAATCATACTGAGGAGACCATTCTTAGCCACAAGAAAGACTTTGATAGATATGCAGAAGGGGGAACTCACTATGCGTGTTCATGATCAAGAGGTCACCTTCAATGTCTTCAAAGCCATGAAGTGTCCAGCAGATGAAGAGGAATGTTTCCGAATTGATTTAATGGATCGACTCTTAAATGATAAAATAGAGAGTCTGGTGGAGTATGAACCTGTGAGAAGTGTAATTGCTAAAAATTCAGAGTTGGAGGAATTCAGATTACAAGCGTATGAGAATTCGAAGCTGTACAAAGAGAAGGTGAAGCAATGGCATGACCAAAAGACCTTCGATAGGACATTTGAACCGGGACAAAGGGTTTTACTTTATAAATCCAAATTTAATTTTTTTCCCGAGAAACTGAAAGCAAAATGGTCAGGGCCTTTTACAGTGAAAACTGTATTTCCACATGGTGCAATTGAAGTATTTGACAATTTTTCGGACAAGCCTTTTAAAGTAAATGGGCAGCGATTGAAGCATTATTTTGGTGGTGAGATGGACAGATAGAAAGTCACCTCAATTCTATCTTCAATATGAGATTCTGAGATAGTCAAGCTAATTGACTATAACTTAGCACTTGATGGGAGGCAACACATTATTTTTATCTTTTATCTTTATTTATTTAGTTCAAGTTGTCTTGTCAGCTCATTTTTATCCTTATTTAGGATCATATGATTATATCTGCATAATTAGCATAGTAGCTGACATTGAATAGGAGCATGTTTGTGCACTGCATTGAAATGAGGGTGATACAATAGACACACATGTTTATCTAATAAATCATATTTTGATAGTGTCTATTAGTGTATGCAGGTGAAACAAAATGCAGTACTGCCCTACAACATTAAAACCAGCAGTGCAGAATTCAATCCCACGCGTCCGCGCATGAATATACTATACAACTTACGCGCCCGCGCATTCTAAATTTCTATGCTAAACACGTACCTCGACGCTGCAAGGTATGACTACAACGCACACCACATTGCACTTGTATCGAGTGAAACTTCAACTCATCATACGGCGCCCAAATTACATGGACAGACCTTGCCCGCAACATCAGACGTGGAAATTTTTTTTAAGTTTAAAAATGTGTTGGAGATCATTTGGACTCTCATTTGAAAATAACAAAAAGCGCAATCACTTACTCCCCTCCACACACACATCTCTTCCTCTCTATCAGTTACAAAAATTGAAGTCGTGCATCTCTCATCCACCATCCACTAATCTCTCTATATTCAAAACTCAAACCCATGATTGATTGCTCGAGTATAAAACCTAGGGTTTCAGAGTGGGCGTGTAAGGCAGTTTGGGGGTTATTCATTTTTGGCTAGAACAAATCCTCAAGACAATTTTCATCTTCAACATTCAAATCAATGGGGCCAAAGCGAGCACATTCTATTTCATATTCCTCATCGTCTTCCTCTGGCAGTCAAGGGGAGGATATGGTTGATCACACCAAGTTTTTGGATTTGGAAGCCAAACAGGAGTATTACCGAATAGTGACCAAAACCTTTATGAAAGAAAGAGGGTTCAAACCTAAAAGGCAAGATGGGCAGCTATGTGACATGATTTGGGAAAGGGGATGGTTTGGATTGACTTCCACACCTATGCCTATCCCAATGGGAATTATCAGAGAATTCTATGCGAATGTGAAGGCAACAATGAGTGGGTTATCCGTGGTGCGCGGTGTACAAGTGGATTTCAAACCTCCTGCAATCAGGGCAGTTTTTAGGTTAACTGATACACCACCGACTGGGTCTGCGAATTGGGTAGTAGGTGTGCATATGGAAACGAACTTGGAATTGGTTATTGCTGAATTGTGCGTGCCTGACACGAAGTGGACTTATAAAGCCGGCACGAATCAGCCTCGTATATTTCCCGTCGCAGCTTTGAATAGATATGCTAAGGCGTGGAATTTGTTCATATATGCTAAACTAGTTCCTTTATCTCATCAGCACGAGATCACAGCGGAAAGGGCAATCATTCTATGGGGCATTATCACCGAAAAATATATCGATGTGGGTTATCTTATCCATCAAAATATTTTGCGGTATCTGTGGGGAAGCACTACAGGGAGCATTCCACACGCATCAGTTGTAGCTATATTATGTGCTAATCAGGGCTACCAATGGGATAATGAGCAAATGCAGAACCCAAGCCAGGATATCACCCACGCCACCATTGCAAAATTCGAGGATTGGGCAAAGTGTACCACACCTGCGGACGACGAGGATTTATTATCCAAACCCATTTTCCCGAGAGCCACCATGACCCTCTCCAGACAGATGAGGCAGGCCCGTCAACTCAAGTTCCCTTTGCTACTGGGGATCGACAGCTCCGAAGGTTGGAGCAAAAAGTCGACGCCATGTATGACAATTTTTCAGCGTTTGCAACGGGGTTGATGAGGTCATTGGCAGAAGCTTTTGCACAGTAGGGGACAATGCTTGAGTGGCCTCAGTTCGGGACAGCTGTGCCATATCCACCACTAGATTCACCACCCGTAGAGGGTGGTGCAGCTGAGAATTAGGGGAGTTTTCTTTAACCCTTTACCTTCATTTACTGGGACATTGAATATTATAAGTTTGGGGGTATTGGGGGTAATAGTATAGTTGCATATAGTAGTATCTGCATGTTAGTTTAGTACTTGCATTTAGTATTTGCATGTTTAGTTTAGTTTACATTTTGCATGCTTATGTTGCATATAGTAGTTTCTTGTCAAAAATTTTGTTTGTTATGTTAGTATATTTTTAGTTTGCATGTCTCACAGTTCTAGCTTTATGGTAGTTTGCATGACTCACAGTTCTAGCTTTATGGAAATTTAGTTTTAGTATATTTAAGGATTTTTGAGTATTTCGAGATAACATGAGCTGAGATATAATGTTTTACACAATGCAATTCATAATGCTGTTTAAATGCTTTCGGTTTGCACGGATGTGTTCACAAACACTTGTAGGTATAAGAATTATGTGTTGCATTGCTCTATAGAAAATGTAGTTTTAAAAAAAAGGGAAATATGTGGAAAGTTAACTTAGACTATTTAAAACATTGATTGTCAAACTTTGGGAAAACATGGGTATGCTATGTATAAAAAAAATGGCATAAATAGCAATAACGTGGCTAGTCTTATTTCGGGGCCCTAGCTACTTGAGTAAGTACGCTCGTAGGGGTGTCTTAACACCTAGCGCCCTAAGGTCTTTTATGGTCTGGGAGTCGTTGGTTGAAAGCTCGCTAAGGGGTAGCAGTGTTTGCTTAATGGAATGAGGTATTGCACAGTCATGTGGAAAAAAAAAGAAAAAGAAAAGAAAAATAGAAATAAACACTGCGAAAAAGAGCGAAAATTGCCCTCGTGAGTAGCAATAAAGCAGTTAAGCCCATTGTTGAACCTTAGTTTTCTTTGATATGTTGGAACAATCTTTGTTGTATAAGTATACATGAGTCTTGATTTAGACTGTAATTTTCTGTTTTGAGCAAATTTAGCATGTGTATTCTTTGCTTGAATCAAGTTTTGGTGAACACAAAACACACACACACACATCATCTCTATAGCATATGTGAACTATCTGAGTGTATGATATTATGTCTATAGTTCAGTTTGATTTTGTATTCTTGAATCTGGATAATTTGCTGAGGCATTTTGGACTGAAATTCTATTATAGCTGGAACAATGTGAGACTAGTTGCATCATAATTTAGTTGCATAGCATGTAGTTTCATTTTCATTGTTTATTAGTATGCATTGCTTGAGGACAAGCAACAGTTCAAGTTTTGGGGTATTTGATAAGTGGGTTTTACACGTAGTTATCAGATATCAATTCACGCGAACTACGCCTATCTTAAGTACATTTTAGTGTGTTTTTAGGTGCATTTTGTTTATTTTGCATTGCATGTACTTAGAACTCCTTTTGGTGCAAAAGTACAGGATATGTCATACGTTGGCGATGGTGAGTGGCATGTGATCATGAGGATCAAGTGGAGCTACGAAACCAAGCGTTGGTGGATAAAAGACTGAGCAACAGGATAGAAAGCAAAGAGCAAAGATAAACCGTAATCAACATCTGCAGGTTGCTAGCGATCGCGCGATTATAGAGGCTTGAGGACGCGCGCCCGCACGATCATTCGGACTTCACAGACTTGACACACGCGTGCGTCTGCCGAAGAATACACAGAGGAGGAGCGCAGCGCTGCATATGATGTCCGATCTTCTTTGAAATGTTTTATTTTAATATTTAATTTGAAGGGTTATAATCGATTAAAAAACAATTCTGACTGGTGTCAGACGTATCATTGAGTAGTTTGACATGCTTTTTATATTTGTAACTAGGGTTTACACTTGGAGAGTATTCCAATGTGAAACCAATCATAGATTTCGTATTTTTTTCTACTCCTTCTTTAGATTTTAGTAGTTGTGGATGCTTTACATTATTGTTGCTAGATATTACTAAGGATTTGCACGCCACGTTGGGTTTGTAATCAGTAATTGGGTTTGATCAATTCTTTCTTCTCTCTTTCTCAATTGTTTGCTTATTATCTATGTTTTGCCTTGATCCTATAATGGCTTTTGGTTCAGTCATGAACTAAACTCCATTATGGGATTCTAACGGATTTTAATATGCTAGTTTAATTGTTGCTTTGCTTGAGTCCGGACTTTTTACATGTCATAAGGAATTTCTATCATGGTTGTTTTGCATGCATGAATGCTTGATCACCATTCGTTTTCAGTACTTGTATGGAGTTAAAAAATAACATATGAATATGGACTGTAATCATGATAACATGCGTATATAGTGCTATTTTGCATAGCTTTGTATTTCGTGAACCAGTTAGACATATACTGTTTCACCGTGTGAGTTAAAATAAGGGCTTGTGCTTAAATTCAATATGGTTGCAATTTCACATAGACAAATAGTGATTTTGGTTATATTGATGATTACACGGTGTCTATCACATTTGGATACTGTGTAAGTAGGCCATAGTACATTGAAAAATGGCTATGTCTATATTAGTACTCTTGGCTACTTTTCTGTGATATGTAAACAATCTTGCATGATGGTGATAATTAGATGAAGTATTAAATGAAGTTAGGATCCCATTATTTCCAGATTTGATTTATTACGTTATTATTCTTGTTATTTGCAATTAGAGTAATTCACAATTATAATCATTAGTTTAAGCATATAAAATATAGTGATTTAATTAATGCATAGTGGCTTAAATTAGACAACTTTCCCTGTGGATCGATACTCGACTTACTCTGTATTGCTTGTTGACGCATGTATACTTGTATGAGTTAGAGCTCTTTTGTTATAACTAAAAAAAGAGGCAACAGTCCTCTTATATTTTAATGCTTTATTTTCACAATGAGGACATTGTTTCTGATAAGTTTGGGGGTAGTAGTGTAGTAGTATTAGTTTTTGTCTAGTTTTTTTGAGTATGTTTAGTTTATATGTGTTAGTTTTGCATTCTTTAGTTCATGCCAGTTCATGTTTGCATTCATGTAGTTTCATTATTAGTATAGTATAATTATGTTTTTGTAGTTTAGTAGTTTTGTATTGTAAATAGTTTTCTATTTCTGTTTTTGTTGAATTATATATATATATAATGAAAATTTGAAAATCCCAAAAATATTAGCTAGATTACTGTTTTTGTGTTGCATTTAGTTCATATTTGCATGATTGCAGCTTTTTGATGGTTAAAGTTTGTTTGGGCCAATGATGAGATTTGAATTGCATAGACAAGAATAGTATTGACTGTCAAGGCTTTGATGTAATTTTTTATTATGATTTAAATCTTTGTCTGTTTGAAACTGGTATATTCAGGATATCACCTTAAAAATGATTATATTGACTGATTGGAGTTAAATTGACACATAATTGAACTCTTAAAGATAATGTTAGTTTGAATGAAAGAAAGTAATTAATAAGTGGTGATGGCTAAGATTAGACATAAACCTATGTTTGGGAGAAGATTTGGGATATATCTAAAAAAATGAAAAAAGAAGAAGAGAAAAAGCAGAAAAAAGTATGATTAAACAACGTGGCTAGTTTAGTTATGTAGCCTTTGTTACTTGAGTAAGTATGCCTGAGGGGATGTCTCTTCATCCAGCGCCCTAAAGCCATCTGGTTTGGGAGTCCTTGGTCGAAAGCTCGCTAATGGGTAGCATTGAAAAGCCAAAGAGGACTAGACATTGCACAGTCATGAGTAAAATAAAAAGTAAAAAATGGGAAAAAGAGCGAAAAGCCCCCGTATGTGAATAATAAAGCAAAAGTATCCCATTTTGACTTCTGAATTTTGTAACTATTGAGTTTTAGCTAGAATCTTGCTTGTTGTTGAATTTCTTAACCGTAAGCTATTTGATTCCTTTAAAGAGGCGTATTATGTGTTTTATTTAAGTTTCTATCAGTTTGCATGGTTGTTGATCATACACGCACTATATCAGTCATAACAGGGATATATTTGGTGATTGATGTGAGGTTGTTGATTTGTCTTGGTAGGATGCACTGTCATGTCTATTATAGTTTCTCTGAGGCCATGTGAATAAACTTTGTTATGTCTGATAGCTGGATTTGTATGCATGTAGTTAGTTGCATTTCATTGCATGTTGTTGTGCTCGAGGACTAGAACGGTTTAAGTTTGGGGGAATTTGATGAGTGGGTTTCATACCTACGAATCAGATGCCTATTTGGACTTAAACAATGATTAATCCATTTATATTAGTATCATTTTATGTGTTTGTGTTTTGTTTTGTGTGCAGGTTTTAGTATATGGTAACTAAGGCATGAAGGTGGCATTATGGCAAAGAAGTGCAGTAATATAGCAGAAAATAGCAAAGTGCAGGATAATACCCTGCCGGGGCGGGGGTTCCCAAGCCAAATTAGCCTGCCGGGGTGGGGGTACGCGGCCAGAAAAGAAGAGTTTTGATGCACTTCTACTACTGTCATGGGGTGGACTGATTGACTTTGGATTCGATTTGGACTGGACATAGGACGTATCTAGCTGTAATTATAGAGACTTATGTTATGGAATTCATACATTCATCACAGAATCAATCAATAGCAACTTTCAAGCTCTATTTTGAGAGTATTTTGGAGGAATGGAGCAAAGGAGCAAGGAACACGAAGATTGCAGAATTGAGTGAAGAGAAGGGTGGTTTTATTACTATTCTTGTTCTTTAATTTCAGTTTCTATAATTGGGATGTTATTTTCTTTAATCTATTCAATGTTTAATTCATTAGCTATGAACTAATTAACTTATTAAGCTTACAATGGATCTTTAAGTGAAACGATGATTATCATGCTTTGATTTCAATTCAATAAAGCTATTTTTTAGTTCATCTATTATGATTTGTGAGTAATTTATTAATTGCTTGATCACCAATTCTATGTGAACTTGTATGGATTTGAGAGATAAGATATGAGTTTAGACTTAGTCATAATATTATGTGTTTATGATTTCTGCATTTTGATAGAATTCGTGATGTATGTTTAGGATAGAGATATACCTATCATCACATGTAATCATATGAGAACTTGGGATTTAAAACTTCTTTAATTGTAATTCACATAGAGATATAGTGAATTAGTTAATTAGGGTGTTTGTCTTAATTCTATCATTTTTTGATTTAAGTTGATATGGGTTTAGTGCATCGAGAGATGGCTAATTCTACTTTTGTGTTCTTGATTAATGAACTAGAATAGTTAACTGGATTGAAAAGAAGTGTGATAATCTGAGTGAAGCATAAAGTGAAGTTGTAGGCTTAATTCTCCATTATTTGCGTAAAATTTCAAGTAGTTAGTTGAGTTGATTTGATTTGATTTTTGTATATTATTTTTTTCCATTATTCTTATTAATTAATTCAGTTAGTTTAATAAAATTGAAATAATACAAATCTGGTAATTGTTAGATTAAAATTAATTTATGTCTCTGTGGGAACGATACTCAACTTATAATTATATTACTTGTTGATTATGTATACTTGCATGCCGTGCTTAATTAGCTTACACCTAACACCCCACAACAGAATAACTGTCGGATATAGAAAGCGAAAGAAATAACCTTTTTATAAAAATAGTGGCAAAACTTTTACCGTTAAACTGTTGAAATACCTGGTGATAAAAGTACGATGTACGGCGTTGTTCCACGAAGAGTAGTGCAGCGGCGATTTACAAGAAAGAGGCACCAGTATTGCACAATATCTCTGTTTATTGATGCTTACGAAAGAAGTCACTCAATTTCATTCAATAATTGCCACAGTAGTTGCTGCATAGTATCTCATATTATTGATTCAATTATTGTCACAATATCATCTGCACAATATTTTATATTATTAAATCAATAATTGACACGAAACAGTTATTCATATTATTATTTGCATTATTGATAATGTATAGAAATTTCTGTCGAGGAAAGGGGTTAGGTTATTTAATTGTATGCGAATAAGGAGAAATCCTTATCTGGTGATACAAACGATTATATTTGGCCCGTATTGCATAGATAATTCGTTGATTGAAAATAATTATTGATTGGTGTTACAAGAATAAAATATTGATGATGAACTTTTAAATTATAGAAGATAGTAGACATCATGCTCTACTTGACTCTTCTAATGGATTGCTATTTTCGCTGTAGTTGTTGATCTAAAACTTGTTGTCTATTATATTCTATCAGATTTTCCCTGTTGAGGACTAATGATAATTTGTTCTACATTATCTTAGTTATAATATTCTTTACTGGGATAGTTGAGCTCACCCTTTTCTTTCATTGTTCTCTTCAGGAAATGAGAATATAGCTGAGACTAGTCGGGGTATGGAGTGATGGTCCAAGATGGTTACTATAGTAGTCCTCACTACTCTATAAAATAGTGTGACAATAATTGTAATGAGGACTTTATTTGAGTTTGGATATTATCTACGAGACAATATTTATATTGAAACTCACAACTTATGTTTTATCATATTTTACACGATAGTTAATAATTGTAAATATGAAATTTGAATTTGGACTATGTACCATGTATTTGGCGACTCAGAATGGGTTGTGTAGACCTATTTTGGGGGCGTCACAGTTTCCATTGTTTCATACATCGCATGATGACTTGGTTGGCGTTGATTCGGTCTTACCAAAATAGATAGTATCTAGTAATCCCAAATCACATGATTGATCCACTCCTCTCCATTCATGTGAAATGAGCTATAATGTAAGTATCGTTGAGTACTCTTTAGCCCAATCATTGAAGATCATTTGTTGAATCCTCAGAACTTGAGTTGCGTTGTTGTTGTTTGATGCGAGCCCGGTTAGGATTTTATCATCAGACTCTCAAGAAAATGGTTGTAAATCAATCTTATATGGAATCATATGACTCCAAAGTCATGAACACATTGCTGAGTGGTATGGTCCAGTCTGAAATTGATAAAGTCTGCATGAAATACGGCAAAAGAAATATAGGACACAATTATTATGAGCCATGAGGGAACTACTAAGGTGAAAGAAGTCAAGTTAGATATATTGATGTAATAATATGAGCTCTTCAAGTTAGAGAAAAATGAAACAATCAAAGAAGCTCAAATTAGATTCCTCACTTTGGTGAATTCACTAAGTGTGCTCGACCGAAAAATTGATCAGAGATAAATAAACATAGAGTTACTAAGAGTCATGCCCAAACGGTTCAAAGGTTACAACTCTTTAAGACTCAACAATAATTAGTACCATGGAAATTCTCACTTTATTTGGAGAGCTTGAAGAATTTGAAAATTAACTAAAAAGGTATGATGAAGAAGACGAGGCACCTAAGAAGAAGACTTTAACTTTACAAGCTGAAGGTTACATGGAAGGTGATGATGAAGACTCTGATAAAGAAATATCAATGATGACTCAAAATTGAGAGAGCTAATTAGACAGAAGAACAAATCAAAGTTCCAAGGAAAAACTCTCAACAACAAGGACTTCAAGCAGAAACCACGTATAAGAGGAAACTTGTTTTGAATGCGGAAGGCCTGGTCACTTTAAGAGAGATTATTTCCAACTCCAAAGGAAGAACAAAGGAAATAACTCAGGAGGAAAAGCATTAATGACATGGAGTGGCGATGAATTCGAACATGAACCTGATCAAGATGATGAAACAACTCAACTATGTTTCACCAGATTAAACAACCAAGAATTATCCGAGGTAAATACTGAACTTGGTGAAATTATTATTTTTGATTATCTTCTTTTAAAGAATGAAAATATTCATATTAAAGAGAAAAATGTTGGCTTAAAAAATTGGATAAATGATCTAATGAAAGAAGTAAAAACTTTGATTAAGGAAAAACACGAAATAGTTAAAGATTGCACATCAAGTGAAATGTCTAAATTAAAAGCTAAAATTGATTATTTTGATAACTATAATAAAATTTTATATAATCATGCAAACAAACTAAATGAATAAAACAATGTTCTTAAAAAGGAAAATGATAATTTAAAAGAAAGTTTAGAAAAGAGAGATATGAGTAAAATACAAATGTGACCACTAAACTTTAGGTCTTTTTGGTTATTAGGCCCCTTTCTTTTGGTCAATGGGAAATGATCCCCTTTTGTCAAGAAATTTGGATATTGAACCCTCAGGTGCTACACGTGTGTTGACTTGCCTACGTGGCACACGTGGCATCGCTGATGTAAACTTTAATCAAATTAATTCATAAAAAGATATCATTCCCCAGATTTGATCCTAAAACCTCAAGTTTGAGGTTTTTGCTAAAATACCACACGAGCACCACATGCTTAACTATTAAATTACCCAAATTAAGAATATTATTATACACTAAATCAATTCATAACAACTAAATAAAAAAAACAAAAATTAAAAATTAGCTCATTTTTTAAAGCTGGATCATCTTATTCCAATTCATTAAAATAATTGCTTAATTTCTTTATTTTTTCTTAAATATCATTTATCATATATATAAAGATAAAATCAGAAATACTAATGGGGGATAAAACTTAAATCAAAATCCGATTCCGGCGAATTAACATCCATCTTTCATCCACAACCACCACCTCTTTCTCCTCTGTCATCGATCAAAACACCAGATCCACCAGTAAACCAACCCATCTCCACCTCCATTGTGATTAATCAAATCATCAACACCACCGTAAAAACTCTCCATCTCCGAGCGAGAAATTCAAAAAAACAAGAAATAAGAGGAAGAAAAACAAGAAACAGGTGCTTCAATCCCCTTGTGGAGTGATTTCCTTTCCTTCAATCTTAGATAAAAAATATTTACAAATGATGAGGCAATTTGTGAGGATTTCGAGCCAGTCATCTTGGTTGAGGGAGCAGAATTGTGGAGAAAATGGAGAAGGGGATTGAGAGGAAGATGATGTGTTAAGATGATTTTTTAATTAGGGTTTGTTGTGGTTGAATTTTTTAGGGTTTATGAAGTATGAGAAAAGATTTTTGTTTTTGTTGCAGACAGAGATAACGAATAGAGGGGAATGAGGGAAATTATTTTGATAAATATTTTGTTTTGTTTATAAATTATATATTTTTTTGCTATAATTTAGCTTTATATATTTATTTTTAGTAATGAGATTATTTTTTATATATTTTTATATAATAATAATAATAGTAATAATAATAAAAATAATGATAATAATAATAATAATAATAATAATAATAATAATAATAAGAATGATAATAACAATAATAATAATAATAACAACAACAACAACAACAACAATAATAATAATAATAATAATAATAATAATAATAATAATAATAATAATAATAATAATAATAATAATAATAATAACAACAACAACAACAATAATAATAATAATAATAATAATAATAATAATAACAACAACAATAATAATAATAATAACCATCATAATACTAATAATAATAATTAAAATAATAAAAATAACAATAATAATAATAATAAAATTTAATTTAGCGAACCCTAACTTTTGGAGATCTAAAAATGTTGAGCTTTAGACGAGAGAGACGATAATGGAGATATGTTGTTTTAAATTAATGGGTACATTTGTCTTTTAATGTTCTGCTAGGGGAAATAAATTGATTTGATATAAAAGTTAATCCTTTTGCTAAAATAATAGCTAGGCCCTTAGAGCTGAGGTGATCTCGTGACTAACATTTCAAACTTGATGTTTTGGGTTCGATTCATGGGGGCTGTGTTTTTTGGAAATTAATTAGAAAATTTACAATAAGAGGTTCCACGTGGCAAAAATATACACGTAAGTAGTGTCACGTGTGCCACGTAGGCAAATCAAGGCACATGTGGCACCTTAGGGCTCAATATCTAAATTTTAAGACAGAAAGGGGCTCGATTTGCGTTGACCAAAAGAAAGAGGCTCAATACCCAAAAATACCTAAAGTTCAGTGGTCACATATATATTTTACTCCAACTTAAAGTAATGTTGTTTTTAGCTTCATATTTTGGATCATTTGTTTCGATATTGAAAATGTCATCACTACTAACTTTTTATTATTATGACATGGGTGTGGTTTATAGATTGTTGTGGCAAAGGGCTTATTGTTCTCAGATCTATTTTTTGACTTTTATTTTGTTATAAATTTCTTACAGGGAAACCCTTAGTAAGAAATGCATTTTGATTTCAATGTCGAGGATAATATCAGACTTCATTTTTTTTACTTCCACAATTATTATGCTCATAAAAAAACCTTATTTAATTTAAATTTTTGGAATTACAGGAATGTAGTTCACTTATCCTTTTGCATTTGAATGTTGTTTATATTTGGTGCATGGTTTGGGTCTTTTGTCTTTGTATGACACTAGTTTTAGATTCAAATGCAAAGCACTTTTGAAGTTACTGCACATATATACTGTAAACACTCCAAATTTTGTTTTTCTATTACTAACTATGCAGGAGGGTAAAAATGTCTTTTCACACTCTTGAGATAACCCTGGAGGACTACAACACCAAATAAAACCTTGTAGACAGCCCGAGGGATAACCAAAATCCACTTCAACCCTAGAGACAACCCCGGGAGGGCAAAAAGGTCATTCTGACAAAATAACATCAACAACCACAGTATAACTATAGATAGGATCACAAAGAGCCATTGCAACACTTCCGAGCATAAACTATTCAAAACAACTCAACGGACTTCCTACGAAGACCCAAAGATGCCAGTTTGGTCATGGACCCATCTTCCCGAATTTGGAAAAGGGTAAGCCCTATGTTATTGCGTATCTCTCGAAAAGATCTTTCCAGAAAGTTATGGCATGCCTCCATCGGATTCCCGGATTACAAGTTATGAAGGTTCAAGCAGACTGCTTGTTGGTCGGAGTGCACGTACTTCGAGATAGCAGGGCCCACCAGGATCAGTCGTATGTAGACCCGTGGCTGCCGCATGTCCACTCAGGGATGATCGGGTATATCAGGCCCTCAATAGCTCATAAAGAGAGAGGAAGCAGATAGAAAGGGTCCAGGAGAGAAATATCCGGCCATTTGAGAGTGAAACACAGTTTTTCTTCCATTCAATCTTTGTAAATCTCTTATAAAACACTTCTATACATATATATATAGCAACATATCAAGTTTTAACTGGTGGAAATTGAGTTTATAAGCGCCTAAAGCCGTTTGATAGCCATTCTCGCGCTTAATTATAAGATCTCTTCAGATCTGCTGCTTTTTCTTACTTTACTATATATATAAATACTATATATACAGATCTGACTCTGTATGGCACAGATCTATTTTTTTAATTGTTCATTTCATATAAATAGTTAATATTTATGCTTTATTAACTAGATCTGTACAGGATTTAGCCAGATCTAGCTTTTAACCGGTTTAAAAGTTGTGAAACTTGAACCTGGAAGCTACAATGGCTAAGATCTGTACAGATCTATTTTTCTTTCTAGTTTTTGCAAGTATTTAGCAACCACGGGGGCCTAGATCTATATCTAAAGGACGCTGTAATATTTGGCTATGCGCATGCAAGGATTTAACTAATGAATCCTTTGTTTTGCGATGTCTAGAAGTAAATATGTATTTTATGTCAATATATTCATTTTACAAGCTTTAAATATTCATGTGAGCCTAGGAACTATAAAGGGTTGATGATTCAATCAATGGATCTAGATCTGAATCCGAAAATGGACTTGTTTAAGTTGTAAATGCTAGCTTGCAAATATTTATATTTGTAAATCAAGAGCCTTAAAACGGTTATACGGTTTTAAGGCCCCGAAATAATGAAAACTGTGGTTTGTGGTGCTCTGGCATACTTCGATGGTTTTCATGCCCATAAAGAGTTTGACAATTATATATATATATATATATATATATATATTGTCAAAGATGCTTTGCATCTTGAATAAAATAAAATCAAGTCGAATACGAAATAAAATGGAAGTAGTAAAAGTCTTAATTCCTATTTGAGCATAAGGGTTTGAAAACATGTTTTCGACACAACATTTCTATATACTTTGTTTAAAATTGAACTTTTCAATAAATCAAACCCTTTGTATATAGGTGGAAAAGAGGCATAACACTACTTTTAAATAACGCACTTCTAGCATATTTACTTGCATCACACACACACACACACACAGATACACACACATACACACAATCACATGCTTTGGGAATGAAAAGTGATGAGTGGGATTTATACCCGCGAATCGAATACTTTATGACTTAAATAGTTGCCTGATCTCGTAGATTTTATATAGTTTTATATGATTATAGTGTTATTATGCTTAATCAATGTATTGCAGGGTTTTACAGGTGTTTTCTAGCATTCAGGGATAAAATGATCATTTTACATGTAGCCGCGCCGCGACGCCAAAGCCTAGCCTATATCTCGCACCACGGCGCCACCTCCGTGTCCTTTGCTGATGTCACCTTCACCCCATAAAGCCACTTATCCTTTATGGGCTCGTACCGCATGAGGCGAAGCTCGGTCTCTTTGTCGATCTTGAGTGGCCAAGCAGTGGCCAACCACAAGTCTATCACTTGTGCTTGATGCGAAAGCTCCGGTGCCTGCATAATAAAGGCTTGATTTTGACCTAGCTTGAAGGGAACTGAGATATATATTATCCCTAGCCTCTGTAATACGATATAGAGAGATAAAGTAGGATAGATTAATATAGAATAGCTTAGTTCTCTCTCCTCTTTTATATTTTCTCTCTCTAGTTCTTAGATCATGTATGTAAATATAGATAAAGTAGATTAGGGAGAAGTCTGGCATATGTTTGGAGTGACAAGAGCAGTGAGCTACACAGATTGGAAAGCTTGATTTGAGCAGAATGCTTGGAGATTGAAGGGCTTTGATAGAGTTTCCTCTTATCCATTTATTTCCTCTGATTTTGTAATCCATAAATGTTGTCGTTACTGCTACTTCTCTTTTGTTCAATAACTATGAACTGAATATTGGCTCTAAGGTTATAATGGAACCCTTTGTTATTTAAATTATCTGTCTTATCTCTTTGGTAGGCACCATATGATTTGGTTTGATATATTTGTGCTTAATGATTCTTGTTAAGATATTAGTGATGATTTTGGTAATCTACATGATATCGACAGAAGGATTGTAGATTTACACCTAAATATATTGGCATGCAATTGTGGGTTTCGACTGCATAAGTTGTGCGTAGAATAGATATATATCTCTGCGCCACGTGTGACCTAATATAGAACTTATGCTTAAATCATTGTTATGATTAATTCGCATAGACATGTGTAGGATTGTATCTAGCTTGGACGTTCTTTTATGTTCTATTCCCTTTTGGGTGGATCTGGAGAGGATATGTTTGTGCATACCTCGACAGAGGTGCATATGCACCTGTGTGTTCTCGGTCGACAAATTGTCATGACCATTAAGACCAAAGACAGAAGGATAGGTAGTTTGATGAAGCATAGCACGCCAGGTGTTCGACAGAATGCCTAAGTGGGGTGAAGTTGTAACCTTAGCTTGTATTTCCTTCGATTACCATTTGTTATCCATTTACTTGCTTTGTTAATTAGTTATAACTAGATTTATCACACTTCCATTTACTGCTGTTCGAATAAGACTTTAGCGATACAAAGTCGGTACTTGGTAAATATTAGTCATAGTTCCTTGTGGGTACGACACTCTACTTATCACTGTATTACTTGTTAGACCGCGTAACTTGCACGCGTTTAGTGATCAGTTTTCTGACAAATAAGTTTTTGGCGCCGTTGTCGGGGAACTATTATTCTAATATTGTCCAATATTGATTTCAATCAATTTAGTCTTACTTTGAACATATATATATATATATATATATATATATATATATATTTCTTTTATTTGTTTGATCTTCCTTTCTTTTTGTTTTTAAGTTTGCAGATTATGGACGATCAATGTTATCAATGGCCTTACGAAAGGATGACACAACCAAGCTCGGAAGAAGGACTCGAGCAACTACAAGTTCAAATTGCAAATATCTTGAGGTTTTCTGACAATCTTGAGTGTCAGTCCACTCAGAATGCCTACCGTCAGGAACGAGCTGACTTTGAACCGATCTCCTATCATCCAAACTGCCAGGGTTATCCAAACTCTTGGGACTACAGTCAAGAGCAATATCATGATCTGAATCATGCCTATAAGCTTGAGTATCAGTCTCCACCGCAATATGAGTTGACATCTCAGCCCAATGAGAGCTTTTCTGAGTACTCAACACAAGAAGAAGAGAACAGGATTGAAAATCTTCTCACCAACTTTATTGAGAGAAATGAGGTTCGGATGGCAAGCCAAGAAGCTGCATTACAGAGCCTCGAAAGTCAATTGGGGAAACTGGTCAATTCCATTACAAATCCACCGCCAACCTTTCTACCGGTTATAATTGAGTTCAACGATGAAGTAGTAGAGCAGTGCACGGTGGATACGCGTGGGGAAGGCGATGAGTCTCACCAAGTTGTTGAGGGCAATGTCAAGGTGCAAATTGACCAACCTATGGAAGCTCAACTAGAAGAAGAGAGGTTTAACAGTGGTTGTATAGTCAAATCTGATCAACAACCAGAAACCACGCTCACGACTGTGGAAACCCTAGAGGGCCCAATAGATCACAAAGAATACTTTCAACTTGATGAACAAGGCGAATTAATGGATAATTCCAGTGGTGAAAGATTCTTCGTGCCATTGGGTGAAGAAAAAGAGGATGATCTATCATCCATGTCTGCCAAAAATCCAAAGGAATTGACGAATTGGCGGCATGAAATGGTCATTTTCTCTTATGAGCCGGATTGAACGGCATCGGTATAGTCAAGCCAACGACTTTAAAACAAGCGCTTGGTGGGGAGGCACTCCCATCTGAATATCAATTTTCTCTGTTTTTCTTTACTTATGTCTAGTTTACATACAGTCTGTTTTCTTTAGTTTGTAAACATTGTTGCCAGTTAATGCACTTAAATGTTATATCTTTTGTGCATGTTTTTGTGATTATAGGTTGTAGGCAGCATGTTGTTTAGTATGGTGTTTAGCATCTATTGGGTGATACATGGCTTCTGTGCATGAATTCTCAAATGAATAAGCGCCATGTCACCCAAAGATATACATCGACTTGGACTTGGCCATTACCAAAGATATACATGGACTTGTGCAGCCATAATGCCACGCTCATTTATCCAAATTTCGCACCTCACGCTGCAACACCAAAGATCAACAGCCAGGTCACGCAGCGGTGCCATGAACATGCCTTTCCCATTGCTAATTATGGCCATGGCGCTATAATGAAGGCCAACCATGGCATGTGCCACGACAATGATTTTCGGTTTTAAGTGTAGTTTTAGGCCAGATCAGGCCACTACGCCCCTCCTCTTTCTCAAATAGACTCGGCATCACAAAGAACCATCACAAACCTCAGCAGCCCAATAACCCAAGCATTTCTTACAAAATTCCAGCCGTGATCGATTGCACATCTCTAATCACCGTCACAAACTGAAAGCCTCCATCAAATTACTTGTCAGTGTTTGAGCCCAGACGATTTCTCACTTTGGGTTTCTCACTTAGGGTTTGCAACTCAAGGTATTTTTGTTGGATTTCATTCAAGCAGAACTATTTTTGGTTTAATTGTGGTATTTGCGAAATTCTTATTTTCTGTTTGTGTGATTTCCACTGGAGGAAATCTAGTTAGAACATCAACAAACATAGGGCTATCTAATTTGGTTTTCAGAACGCACACAAGGTGTTTGAGATATTGCCTGAGAGAAAAAAGTCTACTGTTTGGGGATGTTTAGCATTGCAATTGTTGGGGGTAATCGAACTAAGTTTGGGGGAGTGTGTGCTTCAGTTTTCTGCTTGTATTCATACCAATTGCTGTGATTTCTGACATGGCACAAAAGAGGCAACGCCTTAGTATGGGAGGAACATCGTCCACAGCACCACCAATGGCTTGGGATAACACCAAGTTCATCAATGAGGAGGTCGGGAAAAGGTACAAAATCTCCTTTGCAACACAAAATTTGATTCATGAGCAGGGATTCAGGTTGGACAAAAAGGATGGTGAGCTAACCACCATGCTACTTGAACACAACTTGGTGCATTTCACAAAACCACCAGGGTCAGCTATTGTATCTGTGGTTCGGGAGTTTTATGCAAACGCCAATCCCGAAGGTCCTGCTACTGTCCAAGTCAGGGGGAAGTTAGTAGCATTTGGTAGTGAGGCCATCAATGCATTGTTCGCGGAACCCAACTATGAGGGCAAGGATTATATGGATTCGGGACTCCGCAGTTATGACCTTGAGGATATCATCAGGAGGCTCTGCAAGCCTGGAACGACATGTAAGAAAAATGACTACACGGGTGAAAAGACCAGTTTCCCGTCTTCAACACTCAGTCGCTATGGGAAGGCGTGGGTTAGCTTTATTTGTGCCAGCATGATCCCAACCCGTCACTTGAGTGACATGACTAAAGATAAGGCGATTATGTTATTCGCCATTGTCACGGGTCTGAATGTTGATATTGGAGTTCTTACTCACGAGTCAATTCTGAAGGAAATCAAGAGTAATGTCGCTGCAGGACTTACACATCCATCATTGATCACCCACTTGTATAAGCAAGCAGGTATTAAGTGGGGGCCAGAGGAGATAGCCATGCCACCCATGGCAGTCATTGACCATCAGACTATCTCACGCTATAATGTGTGGAACGGGGCAGATTCTCATGTTAGAGGCGAAGGGCATGGGCCACCTACTGTGCCACCTCCTACAGCAGGGCCCGAGCCCTCGCAGCCTCCAGACGCTGGTCCAGCTGCACAGGGACTACTGGTAGACATCATGGCATCCCTCACCTTGTTGCATCAAAAGTACGACGCTGAGGCGCAGAGGCACATAGCAGCAGTGGCTCAGAGGTAGGATATAGCTATACAGTACCAGGCTGAGCTAGTAAACACGATGCAGAGTATATACACCGACTATTGTGGTGAGAACGCTGAGTTCACGCCATACCAGTTCCCAGAGCCTCTTGTCTTCCCACCAACCGAAGCCGTTGAGGACGATGCCACTGCTGAGTGAGCAATCTTCAGGGAAGCCCTATGTATCGATTGATATCTGTTTAGCAATGAGGGCATTGCTAACTTTAAGTTTAGGGGTGTTTTTGGCTATTATCTGTTTATTTCTGTACTGCCATGTTAAGTTTCCAGACTTTAGTACTTTGTTATGTTTTTATTATCAGTATTATGGTGCAGTCGTTTTGAACTGCGGGATTATGCTTAGATTTTTATTATTATGGATGCCATGAACTATTTTTGGTTTTTATTTACGAATGCTTTGATTATTATTAGCATGATTGTGGTTTATAACCATATTTTTGGAGCTTATATAGATTTAGATGTTTGTGCCATATGAATGGCCTTTTTACCCTATTTTGAGCTGTTATTTAGCAAGGGTGTTATATTTATCATTAATTTTTGATTATGGCTGATGACAAGTGCCAAGTAATTATGTTAATCTCTTAGAGTAATGTCAATCATGTATGAGCTAGGGGTTGTTCAATCGATAAGTTTAGGCTGTTATTGATCTGTCCTTTTTAGCAAGCACCGACCAACTGTGTTAACTAGTATTTTTTTTGAATTTAGTTCGCGTGTTTATTGCTTTGAGAGTTTGTTCACTCTTATAAACTTTCATTTTTGCAAGGTAATAAAAGGCTTAGACGTTTATACAGTTTTGGATATTGGATTTTGGCATGTTGACATTTATAAAAAAATGATTGAAATGAGAATAAAAATAGAAAAGAAAAGTTAATATCAAAAGTTTTGCGGTGGGTCGAGATAGAGCGTAAAACGCACTCGCCCATAAATGCAGGACCGATGTTGAGATGGAGCATAAAATGCACTCGCCGAATAATCTTCATTTTTGTTATAAAGTCTCAGTTGGCTTATGTTGATTACGTGGCCTTTACTGCTCGAGTTATTAGATTCATAGGGGTGTTCTAAACCTAGTGCCCTAAAGTCGTCTAGCTTGGGAGTCACTGATCAAAAGCTCATTAAATGGTAGTTCTGAATAGCCTAAGGTAATTAAGGACTGTCCGAGTCAGATTTTACTGTCGTCATACTAGAGTCTTTTGATCTTTTCCTGCACTTGCGTCTTATTCTTTATGCTTGTTGAATGTTTAAGTTACGGAGTTTGCTTGTTGGTATTAACAATCGACTATGCGAACTTATTTGAGCTATGATTAGTTAGGATGGTTGGTCTCCAGACACACACATAGAATGGATCGAATACAGTCTTATGCTTGAAATTGAATGAACCCTTATTCATATCTGTGTTTGCCCTATTCTCTGGGAGTAGCTATGATCAAGGTTAGAAGCCATGATACTAGTATACTGTTTTATTTTTCGTTTGCATGTGTTTTACTATTGTTAGTGTTGTGTTAGATAGTTTGCTCAAGGATAAGCAAAAACTTAAGTTTGGGGGTATTTGATGAGTGAGATTTATACCAGCGAATCATATACTTTATGACTTAAATAGTTGCCTAATCTCATAGATTTTATATAGTTTTATATGATTATAGTGTTATTATGCTTAATCGATGTATTACAAGGCTTTACAGGTGTTTTCTAGCATTTAAGGGCAAAACAGTCATTTTACAAGTAGTCACAATACTGCGACGCCCAAAGCTCAGTTTATACCTCATGGCCATGGCACACACCTCCGTGTCCTTTGCTGGTGTCACCTTCGCATTGTAGCGCCACTTATCCTTTATGGGTTTCGCGGCTACAGTATGAGCTCCAATCTCTTTATCGATGACGTACCAAGCATTTAAAGACCAACCATTAAGTCTCATGCGCCATGTGCAAACATGAAAGCTCGTTGCCTGATCGTAAAGGCTTGATTTTGACCTAGCTTGAAGGGAACTAAGATATATATTATCCCCAGCCTCTGTAATACGATATAGAGAGATAGAGTATGATAGATTAATATAGAATAGCTTAGTTCTCTCTCCTTTTTTGTATTTTCTCTCTATAGTTCTTAGATCATGTATGTAAATATAGATAAAGTAGATTATGGAGAAGTCTGGCATATCTTTGGAGCGATAAGAGCAATGAGCTACGCGGATTAGAAAACTTGATTTGAGCAGAATGCTTGGAGATTGAAGAGCTTTGACAGAGTTTCCTCTTATCCATTTATTTCCTCTGATTTTGTAATCCATAAATGTTGTCTTTACTGCTACTTCTATTTTGTTCAAAAGCTATGAACTGAATATTGGCTCTAAGGTTATAATGGAACCCTTTGTTATGTAAATTAACCGTCTTATCTCTTTGGTTGGCACCATATGATTTGGTTTGATATATTTGTGCTTAATGATTCTCGTTAAGATATTAGTGATGATTTTGGTAATCTACATGATATCGACAGAAGGATTGTAGATTTACACCTAAATATATTGGCATGTGATTGTGGGTTTCGACTGCATAAGTTGTACGTAGAATAGTGATGAGTGAGATTTATACCCACGAATCGGATGCTTTATAACTTAAATAGTTGGTTGTTCTCGTAGATTTTATATGGTTTTATATGATAATAGTGTTATTGTGCTTAACCGATGCAATGCAGGGCTTATTAGGTTTTTTCCATGCATTCAGGGGCAAAATATGCATTTTCAATGTAGCCGCACCGCGGCCCCAAAGCCTAGTCTATCGGCGTATTTAAGCAGCCACCACTGGTCAAGCTCGACGTCACCATCACGCCCTTGATTGCCAATCGACTCTATATGGACTTGCACTGTTGTGAGCTCAGTTTCTTTCGCACACGCATGCAAGAAGATGCGATCTTGATGCCAGCGAGTTGACTCGATTTTGACCTAGCTTGAAGGAGGGACACATATATATCAGCAGCCAGCCTCTGTATTAGAGATGGGGGATAACACAGACCATAGAATTTAGTTTGTTTTAGCTTAGATTAGTTTTCTTCTGTAATTTCTCTTTCTTTCTCTCAGATTATGTTTATACATATAGATTAGGTAGATTAGGGAGAAGTCTGGCATTTCTTTGGAGCGGCAAGAGTAGTGAGCTACACGGACTAGACAGCTTGAGAGGAGAGAAGTGCTTGGAGACTAAAGAGCCTTGACAGAGTTCCTTCTTATCCATTTATTTCCTCTAAATTTGTAATCCACTAATGTTGTCTTTATTGCTACTTGTATTTTGTTCAATAGCTATGAACTGAATATTTGCTCTAAGGTTATAATGGAACCCTTTGTTATTTAAATTGACTGTCTTATCTCTTTGGTTGGCACTATATGATTTGGTTTAATATATTTGTGCTTAATGATTCTCGCTAAGACATTAGTGATGATTTTGGTAGTCTATATGATACCGACAGGAGGATCGTAGATTTACACCTAAATAGATTAGCATATGATTGTGGGTTTCGACTGCAAAAGTTATGCGTAGAATAGACATATATATGTGTGCCACGTGTGACCTAATAGAGAACTTATGCTTAAATCCTTGTTATGATTAATTCACATAGACATGTGTAGGATTGTATCTAGCTTGGACGTTCTTTTCTGTTTTATTCCCTTTTGGGTGGATCTGGAGAGGATATGTTTGTGCATACCTCGACAGAGGTGCATAAGCACATTTGTGTTCTCGGTCGACAAGTTGTCGTGACCATTAAGACCAAAGAGAGAAGGGTAGGTAGTTTGATGAAGCATAACACGCTAGGTGTTCGACAGAATGCCTGTGTGGGGTGAAGTTGTGACCTTAGCTTGTATTTCCTTCGATTACCATTCATTATCCAATTATGTACTTGCTTTGTTAATTAGTTTTAACTAGATTAATCACACTTCTATTTACTGCTGTTCGAATAAGACTTTAGCGATACAAAGTCGGTACTTGTTAAATAATAGTCATAGTTCCTTGTGGGTACGACATTCTACTTATCACTGTATTACTTGTTAGACCGCATATACTTGTGCGTGTTTAGTGATCGGTTTTCCGACCAACAAATAGACATCTATTTGTGCGCCACGTGTGACCTAATAGAGAACTTATGCTTAAATCCTTGTTATGATTAATTCGCATAGACATGTGTAGGATTGTATCTAGCTTGGATGTTCTTTTCTATTCTATTCCCTTTTGGGTGGATCTAGAGAGGATATGTTTGTGCATACCTCGACAGAGGTGCATATGCACTTGTGTGTTCTCGGTCGACAAATTGTCGTGACCATTAAGACCAAAGAGAAAAGGATAGGTAGTTTGATGAAGCATAGCACGCCAGGTGTTCGACAGAATGCCTGAGTGGGGTTAAGTTGTAACCTTAGCTTGTATTTCCTTCGATTACCAATCGTTATCCATTTACTTGCTTTGTTAATTAGTTATAACTAGATTTATCACACTTCCATTTACTACTGCTCGAATAAGACTTTAGCGATAAAAAGTCGGTATTTGGTAAATATTAGTCATAGTTTCTCATGGGTACGACACTCTAGTTATCACTGTATTACTTGTTAGATCGCGTATACTTGCGCGCGTTTAATGATCGGTTTTTCGACCAATAAAAAGACCCGATAATTGTTTTTCACAGAAGTCGGGGGGGTGCCTAACACTTTCACCTCGCTTAAGCAAGCCCCTGAACTTTATGAATTTTGGTTTCCAAGACCAATTAAACGGAGTCACATATTGGGCCATATTGTAAAATCTTTCAAAAACTCTGGTTTAGTTGGTATAACCATTTAACTCATACCAACTGGCGGCTCTGTCTAAATCGACCCAATCAATTAAAATCAAACTTTTCAAATCGTCGACAAATTATGTCGGTCTTTCAAAAAATCTCACCTTTTAAGAAAGATCAAATCAACATAGAACACATAAAGGATAGAGAACGCGAAGAGTAATTTTCCCGTCGTCAACAGGTGGCGACTCTTCTAGAGACAATAGAGGGCTTAAGCTGCATTTCAATCTTTTCAATTCCCTTTTTATCTATATGTGTGTGAATGTTGTCTTTACGTTGAATGTGTTAGGTTTGGAATATTCATGGGCGCAATCAAATTTCAAAAATAATGCAGAAGCGTGTAAAATCAGAGTTTAAAAAAAAATTACAAACCATATACCCGGATCACCCTTTATGCACAATTATTAATTAAACGAATAGATAAAGAATAAAATCATACCCTTGAAGATCGAGCTTCCTCAGGTACAAGTTCACCTCCAAATCCTTTTCGTTCAACTTGAATCCACCGGGTTTTGTTCCTTCCTTTGATCAACGTTAGCCACCCATATGTTTGGGCCTCAGAGGTGATCCACCAAGGAATAATAATGATTCAAGAAAAGGGTGGTTGGCTAAACCCTAGTTTTTCTATCTCTATAGAAAGGGTGTACTCTCCCAACAATTGGAATTATGTCGTATGTTGAAAAAGTCAACAACCCCACCACCCATAATAAGACTCCTCTTATTTATAAATGTGGGCAACCCACCTTAACAATTAAGAAATTGGGATTTATTTATTTAATTAAATTCTTTTAATTAATTAAGCTCCCTAATCTTATTAAGGATAATTAATTAAACTCCTTTAACTAATTTTCCCTCCTAATCCTATTAGGAATAAATGAGAGTACTTATATTAAATTAATTCCTAAACTCTTTAGAAATTAAAATAATAATAATTGTAATAATATTAATAAGACTCCTCTTATTAATTTATATTTAATATTTTAAAATATTAAATAATAAATATTAAGCTATTTAATTTATTCTATCACCATAGATTAAATTAAATATACTTAACTATATTATTACGATTATGCCATTAACTTCTTAAATAATTATTCTTCCTTTTTATGGTGTGACCCTTTAGGTTCTCCATATTAAACCTAGGTTAACAGAATAAATCAATTAGAACAATTCTAATCTTATTTAAATAAATAAATTAAACAATTAATTTATTTAAATAAATAATATTTATTCTACAATAGGGATAAGCCTCCCTAGCGATCAACGACTTTCCGGATAATATAGATTTCAACATTAATCATAAAAGAACCTTTGAGTAAATAGTTACCGCACAATTCAATCCTTCCACCATATAATGTCCCAATTAAAAATAAGACATGGAATTCATTGTCAAGTCTTATTTTATTTAATTATATGTATTTCGATCCTTAAATGCACAACTCAAATAATGCAAATTAGAAACTCCTTTCTAATTTTATTCGCTTGGCCAAGGACTACTGGGTTGTCATTTATCGAATCACATAGGACATTTCTCTTCCTTTATTAGAAGTGGTAGATTCTTTATTGATCATACATTATCTCCATGTACAACTTATTATACCCAAGCATACCCTTTGATATACCCTAAGGGTCTTAAGGAATAAGTCAAAGTATAACTCATCATACACAAGATACTATGATGATCTCAAGTCCAAGGATTACTTGTACTACTATCACTACATGAATTCCTATTGACAGGCAAATAAAACTCCATTAGGTATTCCTTAGCGAGCCACGTTCAGTGAACTTATTCTCTAATAAGCACCTACATACTTGCTTTAGTGTCTCCACACAAATGATCATGAGATCAATCATCCTCATCCAATGAGCAAGCAACGTATGTACCAATCTATTCGGATTCACTAATCCCCAATTTAGTAATCCAATGATTGGGAACTATTTTAGTTTTAAGCTTTCTAAGAATTTAGATCTCATTAGAATGATCATCATCATTATTCTAAAAGCATTGCTTAAAACTATGGGTTTATCACATATTATAAAATAGCATCATGTAGATAATTAAAAGCCTTTAATAAATTAATACTTTTTATTAATAAATGAATAAGATTGTTACAAAGTATATGCTTTATCATCAAACATGATTGGCTTGTGTGCATATTACTTTCAGAATGGATGTGAATGATTGTGTCTTTAAAATACTTTATATTAGTGCTTCGCATAATGTCATCATACATACGGTGAGACTTAATGAATGTATGTTGTGTGATTCCTCCACCAGGAGGCAAACCCGTCAGTGGTTGATTACTGGACTCAAGAGAAGATTAATCCTGCGAGGCTCAAGAAAGGCGCTACTCAAATTCGCTCTAATTGAATGATCAGATTAACTTCCCATCTAGTAGATTACGATGATCTGGGAACCTTCATGCCGAAAAGCCCGTGAGAGTAACCCTAAATAGGTCAGCCTCTGATAAACCAAACGCGAAGGAAAGTCTCTTCATGCCTTTCCCTTTCAATTCAATGTAAATTTCAATTCCATATAAATTTTAATTAAGTGTAAATATCCATTCCATTCCTTGTCAATTCCATTATTGTACAGATGTCAAATCATGTCATGTTATCCTATCATCAAAACAACTGACATTATTTTATAGGAAAACATTAAAACCCTAAAACTAACACATTGTATAACATGCATACTGTTAATGATTATCATGACTAAACTACCTACTCTTCTTGTAGGCAAGATAATTCCCATTACTCGATCAAAATATAAGAAGGCACAAAGCCTATCCAGCGACATGGAGGAAAGTGCCAAAAAAGAATTAGGTTCAGTATCTCGAAAGGAGTTTGAAGGACTTAAGAATCAAATAGCAGAGTTGGTTATCCTCTTAAAAGAACAGAGTAAAGCACTCAGGGCCAGATAACGCCCGCTCAACCAGAGTCCTCCTTACAGGGTGGCAATCAAAGTGCTGACAAAAGGGGGGAAGTACAGACACCTAAACCTCATTTTAATAAAAGAACCATAAAAACCCTTGAAATCACAAATCTCGAGGAAGACCGGGAAACTAGGGGCATAGAAAGAAAGTCCAACGAATGGAAGAAACCATCTGGTTAATCAAAGGGACTGGAACTTATGGAAGTGTTAACTATTCAAATCTTTGTATCTTTTCCGGAGCCAAATACCCAGATAAATTCCAGGTCCCGAATTTTGAAAAGTACAATGAAGCAGGCGATCCTTATACCCATCTAAAAGTATAAATCAGGGAACTCGAATCCTATGCAGAGGACGAGAAATTAAGAATACAGGTATTCTAAAAAGGCTTGACTGGAGAAGCCATAGCATAGTATGCAAGACTTGACAACTCCAAGATCCACAGATGGAAAGAATTGGCCCACGTTTTCCTCAACCAATATAATTTCCAATATCAGATGGCTCAGGATAGATATCAAGTGACAAAAGTTAAAAAATAGAACACTAAGTCTTTCCAAGAATACGCTCAAAGATGGAGGCGAATGGCAGCACAGGTCGACCCGCCTATGTCAGAAACTAAAATGGTGATGACTTCCATAGACATACAAGAGGTACCTTACTATGAGAGGATCCTAGATGGAATAGGCAAGCCATTCTCGGAGATGATCAAACATGGTGAAATGGCAGAGATGGGCCTGAAAGCGGGCAAGATTAAAGACATCACGACCTTAGAAGTAGTCGCCGAGCATATACAGTCTAGCAACTATGCAAGCACTCCCAAGAGGGTACCCATGAAAGGCAATGAAGATATATCCCTTGTTTTATAGGGGCAAGCTAGGAAACCCCACCATAGTCCCCCTATTTGGAAAAAGGAAGGCAATCTGTCATTACAACAACATGCTTCATTCAACCAATGTCAAGACAGAAAGAGAAAATTTGAAAGAACAAAAAAAATCGGGTGTTCACTCCACTAGGCGATTCCCTAGAAAACATATTGGAGTTATTAATCAACTAGAGGAAAATTGTAAGATCCCGACTTTTATGAAATAAAAGTATAATTTAATTTATGATTATTATTCTAAAATTGTAAAATGTTAAATTGATAAATGAGCAAATGAGCAATTAATCGGATAAACGAGCTAATAAAAGAGGAGAAAATTTAACTGTGATTGGTGTAGGCCCATGGGCAGCTGAGTGGTGAATGTTATGGGGGGACAAGGATATGTGGGAGACAAAGAAAAGAAAAAGAAGAAGAAAAAGAGGGAAGAAAAGAAGAAAATGGTAAGAAAGAATGAAAGAAAAGGAAAAAGAAAGAGAAGAAAGAAGAAGAAAAATAATGGAAGAGACTTCCTCCACGCCTTCTATTTTTTGTCCTCTCGGTTGAAATAAGGAGAATAGAGAGAGAGAGAGAGAGAGAGAGAGAAAGTTTGGTAAAGAGGTAATTTTAAAATTGTTAATTTATTTTCATATTTAAGTTTTCATGAATTTTATATGAAGAGATTTTGTTTATACTTGATTTGGATGATTTAAACTTGCATAAACATGAATCAAATGAGAGAAATCAAGAAATCAAATGAAATCTGGAAATTTTCAAAAAAAAATAGTTACTACTTGATTTTGTAAAATCCATAACTCTTTGTGTATAATGAGTTAGGAGATGACCCATATATCAACAGAAAGCCCTAGAAGTAAGCTAAACGCATAAATTTGAATCACCCAAAAATTCTTTGTGGATTTTTTGTGTTGACTGTTTGAGTGAAACTAGTACGAAGGACTCATAGTCCAAAAAATTAGTGTTCTTAAGCTCTGTTGCGCGAGTTCTAATTTTTAATCCGACCATTAGATCGTGGTAATTTTTGGATATGTTATGCATATAGTCGAGTAGTTCCCGCAGGACCACTTCAGGTGTGCAGAGTAGGGCTTCTGAAGTGCCTCGACCCCGTTCAGTTAGACAGCCTCGTCGTCTGGTGGAGGCAGTGATACGTTCTATTCGGGTTGATGTACCGGATGTCGAGGATGAGGAGGAGGATGTACCAGCTGCGGCTCCAGCCCCTGCTGCTTATGCTCCCCGTAGGGATCTTCCAGGCATTCAGGTGGCTGTTCTAGATCTTCTGGGTGATTTGAGTCGCCACACCTCAGTTTACTTGCAGGCAAATGAGGTAAAAGCTGGGTTTGATCTTCCTTTTTCCTATTGAGGAGGAGCAAGGATTTTGACATTGATTTGCATTTGATGTAGGTTCCGACTTTACATAGCCTCGAGGAAACTAGTTCAGCATACACTCCCTGTATCAGGCTCTGTATCCAGATTACCGAGGTATTGTGCATGGTTGGGGCTTTGGGGCGTTATTTTTCATTCTTCCCCACCGTTGTCCCTAGGGTTACTTCAGGGCATTGTCTAAGCGCTGGTTTCACCAGACTCAGTCTCTCTATTTGTTTGATTGTGAGGTGATGATGACGCCGATGGATTGGCATTTTATCACCAATATGGAGTTCGAGGGCGCCAGGTGCCATGTCATCGATTTAATATTACCCCGACCGCCATCGGATCCTTCTTTGGGAGTTAATTTGAGGTGCTCAAGGGCAGGACCATCCGTACGGGTCCTTTGAGTTTAGATGCTATGAGTGGGCTTTTGAGTGAGCCCATACCCACTGATGTAAGAGTCAGGGATCACATTCTTCGACGATTGTTCCTGATGATTATCAGAGGTTGTTTCATAGCTGATAACTCTTCTACGGTGTCATTCGGTTTGATTAGCGCCACTCGGGAGGTGGACCATATTGGAGAGTATGATTTAGGCTCCTACACCTTCGTCTATTTCCTCAGGGAAATACGCATGCGTTCGCAGGGCTTGACCGAGGCTTGGCTAGAATTTTACCCATTTCTACTGGTGAGTATTTCTTTTTTGATTTCCTATATACAGGTTAAGAGTGTTCACTAACAGTAGATGTTTGCCTTTGTGTTGGCAATTTTGTGCCTATGAGAGGCTTCCATGTTTGCATCCCGTGAGTGTGTTAGGTTTAGATACCTATCCACGAGGACGACGATGGCAGCACTCTATATTGGCAGAGGTTCCTGTAGTTGAGGGTTTCACCCATTGTCACTTACAATTGGAGTTGTTGACAGCTGATGTCATCACTTGGATTCCCTACTCTGGGGAACACTTGACCATTGGATTTTAGGATGGATTCCCGACTGGTGTCGAGCACGTGATATCCACCCGTAGGATTCCTCTCTTCACAGATGGAGAATGGGAGTTCTATTTAGGAGAGCGTGCTATTAGCAGCACCACAAGAGAGATTTGTGTACCGATCTTACCTCATGCCAGGTGTTATTGTCCTGTGTTGTAGTCGCCTGTCGATGACATCCCATTAATGGGCATTGACGGCTACACTTTGTCAGAGGGTTCATATACCCAAGAGGCATTATACCGTTGGTGGTCCCCTCGTACCATTGGAGCCCAGACCTGCGCCACTCAGTTCATGGGGGATATGGTTCCTGGATCCATGATGATGATGGATTGGATGGCTTGTATCCGAGATCCTACTCATTTAACACAGATTGACAGTTTGACCCAGTAGTTGGACCAAGTACTTTTTTTATCTGGCACTTGGGCAGAGATCCTTCAGAGGCAGATACTTTTGATCCTTCCAACTTAGGCGCTGGCCCCTCAGGTGACCCATATGGCTTTGCAGGTGTAGATCCTCCCCTATATAGGCCTAACATCCCTGTTGATAGAGATCAAGTGACTCAGGAGGAGTTACATCAGATGGACAGGATTGATGATGTAGATATTGACACCATTGTCTTCTTCTAATGTGTATTCTCGTTATCTCTTTTGATATGCCTCTGTTAGATACTGGGTGGTTGTACCCCATTCTCGCTATATCTTTTGATATGCCTATGTTAGTAGTAGGGCGTCTGTGCCCCATTTCCCTGTATTTTCAGCTGTACAGAGATGATGTATTAGATGATGATGTACTTAAGAATGTATATACAATTTTCCGTTCCCTACATCATATTATCATCTATTGCTTTTCATGCATGTATCATGTTATGCATATGTATATATGTCCAGTGATATTCAGCATTGACCCCTGGATGGTCTTATGATACGGCCTACATAAATGTCTTCATTGACAGTCAGCCGTATTGAGCAAAACGCACTAGTGTTGGTAGCCTCCTGTTTGAGGTCGTGGTATGATAACATGTCACCTCAAGATAGGGTGACCGTTGATTAGTTATTACAGCATTCTATGACCCTCTCGATGTTTTAGGTTCCCGTAGGCTTTGTGGATGGTATGTTGGAGCATTGAGTACCGAAGAGGCGGGTTTTCCGATTTGGGACCCAGGAGTTAACTCCTACCTTGGAGGAGTATAAGCAGTTGATGACTTTGCCCTTAGATAGGCCTTGCGCTCGGATGGCTATTAGTGATATGAGCCGATAATTCATGACCCTCACCGGGTTATGGCGTAGAGTAGTACAAGATGAGATTACATCCGGTCATGTAGTGTCTCAGCATTTTTTGATAGACATATTTGGCTTAGATGACAGTTATACACGTCACTCTAGGGATTTCACCACGCCAGAGGATCAGTGGCATTTGGCCAAAGTAGATGTACTCATGATGTGCATAGTGGCGTATGTGTACATGCCATGGTATATGGATGAGATGAACATAGGTGTCATCATGGCAGTGAGAGCTCTCAAAGAGGGTCATACCATCATTCTGATGATTATGGAAAATACGTTGAGGTCGGCCACGTTTTGCAGCACCTACCCCGTAGGGGTATTTACAGGCAGCTCAGTCATGTTGTATGTGTGGTTTATGTCACACTTGAGACCGATTGGCACCTTCCGTCGGCATGGGTATTGCTTTACCAATGATATAGCTATGTCTTACTCCTTTCAGCCATCGGAGTATACAAACGCTATGTCTTACTCATGCTCATGGTATGGATTATCTCCATCTGGCTGGTTTGAGGGGCTTGACTACTTACCACCCACTAGATGTGATGTCACAGTTTGACAAGTTCCAGGACTTCTATCCTTTTGGGGGGCGTTAGGTCAGCGTTTAGCTTCTTGTCACTTATCAGCAGAGAACCGATCATGGGTGTAAGCCTTTTGGGATCAGCTTGAGAGAGCTGATTTTTCTATTAGCCATCCGGGCTGTTCGACAGAGTATTCTGCGTGGATGGCGACAGAGACTTCATCGGCTGCGGTAGTATCCATAGTTTCGGGGAATGATTCAGATGGTGGAGAACCCATGGAGGACATTGATTCTCACACCGAGGAGGAGCCATTCACTAGGTTGCTAGCATCTCTTGTACATTCTCCCAGTACGAGTGTTACTGTGATCCAGCATTCAGCACAGTATTTTGAGCAGAGTCTCCATCTGATGACCTTCGAGAGAGATCAGGCTAGAGCCCTGATTTTGACAACTCTTGATGTGAGAGACGTCGCTCTGTTAGAGAGAGATGAAGCGTTAGCACATAGAGATGCAGATATTATTGAGTGGGATGAGGCCAGATCAGCCAGAGATGCCGTAATAGTTGAGCGGGATGGCGCTATATCTGCCCGGGATGTAGCCGTTATAGATAGTACTACGGTGAGGTCCCTTACTACTAGCATTATTGCAGAGATGAGCACGTATATTGATGAGCACAGTGCCACTATGCAGATGGCTGTAGATCTATTAGCTCGCGTAGAGACCCTTGTACAGGAGATCAAAACGTTACCCCCTTCTTCTAAGGGAGATGCTATGTTAGACTTGATAGCTCGTATAAACACTGATTTGTAGATGAGCTTGTATTTTCCTGCACAGACTAGCTTATCCATTTTGTCATGTATAGTTACACATTGTATATATTAAACATCATTATATATAGTAGGGAAAATATATTTTGATCACTTCCCTTTTAGTTATGCCTTGTTACTTGCTTGATATTTGCATGTTTCTTCAGGACTTGTGCTCTAGATGTATTCTGAACTCCTCCTTGACGGATGGACATTAAGCTATCTTAGGATCTTTCAGAATGGATTGTTGATCTGCGTGTATCCCCTACCATCTTTGGTGTCTTGGGACTGGTTTCTGTATGTAGATGTGGAGAGGAGTGTGGCTTTCCTCTCTGAGGTTGACCGCACCACAAATGGTCGCCGGTACTCCTATTTAAGAGGAGCCTAATTAGTTTCATCTCTTATGGATTGGTATTTCTCTTTGAGGAATCAACCGCAACATAGATGGTCACCGACTCTCCCATTTATGGGGAGGTCAGTTAGTTCCATACCTTTGGTCTGAAGCCGATGTAATCTGGTGGATTAAAGGATGATCCCAGTACCGATGATAAGTTTTTGTGTTTTGGTAGAGGGTTAGACCAAACCATAAATGGCTACCTACGTACTCCTATTGAAGATGAGATCAGGTCTACATAGTTCGAACTTGGTGTGAAGGTTCAACGTTGTATGTGAAAGGGGTGTAGAGATGTTTTTGTTGTTTTTGTTTTTGTAATGAGAATGGTGTAGAAATGTTTTTGTTGTTTATGTTTTATTGCGATCGGACCATATAAAATATGGTTGCCTACGTACTCCCGTGTATCAAGGAGATCAGGTCGATGTAGTTCGCCCTATGTTCAGGATGGTTTGCAGCCAATGAAAAGTTTGATCCCATGTTCAGGACAAATTGTGGGGGAGAAAGTTTAATCCCATGTACAGGACAAACTGTAGGTGTGAAAAGTCTTATCCCTAGTGCGGTAAAATTGCGGGTGTGAAAGGTTCAATCCCTAGTGGGATAACCGAAGTTGAATAAGGGTTTAAAACCAAGTTGAGAGAAGGATCTGGCGATCCAAAACCAGGCTGCTGGTTAGAAAAGTGTGTTTGTCCCTGATGGGGCAGATGAGTGTGAAGAAAAGTTGTATGTAGTGAAGGGTTAGAAAACCTGAAATGACTGGGGATCTGATGATCCAAAACTAGGATGTTTGCTTGATGGTGACCTCAGACATAGTACCGTTTCACGGTGTCCGAGTTGATAAGATGTGGAAATTCATCGTCGTCCATTTCCTGTAATCTGAGAGCACTTCTTGTCAATACCTCCTTGACAATAAACGGGCCTTCCCAGTTCGGGGTGAATTTTCCCTTGGACTGATCTTGGTTGTCAATGATCTTTTTCAAAACCAATTCGTGTTGTTTAAATTGCCGTAACTGGACCTGGCGATCCTTTGTTGATATAACTGACCGTGGAGATAGTAGAGCCTTTCCTTTAGTCTATTAGAGACAATTGGTGATACCTATCTTGTACCCATTGGTCTTCATCCAGCTGAGCGTCTATTAACACTCTGAGGGATTCTATTTCCACTTCTATGGGGAGCACTACTTCCATCCCATAGGTTAATGCATAGGGGCTTGCCCTAGTGGAAGTGCGCATTGATGTTCTGTAGGCTAACAGAGTCAGAGGCAACAAGTCAGGCCATCCTTTATGGTTGGCAAACATCTTTTGCATGATTTTCTGGATATTTTTGTTAGTCGCTTCAACATCGCCATTCATCTTTAGACGGCAAATGACGGAGTTGAGATGTTTGATGTGGAATTTATTGCACAACTCCTCTATTATTTTGTTGTTGAGGTTCTTAGCATTGTCTGATACAATTACCTCAGGTTGTCTATATCGACAAATGACATTGTTTCTGATGAAAGTAATGATGACTTCTTTGGTAACCCTGGGGAAGGAGGCTGCTTCTACCCACTTGGTGAAGTAGTCGATCATGGTGAAGATAAACCGATGCCCATTACTGGCTTTGGGTTCGAAGGGCTAAGGCGAACTCATATTGTGGAGCTCCCTTGGAGGGGTGTGGATAACATTCCCATGAATTTGGCATTGGTAACATCTCTTGATGTGATCATCACAGTCCGCTTTGAGAGAGAGGCAATAATGCCTTGTTCGGAGGAACTTCTTTACAAGTAGAGGGCCGCTCATGTGTGGAGTGCATCTCCGCTCAGGTAGAATTTCATAGCCAGTCGATGAATCTGCCTTCTTTCAGTCAGGCTTACCTCAGCGGGTGTAGATCCATCTTGTAAGTACTTATTGATATATTGATACCAAGGGTGCTGAATGGGAGGTAGCTAATTCGATACTTCTCTAATGTAATTCCCATAGGTTGGAGCCTTTTGTTGGCAAAATGTGAGGGTTGACATGTCTTCCTTATCATATATGTTGATCAAGGAGGCCAAGGTTGCTAGTGCATCCGCAAAATCATTACTATTCCGAGGAATGTGGAGGAAGGATATTTCTTCAAACTCTGAAGCCATCTATAGAACCTGTTGATGGTAAGGCAACAAGTGTAGACCTTTTGTGTGATAGATTCATGTTGTTTGTCTGATTACCAACTTGGAATCTCCAAAGATAGATATTATATGTCTACAGAAACTAAAATCTTTGGGAAGTGCTCAAGGAAACCTTCGTACATGGGAGGCCATGCGTCCAGGTTATGATAGATATTATATGTCTACAGAATTATCCTTGATTGACCCAAAAGTCCCCAAAGAAAAATAAGAAGATTACTATCATCTTCTTTCCAATGGTAAGTCTTCTCTTGACATATAATTATCTCCGTTGTCTCCAAGTGAAAATTATATTTCAAAAATACTCCAAGATCATATAGGTAGTGCTCGTAGATATACTCAACAAGTGGATGTGCACAACTATGTCTTATGATAACACGAGGTTGTATGTCATTAGACATCTTGTATGATAGTGGCAAAAACACCCTTCCAACGTTGGGTTCGCCTCACCCTATATGATTCACCAAATATAACTACTAAATAATGTATAGAATATAACACACTTTTCTATACTGTTTAGGGAGAACCTCCACAGCTAGAGACCACCGTTCTAATCCTCTTAATACCCCCGCTCGACCTAGCTACACTCTTATTACCTGAAAGGAATTGTGAAGCAAAAGGGTGAGCACAACTAGCCCAATAAAGAATATCATGACTAAAGATAAATAAATTATCAATAGATTTCATCAATAATAAATCGGAGATTTAGAACATATGACAGATAATAAAACTTTTCAACCATAGTTGCAAGTTGAACGAAGCAATCCATTAGAAGAGTCAAATAGACCATAAGGTCTATTATCTTCTATGTTAAAAGTCCACTAATAATGTTTTATCCGTAACATCAATCAACAATTCCCCGCCCACCATCATGTGAATAACTCATAATCACAATTGTGATTTTAAATTTCTCTTCGCACTAGATCTAAGAATTAAGATAATTTTCATCACCGAAACATCAAAAATCATGGTTATACCAAATCACAATTCCCCGTCAGAATCATTAAACCATTTTTGCACTACTACCCAAAGATATTCATTATTATCACATCCATGAATTAATATTTCATTATCGAGACTCATTTCAACAATTAATCCACATCATCGAATCATCCATGCACTACATGTGCCAAGGATATTCTTTAGTATCATGACCATTTAATTATCCATGCACTACTACCAAAGATAATCGTGTTTTCATCAACTAGTCCGATCATGCCATAAAACAATTCATCTTCAGACTACTACCAAAGAGAATCCATAGCCATAATCATACCAAAAACTGTCCATCAATGCACTACGGGCCAATGAGGACTTTTTCACATCATTTGTAACATTACGGTTATGATTATACCGAATAATCCCTGGTCATAATCATACCAAGTCCATCTATGCACTACAGGCCACCGATGACTTTCAACATAATATAAGCATGAGGATGATGACAATATTATAAGCATTGGTCAAACTAAATCAAGGATAAATATTAAAGACTTTAAATTTATCTAAACATTATCAATCACTTAAAAAAATCATAATCTAATATTGTTAATATTATAACAATATTTTAGTCACTCCTTAAACTTATAAACAATTTAATTTAATTGTTTACACTTTTCCAAATAAAGCATTTAATCATTCAAAATGCCATACTCATAAGATTTCATTACTAATAATCAATTTACTCATCAAAAATCTGCATATACCTTATATAGGATTTTCAAGCCATAAAATCCTATTTAACAATTTTTCAACTTCACTTAACATATTTAATTCATATGTTCGTAACTAAATCATTTTCATGAAAAATACCAAATCAGTCCCAAAAATTATTCTTTTCTGGGATTAAGCAGAATATAGTCCCATATTTAACATATATTTTTCTCAGAATTTTTAAAATTAATTTACTATTTTTCAAAAATCAATTTCTAATTAATTCCTTAAGAAATTAGCTACCTTAAGGTTAACTCCAAAAATTCTCAGATCTTCGCAGGATCTTACACATGTTAACATGATCTTCCAGTTTAAATTTCATGGTCATCGGAGTTATAGAACTCCGGTTATAGCGTTTTCCGTCGAAAAAACCTAAATATTGAAATGGTCATAACTTGCTCATTTTAAGTCGGAATGAGCTCATTTTTGGACAGGAGGTACTTTATACCATATATTTTCATGTCCCAAAAGACTGGAATTTTTTTCACAAGCTAAGTGGCCGAAAATGCCCTTTTAAAATTTTGGACAGTAGCTTTTTTGGAAATTTTGGTTTTTGACTCCTTTGCTAAAATTAGTCCACACAAAAATCTATAACACCTTTTCTAGTGATTCCACTTGGATAAGTTAGATAACTCATAGATCTAACTTTAGAACTTGACCACACTCAAAAATTCGAACTATAATAGGAGATATGGTCAATTGAATTTCATACTCCATTTTTACCAAAATCTGATTTTCAACCCTTTGTGATTTCTAAGAAACTTTCATGTTTTCACATAATAACCAACATAACTCATCATGACAATGACATAATAATTCAATAAAACAAGTTCAAGAATAATTTTTAAAGATTTATAAGTTAATTTATCCTGAACTCAATAATGTCCAAATTGTCAACATGATACTACTTTGTGGAGTAAAATTCAAGAATGCTCAAAAGAATATTTTCATGAAAAGATATTGGATGAAGTGCAAATATCAAGGATATTCCACTAATTTCATGGAGTATAGAAGTCAAAGTTTTAACCAATTGAGTATAATAAAGAATGGAATAACAAAAGAAATCACCAGGCATGCGATAGATCGAACATGCAAAAGTTATTCCAATGTAATAATAAATAACGGAACCAAGTCCGGGCCAGAAACGCACAAAATGTGATATTCCAACAAAATAATAAAGAATGGAACTGTGTCCGGCGTGAAACGCATGCATGTGATATTCCAATGTAATAATAAAGAATGGAACAAAGGAGTTCGGTGAAAACGCATGATATATGATATTCCAACAAAATAATAAAGAATGAAATAATGTAAGAATTTCACCAAGTATAGGTAGCTCATGGCGATACAGGTTATTCCAATAGAATAATAAATAATGGAATAACAGAAGTTCTCTTCATGAATACAAAAGAAATAATACCCCTTACCATAAAAGAAACTGAATATAAGAGTAGAGAAATAGCAGAATACTTTTCTATAGTTTCTCTATAATTTCTCTCTTTAGAGTTTCAGTGAATTCGTAAGAAATAATGAAGGAATGAGCTTCTATTTATAAAAGAATGGACTACATAGTAACTAATTCATGAACGGTCCAGATTGATTTACTTTTAAACGGACGCTCCATATTGGTTTACTATTAAAACTTAAAGTAACGGTCCATACTGATTTACTATTAAAACTTTAAACCAGCGATCCATATTGATTTACTATTATAACTATCCACCAAATGAATTTTAAAGTGTAATATTAAATATTTATTAATTTATATAAGTATTTAATGGATATGTTTATTTGTTGAATAAATAATTGTTCAATTTGAGTTGATGTGGTTTAGTTAATTATTTGTTGAATAAATAATTAAATATTAAATATTTATTTATAATATTAAATATTTATCAATTATATAAGTATTTAATGGCAATTTGAGTTGATGTGATTTAGTTAATTATTTGTTGAATAAATAATTAAGGAGCTAAGAAAATTAATTGTTATGAGATTATATACCAATTTAATTTAATAAGTAAGCTAGAGAGCTTATAGTGATTTAAATAAATTATAATATTTTAAATGGGAAATTGTAATTTAAAATATTAGTTGGTTTAATAAAATTATAATTATAAAAGAAATTATAGTTATGTGATATTAAATTATGTGTTAAAGTAATTTAATAGATTAATATTTGAATTGATTAAATTGATTATTTAATTTAATAGAAAGTGTGACAAATAACCTTGCTATAAAGGAGTTATTAAAATAAATTAAAAGAGTTTAATTTAGTTTTTTTTTGCCAAACATGTCTTATCGCATAATAAGTCTTTAATCTAATGATGTTTTAGCAAACAAGGTATAAGGATTTAATCCATTTGTTTTAATTAGGTTTACCAAACAAGGTGTAAAGGATTAAAGGTTTATTTTATTAAGCTTAGCCAAACAAGCCTTATGGCTTTTGATTTTCAAAATAATATAATCGATGTCGCTTAAAATCCTATACTAAATATATCTATTATTACATACGTTATATTATTATACGTAAAAACTAGAGAGAGAAGAAGAAGAAGAAGAAGAAGAAAAAAGAGAGAAAAAAAGAGAAAACTAGAGAGAGAGAAGGTGAGTGTTTTTAAATGTGTTTTTGAGAAAGGAATTGAGAGAAAAAGAATAGCCATCATCTTCCTAATCAAAGGTAGGAGCTTAATCTTTCTTTAAAAGTTTAGTTTCTTCTTCTTCCAAAAAAGTTTCTCGTGAAATTTTATAAAAGTTAAATTGATGGTGTTTATAGTTATATGATTAATTATTGATTATAAGATGATTTCATGAGTTTATATATGATTATAGATAAATGAATTCATGTATATATGTGTTTTGTGGAAGAAAATATATTACAAAGTGTTCATATGAAAAATATATATATATATATATATATATATATATTAATTTAAAAGTAGAAATTTAGGTTTAATTAGTTGTTAAATTGATAAATTGACTATGGAAATTGATAGAGTATGTATAATCATAACTATGATGTTTTGAAAATTTTGTTTTGATTGAAAAACAAAATCACAGTGTTGATTTTCATTAAAAATGTCAACAATGGAGTTTTTGCCAAAAACATTGAAATTGGGTGTTGTAACTTTGATGTTTATGTTATTTTATGAGTAGAAACATGTTAGAAGTCTTCACAATATGTTTATATGAAGTCTATATGTGTATTACATGTTAATCACCTATTAGATTCGAGCTTTTAGGCCAATTTGGCTTTTGTTCATACTGCTGCAAGCTTGGTCGCCGGATTTGAGTCTCGAGTCGCACAAGCATAGCGCGCAAAGAAGAAGATAAATTCGCGCCAACAAAGACCATACGCCACGCCACAAATCACCAACCAATGGCCTCATGAATGAGTCCGAGACGCATAATCATATCTTAAGCACACAAACCATGATGTAGTAAATGAAATAAGCAATATGAAAGTTAAAGGTAAGGTTCGATAATTTTGTTTAAGTATACAAATTTGGAAAATAAATGTTATGTGTTAATAATAGGAATGTTAAATGATGATTTCAAAGAGTATTAAGCTATGAATGAACATGTTATCAAGTGTTACCTATTTGTAACATAGTTGATTATGTGAAAGGGTAATTTAACATATATGATGTATATATTTGTTTATATGAATATACAATGTTGGTAATGACTAACTATGTCAATATGGCATATATATAGGGTATTGATTCAAGTTGTAAGGTTTAGCTTGTGCTAAAGGCAAGTTTTCTAACTCTATTTTATAATTGAGCAAGTTCTCTAACTCAAAATTTCATCATGCGAGTTTAATTTCATTTGGTACATTATTGTTTTCAAATTCAATTACAATTGTTGTAAGTTGCTACTCTACACTTTCGTGAGAGCTAGATTGCCTATTATTGAGTAAGTCATCAGATCTAGTTGCTCATGACGATACAAGTATCCCAAATCTTATAGTTTAATCTTGAGCAAGTTTTCTAATCTATTATCTTGTTAATTCAATTCATTATTTTCAATTCGATTACAATATAATGATATAAGTTAATTGGAGCAAGTTATTCTTGTATTTAACTTGTGGTTTAGCAAGCACAACTATATATGCTATGCATGCTTATTATTCAATTGTAATTAACATTGGCTTAGTGTTGTTCAAGCAAGGTATGCTATAGTTATTCAAATTGTATGCTATTAGATTATTTCTAATGCATGACTTTAGTTTACTATAATTGATTCAATCAATATTATTCTATAGTATAGTGTTATTGGTCTTATTCAACTACTCCTTAGTTGATGTTCATTAATTCCAAATTTCCTTGAAAGCTTATCCAAACCAAACTTACTTTTGGTGCGGACTCAGTATTCTAAATAATCGAGATGAACAACTCTTTTAATAGAGGTTTACGCTTAGCGTTGAAATGGTTGTGCACAATACATTGTATTTAAGGGTTGATCCCCTAAGCACGTGGAGTCCTTATAGTCTTATGATCATTAAAGTTAAAGTTGAAAGATTACTTATAATCGTGGACATGATTCGTGGTCATTAGACCCAAGTGAATGTTAAAATTTTAGAAAGTTAATAGTAATATATTGTTCGGGCTCTATCGAGCCTAATATTGGCAATTGATGTAAAAGTTTAAAGATTTATTTATTGTTATTTCAAGTGGGCCTTGTTTGCTCACTCTTGCTCGTAAAATTTTCTTACAAACTAAAGTTGAAAACCGGTGACGTATCTAGCACCTTCAAAGAAAGGAAAAAGAAAGATGAACAAATATCAAGACTTGTAATAGATTTGATAGTTTTATTATCGATTTTGGTTTAAAGATTGTAATGAAGTTTATTTAAATTTCGTGATTTGAATGATTGTTGTTAAAGGTTAGATAACCCGGGAGATTTTATTTAAATTTAATCCTCGTATGGGGTGTTTTATTATTCAATTTTATTATAATTGGGTAGTTATAAATGAATGTTTTGATTAAGTGAACACCAAATCTTGAGGAAATGAAGTACCGGATTTGGGGTGTCATGTGTTGGTATCAAAGCTTTAGGTTATGAACCTTAGGTGGGGGAAAGCCTTAGGAAGTAACCTTTGAAAAGATAGTGGAGATAACTCTTATCGAAGTTTTAAGAAAGAAGTAATAAAAACACTTTATGTGCTTATGTGTTTTAAGTTTATGTACTCGTGAGTGTCGAATAGTAATGATTAATAATTAAAACTTTAAAACTTTGTTGTCGTGGATGACTAATGTCTGAGAATCCAACAAAGTTAGGGAGGAGGGACCTCAAATGCCTATAGAGGAGGAGCCTCATGACATTCAGAAGTTTGGGAACAACCATCGCCACGGAGTCGCCCTGCTGGTCACAAGAGTTGAAGATGAGGATGATGATGTGGAGACATGACGAGGAGGATCCCGCTGAGTTACCATGAGGAGGATGAGGATGATGAGGACGAGGAGGAAAGGATTCCACTTAACTCGATAGCAAGTCAGAGCATATATACGATGAGGTGCATGACCGTAACGTGGAACTTCGTGGATACAGTTGAGGAGTTGCAGGAGATAGTAGTGAACAATGATCGCAATGACACAAAAAGATGGCGAGATCCAGATCGTGAAGAACGATCGACAAATGTCGAGGAGAAACTAGTATGCATCAAGGAGAGAAAGAACAATCGATCGAGATGGTCGTGGAATCAAGAACAAGTTGAAGAAGAAGCTACTAAGAGGGCAAGAGTCAAGATGCATACGAGGAAGCTTATCAACGAACCGGAAGAGCAAGAAAGGACTCACAAAGCTAAGAGGATGAAGATGGAAGAGATGGATAAAGTTTTTAACACCGCAATTAATCGAGCTCAAGATCGGGTCATGGGATATCCGATTCAGTTCGAGACGCTGCCGTCATTCGTGTTAGATCGCAGAACAATGTTTCTAGTCATGGAGGAAGAACGTGATAGGGCTAAGAAGTATCTTAATAGATCATCGTAGAAAATGTGCCTGTAATGCACGTAATAAGTATTAAATAATGTAAATCCCAAGTGTTAAGTAACCATGGGATATGATAATAATGATGTTGTCTCAAAACTTTTGTAGTTCAGAAAGGAATGTAAATAGCAAATGATGCTATTATTTTTTTATGTTTTTCAAGTAATGATGAATAAATAAAAGTTATTATTTTATTCAAAGTGTTATGTGTTATGTGGTTATTTCTTTTATGGAGGCAAGTTAATTAGAAATACTTAAAGAAGTCGAGTAATAGTCTAATAGATGTTTTGTTTTAAACAAAAAATGCCTCCCGTGACGTGAACCACCCCGACAGAGAAACAATGAGAGAACTACTAATAACGATAATGTCGACCAGAACCCCTGCTCAACAACTAGTGACACTATCATCATGTGTGAGCGCTGCAGTAATCAACCACAAAACCATGGTACAACGCTTAAGGATTTCAAGGTGGTTGGACCACCGAATTTGTGGGTCTATGAATCCAACCAAGCACAAACCGGATTATGGAGATAGAAAAGGTGTTCGATGTCGCTAGGTAGGGATGATCGTAAGATCGCTTTTCGCAATATTCATGTTGAAAGCGTAAGTTAGTTATTGGTGGTGCGTGTGCCAAAAACTCGTGAAGGGCCTGGAGTGATGATGACGGGATAGGTTCAAGGAGTTGTTCTTCGAGACTTATTTCCTGAGAGTTCAAGAGTCACCTAGAAGTGCGCTTTCGAACTAAAAACAAGGAACGATGATCAGATCGAGTATGCCGCAAAATTCAACGAATTGGCGAGGTTTGCGCCTTATATCAAGTCAAGATGCATTTGAAGCGTAAGGCGTAAGAGATTTGAACAGGATCAAGCCCCGGTCAGACAAGAGGGTCTCCCTGCTCCAGCTTGAAGACATTTGCATGCACGGTGATGGAGAAAGCAAAGACTACCAAGGTGGGAGGCGAGGCAAAGGACAAAGTTCAACCAGAACAAAAGAAGAAGAAGAATGAATGAGAATGAGACTAAGAATGGGAGTGGTAGCGGTGGAAACAAAATAAAACAACAATAATAACAACAACAACAACAACAACAACAACAATTGAAGAGGAAGTGGAATGGAGCACATGGGTGCCGGAAACCATCAGGTAACCAAGAAATAAAAAGTTTGAAGCATGTGCGACATGCGGGAAATTTCACAAGGGTGTGTGCTTGATGGGGAAGCGAGTATGCTTCAATTCAGGGCCGGAGGGTCACATCGCCCCAAGTTGCACTCAACCAAAGAAGAATGTGTGTTTCACGGCGGATCCAAGGATCACTTTGCTCGTGAATGTCCTAAGAAGAAGGACGGAGTGACAACAACCGTAAAATGGAGGTAACAATGGAGGTACATGGGCTATCAGTAGACTCGCAAAGATCAAACAAACCCACAACTGTAACCTTCAACACGATCGTGCAAGATGTCAGGCAATCAAAAGATGTGGTGTCGTATTATCCCAATCAATGATATAAATGCTTATGTATTATTTGATTCGGTGCTACTTGTTCATTTATATCGGATGAATTTGCTAAGAGGTTAGAATTGCCTATAGAGAAGAACCGAATTTTCCTTTGAACATAGAAATCATGTAATAAGGAAGTAATCCCCATGTTAGATTCAGATACAAGAACCTAGAGGGTGAACATTAAGGAAAATATCTTGTGGTAGATTTGATTCCGATTAGACTGGGAATTTGATGTAATTTTGGGGATGGATTGGTTGCTCAAATATGGAGCAAGAATCGATTGTCACAAGAAAGTGTAAACCTTATGACCGCCAAAGGTAGTATTTTATGGTAGCAAGTCGCCTAGACAAATGAAATGTCCGACGACTATGCAGCCAAGAAATTGTTGAGTCAAGGTTGTGTGGGCTATTTAGCTTATATAGTCGATACTCGTAAGAAGGTGTGAAACTAGAAGAAATACCAAAGAGTGAGAGAATTCAAGACGTGTTTCAGAAGATTTTTCCAGACTTTCGCCACCGACAGAGAAATTGAGTTCGTGGATCGACTTAGCGCACCGGAACAAAGACCGATATCGAAGCCCCCTGCATGTAATGGCTCCAGAGAAATGAAGGAACCGATGGTACAAATGCAAAGAGTTGCTAGACAAGAAATATATTCAACCAAGCGATCGCCGGGGGGAGCGCCAGATTTTATTCGTTAAGAAGAAGGATGGAACAACGCGCTTTGCATTGATTATAGAGAGTTAAACAAAGTCACTATTAAGAATAGGTATCCGCTGCCTAGAATAGATGACTTGTTTGATCAACAAAGGGTGCTAAATATTTCTAAAATTGATTTGAGAAGTGGGTATCACCAATTGAAGGTAAGAAAGGAGGATATACCTAGAACGGCATTCGTAACTCCAGACGGACATTACGAAGTTTTTCGGTGATGTCTTTTGGTTTAACTAATGCCCCTCGCCGATTCATGGATTTGATGAACAGGTGTTTAAACCATTCTTAGACAAGTTTGTAGTGGTATTTATTGATGACATTCGTGTATTCCAAAACTCAAGAAGAACACGTGGAACATTTACGCTTGACATTGGAAACACTAAGGAAGGAAAAGTTGTACGCAAAATTTTCTAAGTGCTAATTTTGGCTCGATCGTCGTACAATTTTTGGGTCATGTGATCGACAAAGATGGGATTTCAAATGGATCCATCAAAAGTGGAAGTCAGAATCAATTGGGAACAACCAAGAACACCTTCTGAAGTGAGGAGTTTCTTGGGGACCGGCTTGGTTATTATAGAAGATTTATTCAAGATTTTTCTAAGATAGCCATTCCGCTAACAAATTTGACAAGGAAAGGTGTAAAATTTATTTGGACGGAGAAATGTGAAGAGAGTTTCCAAGATTTGAAGAAGAAGTTAAGTGTGGCACCTGTGTTGACATTACCAGATAATACAGGAAATTTTGTGGTGTATAGTGATGCCTCACATAAAGGGTTGGGTTGTGTTCTTATGCAGAACAACAAAGTTATTGCGTATGCATCAAGACAACTAAAGGATTATGAGAAAGGGTATCCAACTCATGATTTGGAATTGGTTGCAGCTTGTATTTGCTCAAGATATGGAGACACTATCTTTATGGAGAGAAATGTGAGATCTACATGCACCACAAAAGTCTCAAGTATATTTTCACTCGTAAGGATTTGAACACGCACAAAGAAGGTGGATGGAATTGATAAAAGATTATGATTGTGAAATCTTTTATCATCACCGCAAAGCGAATGTGGTGGTGTATGCTTTAAGCAGAAAGGTCGGGAAAAGTTGATGCCGATAACAACTCGTGGAGGAGCTCATTTCAAAGAATGACAAAACCGGAGTTGGAAATCAAATTTCCAAAAGAATCGATTTAACAACTATTCCAGATAGAAGTGGTCCAACTTTAGTGGACAAAGTGAAGAATGCTCAACTACAAGATGAAGAGTGTGGGAAAATCAAAGAGAATCTGATTCAAGGTGGTGATGTAAAATACAAGGTCGATAATCAAGGAAGGATTACTACTGGTTCGAGGGAAGAATTTGGGTTCCAAAGAAGGTTAGAACCGAAAGACAAAATCTTGACCAAGCACACAACACAAGATATTCGATTCATCCAGAAGCACTAAAATGTATCAAGATTTATACGACATTTTTGGTGGCCAAACATGAAAAGGGATGTCATTGAATGCGTAGAGAATAAATGCTTGACATGTCAAAGAGTAAAAGCCGAACATCAAAGACCCATGGGTTACTTCAACCGTTGGAAATACCGGAATGGAAGTGGGAACACATCACGATGGATTTTGTGGTGGGTCTTCCAACTACTCAGAGAGGATGCGATGCAATTTGGGTGATAGTGGATGATCGATTTAAATCAAAGACTTTTACCAATAAAGATTAGATTCAATCTTGATCGCTTGGCAAGATTGTACATTAAAGAGATCGCTTTCGAGGCATGGAGTGCCAAGATCAATTGTGTCCGATAGAGATCCGCGATTCACATCAAATTTCCGGAAGAGACTACAAGAAATACATGGGACACAGCCATGAATGAGTACGGCTTATCATCCACAAATAGATGGCCAAAGCGAACGAACAATTTAGACATTGGAAGATATATGAGAGCATGTGTCATGGACTTTAAAGGAAGCCGGGAAGAACAATTACCGCTTGTGGAATTTGCTTACAACAATAGTTATCACGCGAAAGCATCGCAGATGCCACCTTACGAGGCATCAGACGGTAAAAAGTGCGTAACTCCACATCAGGCCGGGATGAAGTCGGTGAACGCCAAATCGTTAGGACCGTAATCGGTGCAACAAAATGCCGACGTTGTCAAACTCATCAGACAAGATTAGTAGCAGCCCCAAGATGCATGTAAAAAGTATGTCGATCAACATGCACAAGATCGCATTCGACGTAGAACTTTTTGTATTCCTAAAAGTTTCTCCTCGAAGGGAAAATTCATTTTCGATAAAAAAGGAAAGCTAAGCCCGAGAGGTTTATGGACCCTTTGAAGTGCCGCACAAGAGTGGGAGAAGTGGCTTACGAGGTAGCTCTACCTCCAAGAGTTGGAAAACATTCATAATGTTTTTCACATTTTGCAGTTACATACCATATAAACCCGACTACAAACATGTGATCGAAAGTACGAACTGCTATAGCTTCGAGAAAGATTTGTCTTATGAAGAGGTTCCTATCCAGATAGTCGATGTGAAAGAACAAGTGCTCAGAATAAAGTGATACCTTCCGTGAAGGTGATATGGAGGAACCACAACGTCAAGAAGCTACTACGGGGAACTCAAGAGAAAATGTTGAAAGAATACCCGAAGTTATTTGTTTAATCTGTGTCTTCGATTCTCGGGGATGTAATCTTTGTAAGTAGGGAAGAATGTAACGTAATGATTTGTTTGAGTTGTGATTTCGAGGATGTAATCCTTGTAAGGAGGGAATGATGTAACATTCCGTAATTTTAAAGTGTAATATTAAATATTTATTGATTTATATAAGTATTTAATGGATATGATTATTGTTGAATAAATAATTGTTCAATTTGAGTTGATGTGGTTTAGTTAATTATTTGTTTGAATAAATAATTAAATATTAAATATATATTTGTAATATTAAATATTTATTGAATTATATAAGTATTTAATGGCAATTTGAGTTGATGTGATTTAGTTAATTATTTGTTGAATAAATAATTAAGGAGCTAAGAAAATTAATTGTTATGAGATTATATACCAATTTAATTTAATAAGTAAGCTAGAGAGCTTATAGTGATTTAAATAAATTATAATATTTTAAATGGGAAATTGTAATTTAAAATATTAGTTGGTCTAATAAAATTATAATTATAAAAGAAATTATAGTTATGTGATATTAAATTATGTGTTAAAGTAATTTAATAGATTAATATTTTAATTGATTAAATTGATTATTTAATTTAATAGAAGTGTGACAAATAACTCTTGCTATAAAGGAGTTATTAAAATAAATTAAAAGAGTTTAATTTAGTTTTTGCCAAACATGTCTTATCGCATAATAAGTCTTTAATCTAATGATGTTTTAGCAAACAAGGTATAAGGATTTAATCCATTTGTTTTAATTAGGTTTACCAAACAAGGTGTAAGGATTAAAGGGTTATTTTATTAAGTTTAGCCAAACAAGCCTTTATGGCTTTTGATTTTCAAAAATAATATAACTGATGTGTCGCTTAAAATCCTATACTAAATATATCTATTATTACATACGTTATATTATTATACGAAACTAGAGTCAGGAGAAGAGAGAAGAAGAAGAAGAAGAACACAGAAAAAAAATAGAGAAAACTCTAGAGAGAAGGTGAGTGTTTTCTAATGTGTTTTTGAGAAAAGGAATTGGGGAAAAGAATAGCCATCATCTTCCTAATCAAAGGTAGGAGCTTAATCTTTCTTTTAAAAGTTTAGTTTTTCTTCTTCCAAAAAGTTTTTCGTGAAATTTTATAAAAGTTAAATTGATGGTGTTTATAGTTATATGATTAATTATTGATTATAAGATGATTTCATGAGTTTATATATGATTATAGATAAATGAATTCATGTATATATGTGTGTTTTGTGGAAGAAAATATATTACAGAGTGTTCATATAAAATATATATATATATATATATATGAATACGGCTTAGTCAAGTAGAAATTTAGGTTTAATTAGTTGTTAAATTGATAAATTGACTATGGAAATTGATAGAGTATGTATAATCGTAACTATGATGTTTTAAAATTTTGTTTTGATTGAAAAACAAAATCACAGTGTTGATTTTCATTAAAAATGTCAACAATGGAGTTTTTGCCAAAAACATTGAATTTGGGTGTTGTAACTTTGATGTTTATGTTATTTTATGAGTAGAAACATGTTAGAAGTCTTCACAATATGTTTATATGAAGTCTATATGTGTATTACATGTTAATCAGTCTATTAGATTCGAGCTTTTAGGCCAATTTGGCTTTTGTTCATACTGTTGCCGAGCTTGGTCGCCGGATTCGAGTCTGCGCGCAGCAGCAAACGCCCAAAGAAGATCAAATCTCAATGTCATAAATCATGCATACAGTCAAGCCAACCAACCAATGACCCGGTAGATCGATGACTAACTCATGCGTAAAGTAAATACAATAACCACAAGTAATCGTGTGGCATAAACATGAAAGTTAGCGTAAGGTTCGACAGCTTTTGTTTAAGTATACAAATTTGGAAAATAAATGTTATGTGTTAATAATAGGAATGTTAAATGATGATTTCAAAAGAGTATTAAGCTATGAATGAACATGCTATCAAGTGTTACCTATTTGTAACATAGTTGATTATGTGAAAGGGTAATTTAACATATATGATGTATATATTTGTTTATATGAATATACAATGTTGGTAATGACTAACTATGTCAATATGGCATACGATAGGGTATCGATTCAAGTTGTAAGGTTTAGCTTGTGCTAAAGGCAAGTTTTCTAACTCTATTTTATAATTGAGCAAGTTCTCTAACTCAAAATTTTCAGGCGAAGTTTAATTTCATTTGGTACATTATTATTTTCAAATTCAATTACAATTGTTGTAAGTTGCTACCTCTACACTTTCGTAGAGAGCTAGATTGCCTATTATTGAGTAAGTCATTGTATCTAGTTGCTCATGATTTATACAAGTATCCCAAATCTTATAGTTTAATCTTGAGCAAGTTTTCTAATCTATTATCTTGTTAATTCAATTACTATTTTCAATTGATTACAATATAATGATGTAAGTTATTTGGAGCAAGTTATTTGCATGCTTATTTGTATTTAACACGGCTTGTGGTTCAAGCAAGATATGCTGTACAATTATATATGATTATGCATGCCTGATTTTATTATTCAATTCCTAATTAACCTCGCTTAGTGTTGTTCAAGCAAGGTATGCTATAGTTATTCAAATCAGTATGCTATTAGATTATTCCTAATGCATGACTTTAGTTTAGATCCAATGGGATGAATTGTGATCACATGATTCTAGGCGCATGTAATCTTTGCAATTTGTATGAAAGCGATAGCAGTATATATATATAAAAGTCGTAAATATATATATATGCATATGATCACCAACCACGAAGCACCTCCATGGGGATTAGAAATGTAAATAAAGCCGTAAGAAGCGATCATCGCGCCACGAAGGAAACTCTCAAAGGAGATTTAAAATAAATATATATATATATATGTATATATATATAATAATAAACGCATTCGGATGTAAAATCTGGGCTCATCGAATGAGTTCGACCACAGTTCATATATATAAGTATAAATATATATATATATAAAAGTTTAATAAATGCACCGTATATAAAATCCGGGCTCATTGAATGTAGTTCAACACACGATTAATATATATATATATATATATATATATATATATATATATATATATATATATATATATATATATTAAAGCAAAGAACGCTCCAAACCAAGTTCAGGCTCATCGAACAAAGTTTGACACACGGTTCATATATATAAATATATATATATATATATATATATATATAAAAGCAAATAAACGCCTGCATCAAGTTCAGGCTCAATCGAGGCATAACTCGATAATGTTAGTCAATATATATATATATATATATATATATATATATATATATATATATATATACTGACTAGAATGAAACCACGGATAGGAAGTCAAGGCAAAAGCAGCAAACACGACTCTCAACGTATAGAAGGGTGTATGCAAATATGAAGAGAAAACTCTAAAGTGTGTGAGAACGCTTACGGTTGATCGCTAAAAAAGGCTTCTATATCTTTAGAGTGGGTAAACACCGGCTTTTTTGTGTGTATAAAAGAGGCTATATATGAGCTCTGTGTGTTTAAAAGGGGAAATAATACATCAGATAAAGCGAAAAGTGAGCTTAATGCAGGGTTTCCGTTTTTTCTCCTTCAAAATCAGCACCCCAAGCCCTCTATTTATAGGCATATTAGTCATAGAGTGTACTGCTTGCCCATTGCAGTGTACCGAGGCAACCCGGGTTGGCTTGAGTTTTTTGGTCGGGTCGTCTCAAGCACGTGCACTCAGCATTATAATATCCACTCGAACTTTCAGAGGTGCAACTGGACATTCGTTTGAGGTATACAGGACCTATTTCGGACTGCCATTGTCGAGAGTTGTACGATGGCATGGGATTAGAGTTTGTGCGAAGTCATTGAAGATGGGATGATGCCCTCTGGTCTTAAAGCTTCAACTTTCATCCGTTACCCCGCACAATAGTCACTCGGGATTGGTTAGTCTTGTGGGACATTGTTACGTAGAGACGTAACGTGGCATCGTGTTGACGAGACGACGATGTTGCCCCTCACCGGTGTTATTGTCGGATTGGGCTGATAAGGCAGACGTTGCTCAAGCTTCACTGAGATTGGACTACTGCAATTTGTTGAAGGTCCTCATTATCATCTTTGAAGTGTGCCTGTCTTCCCGATGTTATCGCCGGGTTGGTACAGTGGATCTCGTTATAAGTGTCGAGATTAAAGCTGGTCGCATTTGAAACAAGCATTTCCGGGGTTATCTCCAAAATTGCATCACCAAGGTTGGTGGCTATTCCCATGGTTTGGACTGAGACTGGATACCTCGGGGTCATCTCCGAGATTAATCGGTCTTCTCCGGTGTGTGTTCCGGTATTGTATCTGCAGGCCTCGGGGTTATCTCCGAGGTTGGATTTGGTTACTCCCAGACTACAATCCGGGGTTTGATGCTGAACTTCCAGTAGTATCCGGTACGGATTTGGATTGTCTTTCAGGGTTCCCTCTTAAAAGATGAATCTGTCCTCCTTCAATGTTAGTAACAGTAGTACAGAAAATTTCGAGTGTCTACAGATGCCCCTCTTTATCATACTCATGCATGGCGATGCATGGGTAGGATAAAGAATCCTAGACACTTGAAACGTAACAAGACAAACATGGTACTATTAATAGCAACAAGATGCCAATGTATGATGCATGTGTATGGGGTTGTAGCCCAACACACTGGGGATGATTGCTGATTCCCTGTTGCTTCAACTGGGGATTGGCAATGCTGACCAGATTCGATGTGTGGTTGAATCGCTAGGATGTTGATGTTGGAGTTATCACCAAATCCCTGTGTTTTTTATTATGACTTGATCCTGAAGATGTACCTCTTATGTGTAAGAGATCTGTGGGGATAAAGCTTGATCTATTTAAGGATGTGTATAACATATTCCGTCATCTATCCTCTTTGATAACGTTGACCTTTTCTGGATAGTATCGCCAGCGTATGTCAAGATCCTGCTGGATTTACTGCCAACAACAAATGTTGTCAGGGGTGCCTGACCTTCGTTGACGTGTACTTCTCCGACATGTGAATCAACGGTTGAAAAATCATGTGGGATATAATGTCAAGGCTGCTTGATCTTCGTTAACGTGTGAATCAACGGTTGAAACTTCATGGATAGATTCTCAAGGTTGCTCGACCTCCGCTGTTGTGTAGATCAACGGAGCATTGCGTTGTGACCCCCGCCTGGGATATGCTGGTTACGAGCAGTCGGGTGTGAAAACCTCGGAAAGCTCTAGAGTTCTGATAGGTTTAATCGCTATCGACTGAAATAATGTCAAGGCTGCTTGACCTCAATTGACATGTATGTCAATGGCTTGAATGTACTTTGTAATCCACTGCCGTGATTTCACGTTGTAACCCCCGTCGGGGATCTACTGGGGACTTATGAGTGAGTACGCAATAATCGCACAGCCCTCAATGCTTTGATGGGTTTACTTTCCATCGGCTGAGATAACGTCAAGGCTGCTTGACCTTTGTTGATAGGTGTGTTAACGGTTGAGCACGCGTTATTACTTCCGCCGGAGATATACATTGTAATCCCCGTCGGGGATATACGTAGGGTAACGACCCGGAGTCGGCGGCATCGGACCTGTATAAGGTATTGTCGTATGTGACTTGTGACAACTGGGATCATTGGTAGGGTATACTTTGTATTTAGGTGACTACCAATGAGTGCTGTACAAATTCAAAGTATCATCGGAGAAGACCAGGATTGTATGCAGTTTTGCTCAATCGCGTGGCATTTTTATTCTCGATCTGACCTTTCTATTCCGTAAGAACTCCATTTCAACTCGAACTGGACTGAGCCAGAGGGGTGGGACCCCCATAGGGGAGCCGCAGGTGCACCTGCTACAGCCGTAGGTGGACCTGCGGCCAGGCGCGGATCATAAATTCTGCAGGCTGGTCTTCACAAGTCATTTTCAACTCGCTTCGCATAGAGAAAACCGTGAGCCATCTTCAGATCTGCTGAGTTCGGGTTGCTTTCTGCAAATTCTGTCACCGTATAAGTGTTCTACACTATCCTGGTAACGTATGCATGTATTTTTTCCAGTTTCTATCCGTTAGATTGTGAGTTATCGCACGAAATGCATCTAAACACATAGTAGTGATTATGTATGCACAAATGACTTGATAAAAAATATTCAACATAGTAAATGTTAGTATTAAACCATGCTGAACATAATGATGTGAAAAAATTTGACTTCTGAGACAGTCAAATTGGTACCTTTTTTTGCTATTTTTTATCCTATTTGAGGTCCAATGAGCAAAAGGTAGAAAGGCAAAGTACGTCTAGCATTGAGGTTGGCCTTGTGCATGATGGTTTTAATTTTTAATGCATATATTATGTATATGACTTTGGGGCAGGTGTGCTACTGAATGGCCACCTAGACATGCCTATGTGCATGTGGATAGTCCTATTTTCAAAGGGAACTATGGCAAAAATTTTCCAAATGTAGGCATTGTGTAGTCATGCACTTTAACTCTATTATATGCTAAAGTAAATACATGCATGCATATAGTCATAAATGCATTTTAAAAAGCTCCTGGTAAGGAAATACCACACCCTTTCTGAGGTGATTTGGAGACTTGTTGTCCAGATATTATGGATCCGGATCAGCCGAGCAGTTCTTACAGGACCGCTTCTGGCGTACGGCAGAGGGCTTCTAAAGTGCCTCGTCCTCGTTCTGTCAGACAGCCTCGCCGGTTGGTGGAGGCCGTGATACGTCCTCTCCAGGTAGATGTTCCAGACATTGAGGATAAGGAGGCGGATATTCCGATTGAGGATCCCGCTCCTGCTACACATGTCCCTCGCAGGGAGCTTCCGAGCATTCAGGTGGTGAACCCAGAGTTGCTGGGTGATTTGGGCAGACATCCATCGATGTATTTGCATGCTAACAAGGTATGGCGTTAGACTTTGATCTTCCTTCTTTCCTATTGATGAGGATTAAAGGGTTCTGATGTTGATATACATTTCATACAGGTTCCAGGATTTACACAGCCTCGAGGGAACTGGTTTAGCATTCACTCCATGTACCAGGCACTTCATCCTGACTACAAAGCAGTAGTGCATGAGTTGGGATTCGGGCATTCTTCTCCATCCTTCCCGCCGATGTCCCACAGGGTTACCTCAGGCTTTGTCTGAGCGATGGTTTCATCAGACTCAGTCACTCCATCTGCTGGATTGCGAGGTGACGATGACGCCTATGGATTGGCGATTTATCACAGGTATAGAGTTTGGAGGGAAGCCAGTGCCTTGCATGGCGAATATTACCCCTACTGCAGTCAGATCCTTATTAGGAGTTTCGGCGGAGGCGCTCAAAGGCAGGACTGTCTGTTCAGGTCCTTTGAGTGTAGATGCTATGAGCGGGCTATTGAGTGAGCCCATGCCTGATGATGTCAGGATCAAGGATCGCGTTCTGCGGCAATTGTTCCTGATGATCATTCGAGGCTGCTTCATAGCAGATAACTTTTTTACGGTATCTTTCGCTTTGGTTAGCGCCACACGCGATGTGGACCGTATAGGAGATTATGACTGGGGCTCTTACACCTTTGCCTATTTCCTCCGGGGTATGCGCTCACAGGGTTTGACCGAGGCTTGGCTAGGATTTTACCCATTTCTGCTGGTGAATACTTCTCTTATCTTTTCCCATTTATAGGTTAAGAGTGTTTACTGATAGCAGATGTTTTGCCATTGTGTTGGCAGTTTTGGGCCTATGAGAGGCTCCCATGTTTGCGTCATGTGAGTGTGTTAGGTTTAGATACCTATCCACGAGGACGACGATGGCACCATTCTATTTTGCCGGAGGTCCCTGTAGCTAAGGGATTCACTCACTGCCGCATGCAGCTGGAGTTGCTGACGGCGGGTACCATTATATGGATTCCCTATTCAGGGGAGCATTTGACCATCGACTTTGAGGATGGACATCCGACCAGAGTCGAGTATTTGATCTCTACCAAGAGAGTTCCTCTCTTCACTAATGGAGGTTGGGAGCTCTATTTAGGAGAGCATGCTATTAGGAGCACCACAGGGGAGATCCGTATACCGATCTTGCCTCCTGCCAGGCGTCATTGGCCCGTATCACAGTCACCCATCACTGATATCCCATTGTTAGGGGTTGACGGTTTTGCATTATCGGAGGGTCCATGTACTCGTGGAGACGTTCAGCGGTGGTGGTCCCTCGCACTATTGGAGCCCGATCCCGCGCCCACAGATTCATGGGGATATGGTTCCGGGATCTTTGATGATGACGGATTGGGTAGCTTGTGTCCGAGCTCCGACTCATATGACCCAAATTGATAGCTTGACCCGGCAGTTAGATCAGGCACACATATTTATCTGGCATTTGGGCAGAGATCTAGCAGAGGCGGAGTCATTTGTTCCTTCCAGCTCAAGCGCTGGCCCCTCAGACGACCCATTCGGTTTTGTCGAAGCAGATCCTCTTCTTTATAGGCCTGACATCCCTGTTGATAGAGATCCAGTGACTCAGGAGGAGTTACATCAGGTGGATAGGATTGAGGACGTAGACATCGAGACCTTGGATTTTTTCTGATGTATATTCTCATTATATCTTTTTATAGGCCTCTGTTAGATATTGGGTGGCTATTCCCCATTCTCGCTATATCTTTTGATAGGCCTCTGTTAGTAGTAGGGCGGCTGTGCCCCATTTCCCTGTATTTGTAGCTGTACAGAGCTAATGTATTAGATGATGATATACTTAGGAATGTATACACCGTTTTTCATTCCTTATATCATATTGCCATCCATTATCTGTTATGCATGTATTATGTTATGCATATGTATGTATGTCCAGAGATATTCGGCATTGACCCCTGAATGGTCTTATGACACGGCCCATACAAATATCTTCTTCGATAGTTAGCCGTATAGATCATACCCCACCGTCAGTGGTGGCATTAGGTATGCGATCGTGGTACGATATCATGTCACCCCCAGATAGGGTGACCGTAGATCAGTTGCTGCAGCATACCATGACTTTATTGCCTTTTCAGGTTCCTGCAGGATTTGTAGATGGGATGCTAGAGCATTGGCTACCTGATAGGCAGGTATTCCATTTTGGCACCCATGAGTTGACTCCTACTCTAAAGGAGTATGCACGTTTGACGATGCTGCCTTTAGATAGACCTTGCATGCATCTAGCTTTGGGAGACATGAGTAGACGATTCATGACTCTCACAGGATTGAGGCGCAGAGTAGTGCAGGACGAGCTGACATTTAGCCATGTGATTTCCCAACGTTTTCTGTATGACAGATTTGGCTCAAAAGATTGCTATTCACGATATTCCGGGGATTTCACCTCATCGGAGGACCATTGGCGTTTGGCCAGAGTTGATGTACTGCTGCTGTGCGTACTGTCGTATGTCTATATGCCACGATATATGGATGAGATAGACATTGGTGTTATTATGGCTGTGAGAGCTCTTAGAGAGGGTCGTGCCATTGTACCTATGATCGTAGCAGAGACCCTGCGGTTGGCATCCTATTGTAGCACGTATCCTACAGGAGTGTTCACGGGGAGTTGATCATGTTATGACGTGTGGTTTATGTCACACTTGAGACCGGTTGGTACCCTTAGACGACATGGGTATTGCTTCTCCCATGATGTGGCCATGTCATACTCCTTTCAGCCATCAGAGTGTACAGATGCTCAGTCCTGGTCCGCATTTTTGGCAGATATTAGAGATCCATTTAGCATATTGTTGTGCTCGGGGCTTTGCTCACCATACAGCTTCATTACTCACGCTCCGGGCATGGATTTCCTCCCTCTGGCTGGCTTGAGGGGTGTGACTACTTATCACCCACTGGCCGTGATGTCGCAGTTCGACCAGTTCCAGGATTTTCATCCTTTTGAGGGGGCGACAGGTCAACGTTTAACTTCTCGATACCTCTCAGCAGAGGACCGATGTGACGCCCCAAAATTAGGTATACGTCACCCATCATGGGTCGCCACTTACATGGTACATAAATTCAAATACAACTTACTAACCTAACTGTCGTGTACAATACGACATAAACTGTGAGTTTGAATACAAATATTGTCTACTAGATATTATACAAACTCAAAAGGAGTCCTCATTACAACTATTATCACACTATTTCACAGAATAGTGAGGACTACTAATGCTATCCTCTGGACCATTACTCCGTTTCCTGACTCGTCCCAGTTATGTTCTCATTTTCTAAAGAGAAAAAGTGAAAGAAAGGTGAGCTCAACTAGCCCAAGAAGAAATATTATGACTAAGATAATGCAGAATAAATTATCATTAGCCTTCAACAAATGTTAAACCGATAAAATACAATAGACAACCGGTTTAATCTGCAGTGAATATGCAATCCATTAAAAGAGTCAAGTAGAGAATAAAATCTACTATCTTTTAGGTTTTAAAAGGTTTTCATCAATTTTTTTATCATTTGAGACTCAAACTTAAAAAATAAACCACCACATCTAATCATCCCCTCGTATCACGCGGTCCAAGGATTTTCATCAAATTATCAATGGTCATGACTATACCGAATCACCCCGGTCATAATCATACCAAAAACTATCCATCACCGCATTACAGAGCCACCGAGGACTTTTATCACATCATTTATAACAAGCCATGATTATACCGAATGATCCTCGGTCATAATCATACTAAGTTCATCTATGCACGTAAGCCAAAGATAACATAATATATCATGAAGATGATGACAATGACATAATAATTCAATAAAACAAGTTCAAGAATTATTTTATCCAGAATTAGTAACGCCCAAATTGTCAACAAGATATCTTGTTTTGTAGAGTAAAATTCAAGAATGATCGGAAGAATATTTCCATGAAGAGATATGGATGAAACGCAAATATCAAGGATATTCTACTAATTTCATGGAGTATAGAAGTCAAAGTTTTAACCAACTAGGTATAATAAAGAATGGAATAACAAAAGAAATCACCATGCATGCGGTATCAAGATAGACAAAGGTTATTCCAACGAATAATAATAACGGAACCGTGTCGTGAAATTCACACAAACGGGATGATCCACCGAATAATAAATTTGAATAATAAACAATGGAACCAGTCAGGTGTAAAAACACACGCATGTGATATTCCAACAGATTAATAAATGCGGAATAATAAACAATGGAACCAGTCAGGTGTAAAACATACGCATGACGAGGATATTCCAATGAATAATAAAGAATGGAATAATGAAGAAGATCACCAAGTATAGGGGGATTAAGCAGATACAAAAGTTATTCCAAATGAATAAATAAGGATGGAATAACATAAGGATTTCACCAAGTATAGGGTATGCCGCATATATAGGTTATGTATAGGGTATACCACTTTTACAAAGTTATTCCAATGTAATAATAATGAATGGAATAACAGAGGTTCTCTTCATGAATACAAACGAATAATATCCCTTACGAAGATACAACAAATAATACCCCTTACTAGTAAAAAAGATTTGGATATCAAAGTAGTGAAGTACCGAATACTCTTCTTCTTTCTCTATAGATTTTCTCTCTATAGCTTCTCTCTATAATTTCTCTCTACAGAGTTTGGTGAATTCGTAAGAAAATAATGAAGGAATGAGCTTTTATTTATAGGAAAATAGAATGCATAGTAATTAATCCATGAGCGATCCAGCATTGATTTACTTTAACTGACGGTCCATATTTAAAGCAAAATCTTTTAAATAAAATATAATATATTCTATTTATATAAAAACATTTTACTATGTAACACTATGCAAAACACTATGCAACACTTATGCATAATAAAATATAAAATATTCTATTTATAGAATAACTTTAATAAAGTATTACATTTTATATAAAGATGTTTTTGTTTTATTACGTTAATAATCTGAATAAAACAAAACATCATTATCTCTATAATAATTCATATTATTAATCGGCAATAATGGAATCAAACTGGTGACTTCTCACATAAGCATCGATAATCAATACTGGTAATGCTACTATGCAACCACACGTATTCATCGTATTTTTTACTGAAAGTAGTTCAACAAGATCAACCGGTAAAACTTCCGTCGTTATTTCAATAAAATATTTTTGTCGTTTTCTCAATCCGATAATAATTACATTATGGGGTCCACCAATGATTGAGCCATTGTATCGAATATTCCCTCGCTAAACCGAATATTCCCCACCAATCGAATATAATATAACCACTTGCATACTTTGCAAAATTTATAAATACTACCCACAACTATAATATTATCTCAAATTCACACCATAATATTAAAAATTATTTCGACAAAATTTAAATCTTTATTGATAAAATCTGGGGTCTCAAAACCGATCTCGTGTATACGCTTGCTGGGATCAGCGTGAGATAGCTGCTTTTTCTATCAGTCATCCCGGTTATTCTGCAGAGTACTCCTTGCACAGCAGATTTGCGAGATTTTATCTACCGCATGAGATTTGCGATCTGGGAGAGCGAGTTAGATGATGTAGAGCCTATGGAGGACATTGATACCTACATCGAGGAGGATCCCGCTGCTGGGTTGCCAACATTTCTTCTGGATTCTACTAGTACCAGTACTGTTGTGATTCAGCACTTGGCACAGTACTTAGAGCAGAGTCTTCATCTGATGACATTTGAGAGAGACCAGATTCGATCTATGATGTCGACTGCTCTTGATGTGAGGGACGCCGCTCTATTGGAGAGAGACGAGGCATTGGCTCACAGAGATGCCGCTGTTGTTGAGCGGGATGAGGCTATATCAGCCAGAGATGTAGTGATAGTTGAGCGGAATATCGCCATATCTGACCGAGATGTAGCCATCACAAACAGTACTACAGTGAGGTCCCTTACCACTGGTATGATCGCAGAGATGAGCACTTATATTGATGAGCATGTGGTCACCATGCAGATGGCTACAGATCTTTTGGGTCGTGTCGATATTCTCATACAGGAGACCACAGCTTTGCCTTCGTCTTCTGAGAGGGACGCCATGTTGGGCTTGCTAGCTCGCATATATCCTGACTTGTAGATGAGCTTGTATTTACCTGTACAGACTAGCTTAGCCATTTTGTCATGTACAGTTTATATTGTATATATATCAAACAGCATTATATATGACAGGGAAATATATTTTGGATCACTTCCCTTTTAGATATGCCTCGCTATTTGCTTGATATTTTGCCTCACGCTTGGGGCTTGTGATCTTGATGTATTCTGAATTCCTCCTAGGTGGATGGACATTGAGTTGTCTCTGGATAGTTCAGAATGGATCATTGATCTATGTGTATCCCTACCATCTTTGGTGTCTTGGGACTAGTTTCTAGATGGAAATGTGGAGAGGAGTGTGGCTTTCCTCTCTGAGATTGACCGCACTGCAGATGGTCACCAAGACTTCTATTTAGAGAAGCTTAGTTAATTCCACTTCTTATGGATTGGTGTTGCTCTTCAAGGTATGACCATGACTTAGATGGTCGTAGAATCTTCTATTTGGGAGGAGTTCAAGTAATTCCATCCCTTTGGTCTGAAGCCAAATGAAATGTAGTGGATTGAAGTTTGATCACAGTACCAACTGACAAGGGTTTGTGTTTTGGTAGGGGGTGAGACCGCACCATGAATGGCTCGCCACGTATCGCTATTGAAGAGGAGATCAGGTCTGCATAGTTCGAACCTGGTGTAAGAGGTTCAACGTGTGTATATGGCGAAATGGTGTAGGAATGTTTTTTTTGTTGTTTTGTGAGGAGAAGAGGGTAGAAATGTTTTTGTGGTTTTTTATTTTATTGCGTAAGGGCCACGTATAACATGGTTGCCTACGATACTCTATTGAGTAGGAGATCGGTCGATGTAGTTAAGCCCCTCGTAGGCAGAAGAAAAGCGTGATCCCATGTGCAGGTCAGAGTGCGGGGAGGCGAAACTTGAATCCCTGGTTGAGGATAAACTGCAGGTATGAGAAGTTTGATCCTAGGTATGGGTAGCTAAACTGCGAACGCAAGAGGTTCAATCTGCGGTGGGATGACCTAAGTTGTATGGTATGAAGGAGGCGGCCCAAAGCACTCTTGGCTTGAAGAGTACGTTTCCCTGAGGGGCAAAGTGCAGAAAAGTTGTATGTGGTAAAGGGTTAAAGAACCGGAATGACTGGTGACCTGATGTTTATGCACCAGGGTGTTTGCTGGTTACTTCAGACATAATACCGTTTCACGGTGTCTAAGTTGATGAGTTGTGGAAATTTATCGCCGTCCATTTCTTGCAATCTGAGAGCGCCTCCTGTCAATACTTCCTTGACAATAAACGGGCCTTCCCATTTAGGAGCGAATTTTCCTTTAGCCTAATCTTGGTTGTCAAGAATCTTCTTCAAAACCAAGTCATGTTGTTTAAACTGCCGTAGCCAGACTTTTTTATTGTAGGATCTGGCGATCCTTTCCTGATATAACTGACCATGGAAGATAGCCGCGGTTCGCCTTCGCCTATTAGAGACAATTGGTGATACGCTTGTACCCAGTGGTCTTCATCCAAATTTTAGCGTCGATCAACACTCTGAGAGATTCCATCTCAACTTCTATGGGGAACCTTTGCTTCCATCCCATAGGTTAAAGCGTGAGGGGTACCCCGGTTGAAGTCCGCATTGAGGTTACAGTAGGCTAATGAGTCGGAGGCAATAGGTCAGGCCAATCTTTGTGGTTGGCGGACATCTTTTGTATAATCTTCTTGATGTTTTTGTTAGCCGCTTCAACAGCACCATTCATCTTCGGATGATAGATAACAGAGTTGAGATATTTGATGTGGAATTTACTACATAATTCCTCCATCATTTTGTTGTTGAGGTTCTTGGCATTGTCTGACACAATCACCTCTGGTTGTCCATATCGACAAACGACATTGTTTCTGATGAAAGCAATGATTACTTCTTTAGTAACCCTAGGGAAGGAGGCTGCTTCTACCCACTTTGTAAAGTAGTCGATTATGGTGAAGATAAATCGGTGACCATTACTGGCTTTAGGCTCAATGGGCCCGATAACGTCCATTCCCCACATTGAGAAGGGCCAAGGCGAACTCATATTGTGGAGTTCCCGTGGAGGGGCGTGTATAGCATTCCCATGAATCTGGCACCGATAGCATCTTTTGACGTGGTCGTTGCAATCAGCTTTGAGAGATAGCCAATAATGTCCCGTCCTGAGGACTTTCTTGACAAGGAGGGAGCCACTCATGTGGGGGCCACAGACTCCGCCATGGATTTCATCCATAAGCCTTTGGGCTTGATCTTTGTCTAAATATCTGAAGAGACCTAGTCCTGCATCTCTTTTGTAGAGCGCATCTCCACTCAGGTAGAATTTCATAGCAAATCTATGGATCCGCCTTTTCTCAGTCGGGCTCGCCTCAGCTGGTGTAGATCCATCTCGTAGATATTCCTTGATATGCTGATACCAAGGATGTTGGATGGGAGGTAGCTCATACGATACTTCTCCAATGTAATTCCCATAGGTTGGGGCCTTGTGCGGGGAAATTGTGACGCTCGGCAAATGTTCTTTGTCTGATATGTAAATCAAGGAGGCCAAAGTTGCTAATGCGTCCGTAAAGTCATTCCTATTACGAGGAACATGTAGAAAGAAGATTTTTTCGAACTCCAAAGCCATGTTCAAAACCTGCCGATGGTAAGGCAGCAAATATAATTCCTTGGTTTGATAGATTCCGGTGGATTGTCTGATTACTAACTCCGAATCTCCAAAGACAGTTAACCGCCTGATGCCCATTGAATGGGTAAGTTTTAGCCCCGTGAGACAGCCTTCATACTCAGCCGTATTGTTGGTGCTGACAAACTGTAATTTGATGGCGACGGGATACTGCTCCCCCGTATCAGATACTAGAACTCCTCCAGCTCCAAAGCCTTCCATATTAACAGCTCCATCAAAATACATCTTCCATGATTGGCGTGTATCATACTGATGGTGTTGCTGCACTGTCATTACTCCTTCATCGGGGAAATATGTTTCCAAGGGTTTGAAATCCCCTGAAGGTGCGGCAGCCAGTTGATCCGCGATTCCTTGACCTTTGATGGGCTTTTGAGTCACATATACGATGTTAAATTGTTGTAGGATCAACTGCCATCTAGACAGCCGGCAATTTAACATGGGCTTGCTGAACACGTACTTGAGAGGATCCACGCGGGATATGACATGGGTTGTGTGACCATGGAGGTAATGCTGTAACCTCATGGAGGCCTATGCCAAAGCAAAACACGTCTTTTCGATCAGAGTGTACTTGTGTTCACTGCTGCTAAACCTTTTGCTGAGGTAATAGATAGCTCGTTCTTGGCCTCTATCGTCTTTCTGTCCCAGTATGCAGCCCATGGCATTGTCACTTACTGACGAGATACATGAGAACAGGGAATATCATCCACAGGTGGTACGAGCGGGAGCTTTGACTAGCTGTTTCTTGATTATAAGGAAGGCATTCTGGCACTCGTCATTCCATTTCATGGAGGAGTTCTTCCTTAATAGCTTGAAGATTGGCTCACAGGTTGCTGTGAGTTAGAAGATAAACCTGCTGATGAAGTTGATTCTTCCCAAAAATCCCCGTATTTCCTTCTCTGTTTGAGGAATGGGCATTTCAGTGATGGCATGGATTTTGGCAGGATCCAGCTCTATCCCTTTGTGGCTGACTAGAAATCCAACCAACTTGCCTGATTTAATGCCAAAGGCGCACTTAGTTGGATTCAACTTCAAGTTGTACTTACGCAACCTGTTGAACAACTTTCTAAGATGGTCTATATGGTCATCCTCCTTCCGGGACTTGACAATGATGTCATCCACATAGATCTCAATCTCTTTATGCATTAAGTCATGGAAAAGAGCCATCATAGCTCGTTGATAGGTAGCTCCGGCATTGATGAGGCCGAATGACAACCGTCTATAGCAAAAAATTCCCCAAGGAGTGATGAAAGCAGTCTTCTCACGATCTTCCTCGGCAACCATGATCTGATGGTACCCCAAAGCAATCAATGAAAGGAGTACATGTCGTACAAGCGAGTATTGTCGATGATGAAAAAGTGGATAAATGGCACGGGAAAGCTGTCTTTTAAGAAAGCTTTATTCAAGTCCTGATAATCCACGCAAACTCGCACCTTCCCTCCAGGTTTAGGTATGGGCACGATGTTGGATATCCACTCAGGATATGTAGACACCATGATGATGCCAGCTTGAAATTATTTCACAATTTCTTCTTTCACCTTTAAACTCCACTCAGGTTTCAATCGCCTGAGTTTCTGCTTGACTGGCTTAAATCCCTCTTTAATGGGAAAGCGATGAAGGACAATTTAAGTGGACAAACCCACCATGTCTTCATGAGACCATGCAAACACATTCTGGAATTAGGTTAACGGCGTAACTATGTCATTCCGTTGGTTTGGGGTAAGGTCTGAACCAATCTGGATTAACTTAGGGCTTTCTAAGGTTCCGAGATTGAAAGAAGTGGTTTGATCAAGGTTAGGTTTGGGTTTGTCTTTGACCCATTCTTGAATTTCTGGAGGCACCTCAATGTCATCCTGTATATCCATCAAGGCTAAATTCATATCTACATCAAAGGTACAATCCTTGTGTAGGAGAGGCATCGTATCCATAAAGCATGAGCACATCTAAATTTGAGTCACGAAACAAAATATGCTTTCACTTAGTATATATGGAATGTGTTGATCATACGGTGTTAGCATATCTTGGCAAAATAAAGCGCTATCTTGTCTGAGAAAAGTAAGCGAGTTATTGTATCTCTCAGGCGAGAAAAGAGTTTTTGCCGCTTTACCCTCGACGACCAATGCAAGGAATGTTGTTCCAATTAGCGAGGGCAAAGTCAGGTGGACCGCATGATGATGGAGGGATTGTCATCATCCTCCCTATCCCGAATGATGGCCATTACGTCTGGGCAATCATCGTCTGGGGTGTATCTATTGGGATGTTCATCAAGAACGATGATGCGTATACCGGACATCATCCGTATGATGTCTTGCTTGAATCTTCGTTCCTCTTCTTCCACTGCGGGATTTGGAACAAAGATTTCTTTTCCTTTTACCTGTACTGGCTTGGGACATAACATAGCCATTACATTGGCTGGCACCTTTACGGGAGGTTGTGCGGACTCAGAGTTTGAAGACGAAGATAAACGCCACATGGTTGCAGCTGCAGGAATCTGCTGATGCTTACGAGGATTTATGTGACTAGAGCTGGCAGAATAGCCTAGTCCAGCTGTTCCAGCTTGCTTGGTTAAGCGAATAGGGTACTTGATACCCTGGCAATCTTTACCCAACCCTTGTCCCGATTTATGACCCAATTAACGACATCATTTCTTGAGTGGCCGACATTACCTCGGCAGAAATCTTGGGTTCGGGCAATGGCGCTCCAATAGCATGGTATTGGGTATTGCTTATTTCCAAAGCATGAAAACTGACTGGTTCTACTTCTGCATTGGCATTGATGAACGGCATGTCCCCGGGCTGAGGAATCTTTGGTTCAGCGTTGACTATGACTAGGCTATTGTTGATGATGTATTTCAACTGTTGATGAAGAGTGGAGGGGACTACCCCAGCCATATGAATCCATGGTCGTCCCAAGAGCAGGTTGTATCCCGAATCTATCTTGAGCACATGGAAAGATACGCAAAATATGTGAGGACCAATTTCAATTGGTAGATCAATTACTCCGATCGAATTTCGCCGGGCTCCATCAAAAGCTTTGATGATAGTATGGCTACTCTGAATTCGGTTGAGATTGATGTTCATCTTCACCAAGGTAGCATATGGGCAGATATTCAGAGAGGAACCTCCATCTATTAAGACTCCAGCTACCATATATCAGGAGGACAAGACCATGATATGCAGCGACTTGCAATAACTTGGGGTCCGCCGGATGGTATGTCATCATCGATGAAGGATATCACATTGTTGTTGAAAATGTGATCAACCATATGTTGAAACTTTTCCGTGTCCCGCGATATCGGGAGATAGGCTTCTTCTAAAACCTTTATGCAAGACCTTCCGGTGACTCTCGGAAGTTAGGACCAAGTCAAAATTGATATTTGTTGTGGAGCTTCTTTCAAGCTTAAAACACCGTAGCTTCATTATGACCATGTGTGCGAAGGAATTTTTCAATCTTCTCCATGGGTATTTTCCCCTTTGATTTGGTGGTGGGCTTCATCACCCGACGGGGGAGATACAGTGGATTTTCCTTCGACACTGCAGCAGTTGTATGTGAGGTGGATCCTTCACCTTCTCCATAATTCCACGGAACCTTGCGCAAGCTAACAATAGGATATTGTGCTCTGCATGGAAAGTTGATTGGCTCGAGAGCGGCCACTTTCAAAGGATTGTTTCCTCCCTTGAGTTGAATTGTTGGCATTGTGAGTAAGGTATTAATCCCATCAGTTTCAGTGGATATGACTGCTACCACACTCTTCCACTTGGTAGGACCCGAATCCTCACTTTCCCGCAACACAGTGTCGTTATCTGCCAGGCGCAGTACACTACTGTCGATTAAATTTTGAATAAGATGACGGAGTGCCCAGAATTCTTCTGTGTTGTGACCGAGAGACTGGGAGTGATATTGACATACTCCATCAGAGTTGTACCGTCCCGAACGGGGGATGATTGGAGGTAGAAGGGAACTGATCCTTCCTTCATTGATTAACATATGAAGGATTTCCTCCATAGGTTGGCCCAAATAGGTCAATTCCCTTTTGTTGGCGAAATCCCGACGGGCTTTGGCATTTGCTCTCTTTGTCACTTTGTCTTCTAGCATTTCATTTTCTGAAAGTGACGAGGGAATATTCATGATAATAGGTAATAGACTGGCATGCTCCTGGCTGATTAACTGACGAGTCACTTGATGCTGATAAGTCACCAGTTCCGCCAATTATTCAATTTGTTTGCAGAGAGCTTTCATCTTTCGTTCCATTATGAATTGGAACTTAGCATAATCCCATCTATCATTACCGTCTTTGAGGGTCTGGGAAGATTCACAGCTGAAGTTAGAATTCTGTCCATTGTTCTAATTAATCATGTTGACCTCTTCTTCTTTGTGTTGAGGAAGAGGGTTGTCTTGAAAATGAGGCTGATCAGGTTTGGTGACTACGATCTAACCGTTGTCTATTAGGTCCTGGATCTTGTGTTTCAAGGCCCAACAATCCTGAGTATTATGTCCAGGTGCCCCGGCATGATAAGCACATTTCTAGCGACATTGAAACCCGTCCATTAGAAATTTGGTGGTGGAAGAAGATGCGTAATTTTCTTACGTGTTGTCGGAAGATTTAAAATGTTATCGAGGTATCCCTAAGGGTGTAAACACTCGAGGCGTTTGACTTCTCCACCTTTTAGTCTTTGGAGGGTTTCTGATTTGTCTTTGGAAAGGGAGTGTAGTTTCTCCTTTGAATAGGCATGTTTTGATTGCCTTTTTGCCCCTGTAGTATCAGGGAAACATCTTCCTCTTTCTTTTTATGGACCCTCCGGGGGTTGTTCCCATAATTTCCAGATTGGATGTGATCCGCAACAGCTTTGAGTGCAGCTAGGTCTTGAATCTTTCCTGACTTCAATCCCATCTCAGCCATCTCCCCATGCTTGACCATTTCAGAAAATGGTTTGCCGATGCCGGCTAAAACTCTCTCATAGAAGGGAGCTTCTTGTATGTCTATGAAAGTCATGACCATTTCTAATTCTGTCATGGAAGGACTAACTTGGGCAGCCAGGCGTCTCCACCTCTGAGCATACTCTCTGAAAAACTGGTTAGACTGTTTCTTGATCTTGGTAATTTGATACCGATCAGGAGCCATCTGAGTTTGAAAGCTGTATTGAGTGAGGAAGGCATGTGCTAGCTCTTCCCAGCTATGGATTTTGGAGTTGTCTAATCTTGTGTACCACGAACGGGCTTCTCCAGTTAGACTCTTTTGGAACAATTGCATTCTGAGTTTTTCATCCTTTGCATAGGATCTAAGTTCTTCAATAAATACTTTTAAATGCGTATAAGGATCTCCTAACTCGTCATATTTTTCAAAGTCAGGAGTTTTAAATTTTTCTGGGTAATGAACACCAGGAAAAATACACATATCAGCATATGAAACACTCCCGTGTGTTCCAATTCCTTTGATAGCGCGAAGGGTCTCTTCCATTTGGAGGACTTTCTTTTTGATGTCACCAGTGTCTGGATCTCCAGTGGGATGGGTAGCATCATGAGTTTTGTTGGTCGTATCCAATTGTGGTTCAGGTATGGTAATGACCGGGATTCTCCCTTGTGTGGAGGATTCAGCATGTACGGATATTTTCTGACCCTGTGTAGACTGGTGTAATTCTTTGAGTAGAACATCCAAATCTGTGATTTGTTTGCTTAATCCATCGAATTCTTTGCGAGAAACTGGATTAAGTTATGTCTGGTCGGATGACAACATGATTGACTGAAGGCCTGTTACCTTTTTGGACTTTGAACGGGTAGTAGGTTTGATTGATTCCCTGCGAAAGACTGTCATAGTTTAGTCTTTAGGGAATGTATATAATAACATGCTATGTGATGTGTCCATTTTAGGAATTTTATCCTGCACAACGGATGTCAGCTGTTTGTAGCATGTTAAATATGTATGTGTACACATTTCTTCATATTTCTCATTACATGGAGATAGATATGGAATGTAAGTACAAGTAATTTAAAATGAGACCATGAAGAGACTTTCCTCCATTTTGGGTTTATCAAAGGCTGACCTATCTTAGGTTACTCTCGTGGCGTTTTGGCATGAAGGTTCCCAAATCATCGCAATCTACTTGACGGGAAGTTAATCTGGTCTTTCAACTGGAGCGAATTTGGGTGGTGCCTTTCCTAAGCCTCGGAGAATTAGTCTTCTCACGAGTCCAGTAATCAAACACCGACGGGATAGCCTCCTGGTGGAGGGACCACACAACATACATTCACATACATCACGTCTCACAGTATAAAAATAATGACATGTGCAAAGCACTAATATCACAAGCAGTTATTGTACGAAGCACTAGCATCATAAGCAGTTATGGTACGAAGCACTAAGTGCAATAAGGAAATGCATTCGTACACATTTATCAAAAATTTAAATGCAACATCCATACACAAGCAGATAACAATTTTGAAAAGATTGTAATAGCGGCTTAAGTCCTCTTACTGGCATCCCCAGCAGAGTCGCCACCTGTCGACGTCGGGATTTTGAATGTCCCTTTCCGTTACTTGTTCTTTGGTGTTCTCATTTTAGGTGAGATTTGTTTGAAAAAACAAGTGAAAAAGGTCCGACATGTATAATGTCAACGATGATTTATTAAGAGTCGCCAGATTGGTTTTTAAATGGTTGTACCAACATAACAGAGAAAAGGTTTGCACATTGACCCGATGATGTGACTTTATATCTGAATCGGTGAAACCGAGATTCATTAGGGTCCGGGAACTTGGTTATGAGGGGGGAAGGTGTTAGGCACCCCCCGACATCCGTGTTACCACGGTGACCGCCTCTTTTCAAAAAACTATTATCTGAGTGTGTGTGTGTGTGTGTGTATGTGTGTGGGTCAATGTGCTATTATATGGAAGTTATGCGAGGCCTCATTCGAACCTATATACACAGGGTTTGAATTTATGTAAAAATTTAATTTTTAGCAAGGTATGGCAGTGATGTTTTATAAAAGAGGTTTTTCAAACCCTGATGCTCAATAGGAATTGAGACCTTTTACACTCCCACTTTATTAAGTGATCGGCTTGATTGATTTTATTTGGACGGATGCGAGGCATCAAATCTGAAAATAATATACAAAAATAATGCCGACTTCCTCGTGGGTATGGAAACCATCGAGGAAATTCGGCACGCATGAGAATAATTTATAAGTCGCCACAATTTGAAAATGTCCATCACAGAACCGAATCTAGATCAATGGGATGAATCTGTGATGACATGATTCCTAAGCGCGCATGTAATTCGTAATTTGAATGAAAGCGATGGCGGTATATATATATATATAAAAGTCAGTAAATATATATATCTGCACATGATCACCAACCACGAAGCACCTCCATGGGGATCGAAATGTAAATAAAAGTCAGAAGCGATCAAGCGCCACGAAGGAAACTCCAGGCGGGGCGAAATATATATATATATATATATATATATATATATATATTAAAGTAGTAAAGCGCTCGCATCAAGTTCAGGCTCAATCGAGGCATAACTTCGATAATGTTAGTCATATATATATATAAATATATATATATATATATATATAATATATATATATACTGATTTGGAATGAAACTACTGGACCGACGATAAAAGCAAAAAAGCGACAACACGACTCTTAGCGTGTAGAAGGGTGTGTCAAAGATGAAGAGAAAAAACTAAAAAAGTGTGTGAGAAGGCTTTGTTGATCGCTAAAAAAGGCTTCTATATCTTTAGAGTGGAGTAAACTCTTGGCTTTTGTGGGTACAAAAGAGGCTATATATGAGCTCACAGTGTTTAAAAGGGGAAAATACACTATATGGGCGAGTCTTGAGGCTTAATTGTGCGAGGTTTCCCGTCTTTTCTCCTTCAAAATTAGCACCCCAAGCCCTCTATTTATAGGCATATTAATTTGCATGTGTACTGCTGGTGAGCCTTGAGTGTACCAGAGGCAACCCGGGTTGGCTCGGGTTTTTTGGTCGGGTCGTCTCGAAATCACGTGCACTCGAGCATTGTAATGTCCACTCGAACTTTCGAAGTGCAATCCGGGCATCCGTTTGAGGTATACAGGACCTATTTCGAACCGCCGTTGTCGAGAGTTGTACGATGGCATGGGATTAAAGTTTGTGCGAAGTCATTGAAGATGGGACGATGCCCTCCGGTCTTCAAGCTTCGACTTTCATTCATTGCCCCGCACAATAGTCACTCTTGATTAATTAGTCTTGTGGGACATTGTTGCGTAGAGATGTGATGTGGCATCGTGTTGACGAGATGACGATGTTGCCCCTCACCGGTGTTATCGCCGGATTGGGCTGATAAGGCAGACGTTGCTCAAGCTTCGCTGAGATTGGACTGCTGCAATTTGTTGAAGGTCCTCATTATCATCTTTGAAGTGTGCATGTCTTCCCGATGTTATCGTCGAGTTGGTACAGTGGATCTCGTTGTGAGTGCCGAGATTGAAGCTGGTCGCATTTGAAATAAGCATTTCTGGGGTTATCTCCGAAATTGCATTCCTCGGGGTCATCACTAAGGTTGGTGGCTATTCCCATGGTTGGGACTGAGACTGGATACCTTGGGGTCATCTCCGAGATTAATCGGTCTTCTCTGGTGTGTGTTCCGGTATTGTATCTGCAGGCCTCAGGGATATCTCCGAGGTTGGATTTGGTTACTCCTGCATCGCGATCAGGGGTTTGATCTTTGAACTTAGGTAGTATCAAGTCTGATTTGGATTGTCTTTCAGGGTTTCCTCTTAAAAGACGAATTTGTCCTCCTGCAATGTTAGTAACAGTAGTACAGAAAATTTCGAGTGTCTACAACTATAATTGATTCAATCACTATTATTCTATAGTATAGTGTTATTGGTCTTATTTAACTACTCCTTAGTTAATGTTCGCTAAATTCCAAATTTCCTTGAAAGCTTATCCAAACCAAACTTACTTTGGTGCGGACTTGTATTCTAAATACTGAGATGGACAACTCTTTTAATAGAGGTTTACGCTTAGCGTTGAAATGGTTGTGCACAATACATTGTACGAAGGGTTGATCCCCCCAAATGCGTGGAGTCCTTATAGTCTTATATTTGTTAAAGTTAAAGTTGAAAGATTACTTATAAGCTGTGGACATGATTCGTGGTCATTAGACCCTCAGTGAATGTTAAAATTTTCAGAAAGTTAATAGAATATATTGTTCAGTTCTATTGAGCCTAATATTGGCAATCGATGTAAAAGTTTTAAGATTTATTTATTGTTATTTCAAGTGGGCCTTGTTTGCTCACTCTTGCTTGTAAAATTTCTTACAGCTAAAGTTGAAACTGGTGACGTACCTAGCACCAGTAAAGGAAAAGGAAAGATGAACAAGTACTGAAGACTTGTAATAGATTCGATAGTTTTATTTTCAGACTTTGGTTTAAAGATTGTAATGAAGTTTATTTAAATTCCGCATTTGAATGATTGTTGTTAAAGGTTAGATAACCTGGGAGATTTTTATTTAAATTTATTCCTGTATGGGTAGGTTTTATTATTCAATTTTATTATAATTGGGTAGTTATAGATGAATGTTTTGATTAAGTGAACACCAAATCTTGAGGAAATGAAGTACCAGGATTTGGGGGTGTCACAATAGCTTCAAAACAAAGGTTAATTGACATATCATAATTTGTCAACTTATCAAGTGAACAATTTCAGCTTAGGTAAGTCACACACTAGCGAAGTATATAACTCGTCTCTCCCCTCCTAGTTTTAGACTCTTATCTCCACCAGCGACCATATCCCTAAGCTCTGATACCAAATGTGACGCCCCCAAAATTAGGTATACATCACTCATTCTAATTCGTCAGATACATGGTACAAAATTCAAATACAACTTCATTTATACTAATTGTTGGTTTGTAAGTATAGAATCGACCCACGATTAAATATGAGTTTTAATACAAATGTATGTAACTCTCATGGTACCTCGACCACAACCTTACAATGGTACTTTACATAAAAGTATGCATCAAAAAGCTGCGTTTAGAAACTAAAATCTTTGGGAAGTGCTCAAGGAAACCTTCGTACATGGGAGGCCATGCATCCAGGTTAGATAGATATTATATGTCCCCGAGAATTATCCTTGGTTGACCCAAAAGTCCCCAAAGAAAAACAAGAAGATTACTATCATCTTCTTTCCAATGGTAAGTCTTCTCTTGACATATAATTATCTCCGTTGTCTCCAAGTGAAAATTATATTTCAAAAATACTCCAAGATCATATAGGTAGTGCTAGTAGATATACTCAACAAGTGGATGTGCACAACTATGTCTTATGATAACACGAGGTTGTATGTCATTAGACATCTTGTATGATAGTGGCAAAAACACCCTTCCAACGTTGGGTTCGCCTCACCCTATATGATTCACCAAATATAACTACTAAATGATGTATAGAATACAACATACTTTTCTATACTGTTTAGGGAGAACCTCCACAGCAAGAGACCACCGTTCTAATCCTCTTAATACCCCCGCTCGACCCAGCTACACTCTTATTACCTGAAAGGAATTGTGAAGCAGAAGGGTGAGCACAACTAGCCCAGTAAAGAATATCATGACTAAAGATAATTAAATTATCAATAGCTTTCATCAATAATAAATCGGAGATTTAAAACATATGACAGATAATAAAACTTTTCAACCATAGTTGCAGCGGAACGAGCAATCCATTAGAAGAGTCAAATAGACCATAAGGTCTATTATCTTCTCTATGTTAAAAGTCCACTAATAATGTTTTATCCGTGTAACATCAATCAACAATTCTCGTCCCACGATCATGTGAATAACTCATAATCACAATTGTGATTCTAAATTCCTCTTCGCTTTAGGGCGAAGATAATTTTCATCACCAAACATCAAAAATCATGGTTATACCAAATCACAATTCTGCTTTCATAATCATTAAATCATCTTTGCACTATGGCCAAAGATATTCATTATTATCACATCCATGAATTAATATTTCATTGCTGAGACTCAGCTCAATAATTAATCCACATCATTGAATCATCCATTTTGCTGTGCCGAGGATATTCTTTAGTATCACGACCACGAATTATCCATGCACTACGGCCAAAGATAATCGTGTTTTCATCAACGGTCCTGATCATGCCATAAAACGATTCATCTTTGCACTACGGCTAAAGAGAATCCATAGCCATAATCATGCCAAAAACTGTCCATCAATGCACTACGGGCCAATAAGGACTTTTTCACATCATTTGTAACATTACGGTTATGATTATACCAAATAATCTCTGGTCATAATCATACCAAGTCCATCTATGCACTACAGGCCACAGATGACTTTCAATATAATATAAGCATGAGGATGATGACAATATTATAAGCATTGGTCAAACTAAATCAAGGATAAATATTAAAGACTTTAAATTTATCTAAACATTATCAATCACTTAATAAAATCATAATCTAATATTGTTAATATTATAACAACATTTTAATCACTCCTTAAACTTATAAACAATTTAATTTAATTGTTTACAGTTCTCCAAATAATGCATTTAATCATTCAAAATGCCATACTCATAAGATTTCATCACCAATAATCAATTTACTCATCAAAAATTTGCATATACCTTATATAGGATTTTCAAGCCATAAAATCCTATTTACCAATTTTTCAACTTCACTTAACATATTTAATTCATATGTTCGTAACTAAATCATTTTCATGAAAAATACCAAATCAGTCCCAAAAATTATTCTTTTCTGGAATTAAGTTGAATATAGTCCCATATTTAACATATATTTTTCTCGGAAGTTTTAAAATTCATTTACTATTTTTCAAAAATCAATTTCTAATTAATTCTTTAAGAAATTAGCTACATTAAGGTTAACTCCAGAAATTCTCAGATCTTGGCAAGATCTTACACATGTTAACGTGATCTTTCAGTTTAAATTTCATGGTCATCAGAGTTATAGAACTCCGGTTATAGCGCTTTCCGTCGAAAAAATCTAAATATAGAAATAGTCATAACTTGCTCATTATAAGTCGGAATGAGCTCATTTTTGGATAGGAGGTACTTTATACCATATATTTTCATGTCCCAAAAGGCCGGAATTTATTTCACAAGCTAAGTGGCCGAAAATGCCCTTTTAAAATTTTGGACAGTAGCCTTTTTGGAAATTTCAGTTTTTGACTCCTTTACTAAAATTAGTCCACACGAAAATCTACAACACCTTTTCTAGTGATTCCACTTGGATAAGTTAGAAAACTCATAAATCTAACTTTAGAACTTGACCACACTCAAAAATTTGAACTATAATAGGAGATATGGTCAATTGAATTTCATACTCCATTTTTACCAAAATCTGATTTTCAACCCTTTGTGATTTCTAAGAAACTTTCATGTTTTCACAAAATAACAAACATAACTCATCATGACAATAACATAATAATTCAATAAAACAAGTTCAAGAATAAGTTTTAAAGATTTATAAGTTAATTTATCTTGAACTCGATAATGTCCAAATTGTCAACATGATACTACTTTGTGGAGTAAAATTCAAGAATGCTCAAAAGAATATTTTCATGAAAATATACTGGATGAAGCGCAAATATCAAGGATATTCCACTAATTTCATGGAGTATAGAAGTCAAAGTTTTAACCAATTGAGTATAATAAAGAATGGAATAACAAAAGAAATCACCAGGCATGCGATAGACCGCACAGGCAGGTTATTCCAACAGAATAATAAATAACGGAACCAGGTCCGGCGTAAAACGCACAGACAGGATATTCCAATAGAATAATAAAGAATGGAACCAGGTCCGACGTAAAACGCACAGACAAGATATTCCAACAGAATAATAAAGAATGGAACCAGGTCCGGCGTAAAATGCACAGACAGGATATTCCAACAGAATAATAAAGAATGAAATAACAGAAGAATTTCACCAAGTATAGGGTAGCCCGCGTATACAGGTTATTCCAACAGAATAATAAATAATGGAATAACAGAAGTTCTCTTCATGAATACAAAAGAAATAATACCCCTTACCGTAAAAGAAACTGAATATAAGAGTAGGGAAGTAGCAGAATACTTTTCTATAGTTTCTCTATAATTTCTCTCTCTAGAGTTTCAGTGAATTCGTAAGAAATAATGAAGGAATGAGCTTCTATTTATAGAAGAATGGACTGCATAGTAACTAATTCATGAACAGTCCAGATTGATTTACTTTTAAACAGACGGTCCATATTGGTTTACTATTAAAACTTAAAGTAACGGTCCATACTGATTTACTATTAAAACTTTAAACCAACGATCCATATTGATTTACTATTATAACTATCCACCAGCGGTCCATATTGATTTACTATTATATCTTCAACCAACGGTCTGAAAAATTAGCACATCTCCTCATGGACTAATATTGTACCCAAAAAAATAATTTGGACCGAAAAGAAATATATTTTTCGGGTGAATAGTACTCCGTGAATAGTAACTCGTGAATAGTAACTCATGAATAGTAACTCGTGAATAGTAACTCATGAATAGTAACTCATGAATAGTAACTCATGAATAGTAACTCATAAAATAGTAACTCGTGAATAGTAACTCGTGAATAGTACTCTGACACGAAAAGTGTCCCAAATACCCGATTGAACAATACTGAGTGACTTCTCACATAAGCATCAATAATCAATACCGTGTACTACTATGCAACCACACGTATTACTGTACTTTTAACACCCGGTGTTTCAACAGTTAACGGTAAAACTTCTGCCGTTATTTTCATAAAGTATTTTTGTTCTTTTCTCAATCCGAAAATAAT